>JAHTLZ010000089.1:2982488-2994659 GCA_023846285.1 Phrynocephalus versicolor | reverse complement strand
ATTCCTGGAGGAAAAGTCCATCACAGCTTTCAACCCACAATGGAGATGTGCCATCTCCAGGATTAAAACCAGGGTAGTTCAAGGGCCAGATGTAGGGGAATGGTATCAGGAGACAGAGACCTAGTCTCGTACGCTCCCAGAGGCATTTGGTGGGGCCAGTGTGAGATACAGGAAGCTGGACTAGATGGGACTTTGGCCCGATCCAGCACGGCTCTTATTATGTTATGTTATGTTATGTTATGTTCTTATCCTTTGAGACCTCAAGGGCCATCCATTCCAACCCCCTGCCATGTAGGAACCCCCATTCCAGTATTTCCGACAGATGGGCATCCAGCCTCTGCTTAAAAACCTCCAAAGAAGGAGACTCCACCACCCTCCTTTGGGGCAGCAAATTATTCCACTGCCGAACATCATGAAGTTCTTCCTAATGTTCAAATGGAATCTCTTTTCCTGTAGTTTGAAACCAGCGCCCCAAGTCCTAGTCTCTGAAGCCAACTCAACTCAATTTGAACTCAACTTCCCTCTCAGAACAGGACCTAGGGCAGGGTAGTTTTGTTAGCCTGGGGTTTAGCTGTCGACCTCTCTGTGATCACCAACACAGCCAGACACAAACACACTTCAGCCCAATCCTGGCCCACTTACATCAGGTCCCAGTCCAACTGCGCCTCTTCCAGGTCTGCCATCAGCCGCACCAGCCGCTGCTTGAAATGAGCCTCAAACCTCACGTCGTCCTCCAGAACCACCGACCGTTTGAGACCCCGTTCCACAATCTGCAGGAAAGACACCCAGAAGCAGGAAAGCAATGCCTGCGAGGATGGACGGAAATAATTTCCGCCCGGTCTACGAGACACAGAAATGTGCCCGATTCTGCATGCGGCGATGCGCCTCCTGTCGCGTATGCTGTGGCGTCTTTGCTAAGCAAAGCAAAGCAAAGCAAAGTGTTCTGCTTATACACCGCCCCATACTACTACAAGTAGTCTCTGGGCGGTTTACAATTTTAATTACAGAGTGCAGGCTACACATTGCCCCCCCCCCAGCAAGCTGGGTACTCATTTTACCAACCTCGGAAGGATGGAAGGCTGAGTGAACCCTGAGCCTGCTACCGGGGATTGAACCCAGGTCGTGAGCACCGTTTTACCTGCAGTACAGGCATATAACCACAGCGCCACGATGCTCAAATATTCTGCCTTTTGGTAAAATGGGATTATCAGGTATTAGTTCGTGAAAGATATGTATTAGACAGGATGTTCCACATGTATTTGATATGTATTTAATTGATTTAAAGATAGAGTCTGTAAAAAGTGCAAAGTCACAGTGACTCAGTGTATAGTTTTTTTCAAGTGGAATCCAGGTGCAAAGAATTAACACAATGAAAACTCTGTCTCTGGCTCTAACAATTTATTCATTAAGTCTTGCTTCTGCTGGCTGATTAAATAGCACACACTCTGACGGGGATGGTGAAAAGGCAAGACATCGACAGACCCCCATCATTCGCTTAAATTTCACGTGTTTCGAAAGTACGCAAAGCATCAAGTGCCAAGAACTTCACTGGAACATTCAGAAAACAAAACAAAAAACAAAGTCAGAATTGTCTGCCTCCACTGCAGGTCTGCTCCGTATGTCAAGGCCTCGATCCCGTGGCCACTTTGAAGCGCAGTTTTCTTGAACGGACTGCGCATCGAAAGATCGTGCCTCCACGACCGGCCGCCTCATCCTGAGCACCCCGAGCGACCACCCCAACCCCTGAAGTGCACCTTAACCGCATCATCCTGTACCGCCGCTAGGGGTTCAATCAAATTACTTCGTTTGAGGATGCGCAGTTTAATGCGAAGCAACAGTCGTGAGATCTCGGAAGAGATGCATCTTTTTCAGTTTCCCCTCGTTTTGAAGCTCTTTCCCCCCCCCCCCCACCTTTTAAAAAAGAACATATGCTCAGTTATGCCGGTAAAGCCAACCCTCACTTCTGGTGCAATAAAAAGGCAGTTTGCGTTTATCAGTTGTATTTCTTTATCTGTTTCTCAGCTGCAACCAAGCCTGCTTTTTTTTCCCTAGCCTTGTTCACTCCCGCGGGGACTCTTACCTCCGTCCAGATCTGGTGGTGGCTGAGAAAGCATCCCACCTCGCCTTTGGTCAGCGTCCTCCGCGAAAAAGGATCGTAATACCCCGGCAGGAGGTCCACTCCCAGCTTCTTGATGGCACTGCTATTCAGAGCACTGGTGTACGAGAGAATGGAGGGGTCAGCAAAGCCACTGCAGCCAACGCTGCCCCCCCCAAAAAAAATACAGTAGGACCCCGGTATCCACTGGGGATTGGTTCCAGGACAACCCGTGGATAATGAAATCCGTGGGTAACAGAGAACGCCACCCCCCCCAAAAAAGCCCACTGTTTCGTGACAGCAGCTTGCTTTCTGACCGCAGTTTTGAGACAGTAGCTTGCTTTACACTGCTGTTTTATGAGAGCCGTTTTCTTTACAGCTGCTGTCTGTGACAGTAGCTTGTTTTGCGGCGGCTGAATTATTAATTTATTTTTTTCTGCAAACCATGGATAAATGAATCCGTGGATAATGAATCAGTGGATATGGGGGGTCCTACTGCATCAGCATTAGAATGGGAGAGGAGGGGTGTCCCCCTGTATTTGAGCAAGGCTGACTCTAAGCCTACCAAGAAAAGGCTTTTTCCAGGGCACAGAGGGAGAGGCTACCTGCTCACCCTATGCTGTGATAGACTGCCACTGGCCCTGGAAGCCCCGAATCATCACCCTGAGTAAAAGCCTTGGATCGTAAAAGGGACCCTCTCAAAGAGTCACTTTTAAAGTCTTTGGCCCGCGATCAAAATCCGACTGGAACCAATACTCTTGCATCTCACGTGTGACGACCTTAGGGCCCAAACCTTCCTCCGGTGCCTCGAAAGCAGAAATGCAGCTTTAAAGGGACCCAGAGGGCAAGACACCCCCCCTTCCGGGCTCCTTCTTCCCATCCCTTGTCCCCCACCTGCCAAGATCTGCCGCCTGAGGCCCCTGACTCTGACGGGCCTTAGGATGGGACTGGCCTCTCTAAACTTGACTGAATTAAATAAATAAATAAGTAAAAACAAACAAGCAAACAAATGCACAACGAAACACGAGCCACTGCCAGAACACCCTTGCCCACCTTCCATCCACCGCGTCAACTACCGTGGGCTCTATTTCTAACTCCCGGAGAGCGTCCAGCATGCGCTGACGGCGATCCGGACGGCGGGCCAAGTTGATGAGGAAAATCTAAAAAGCAGAAAGAAAAAGGGTGAGGCCCATAAGAGATCCCCTACAGATGGGTGTTTTAAGCCGTTCTGGCAGCCAGGGCCTCTCCGCGAGCCAAATCCTAAAAACAGCCAGGTAAAAGCAGACAGAACCATTTCAATATACCCTAAAATACTGTATATAAATACATTTGGTTCGCCCTAAACTGCCGGTGTATAAAACTACTAGTTGCACTAAATCCAGGGTGATGAAATTTGACCTCTCGTTCTTTCTTGCTTTACATGAGAAGGCTGGCACTGTTTTAGCGACCGAGAAATCTCCATTGCCAATAAAAGAAGTTGCCGGCCACTGGGAGGTCTGGCCACTCTCCCTGCCCTCTATCTACACCCCATACATGTCACATAACTCAGCAATCTTCTGCTTCTCAAGCCCCTCTTACCTCATCAAACCCAATTTTGGTCGGCTGCTTTGGGGGGAGGTACACATGCCTGGAGGGGAACATGGGCGGCCCGTCCACTGAAAGAGAGGAAACACAAACCGTCGCAGCTGATCCGGCTTTTCATCCGAACCTGATCTGCTGTTGAACTGGGTTTTACTCCTGCTTGCTACACGTGGGTGATACAGCAACGTCAGCACTGTGATGCAGTGGATTTTTTTTCTACCCGCCTTTCCTCCACATTATCTGAACTAGGTGGGTACCCATGCCTCCCTCTCATTTAAGTGGCCTGGATTTGGCCTTCACTGGAGCAATCTTTTGGCAATGGATGGGTATTTAGGCAGGAACACAGGCAATACAAGGAACACAACACAACACAATGCAAGGGGCGTGGGGGCTCAGTGGACCAAGGCTTCCGAAAATTGTTGCCTGCAAAGTTGGCAGCTCAGCGGTTCGAATCCTGGGTGCCATGCAGCAGAGCGAGCTCCCACTGATAACCTCAGCTCCTGCCAACCTAGCATCTCGAAAGCATGCATATGCAAGTAGATAAATAGGTACCGCCATAAAAAAGCAGGTAAAGCAGTGTTTCCTTGCAGCCATGCCGGCCACATGGCCACGGACTTGCAAAACACTGGCTCTTCGGCTTGAATACGGAGATGAGCACCGCCCCTGGAGTCAGACACGACTAGCACGCATGTGTGGGGAGAACCTTTCCTTTTTTTTAACAGACAACACACAAAGAAAGGAGCTTGTAAGTCCCCCCCCCCCCATAATCTTTTTTTCTGCCCCAGAATACACCATCAGTGTAACAATAATAATAACTTCCTGCCATCAAATCAATGGTGACTAGTGAGGACCCTTTTCCGAATAGACAATATACAGATTCCCTTTTCCTGGGGGCATTTCTGTGGCCAGAAGTGCAACGTGGGCAGGGATGTACAGGATGGATTTGCTCGCGGGAGACACAGCCGGGGGACCAAACGACCTGACCTCTGGTTCCAGAGCCAGACATGAATGGAAGGGAGGTTAAAACATTTAACTGGTTTTGCAAAGAGCCCTTTGCAACCAGTTACTAAGCTGTGACACACACACACACACACACACACAGAGAGAGAGAGAGAGAGAGAGAGCATCTCTCTTCCTGTTCTGCCAGCCGGCCAGGACAAGGGGGAAAGCGGGAGACAGCCAGAAGGCTGGCCGAGAGGCGGATGAGAAAGAGGAGGAAGCAGTTCCTCCAGAGAAAGAGAAAAGGCTGGAAGAAACAGAGGGTGGTGGAGTCTCCTTCTTTCAAGGTTTTTACGCAGAGGCTGGATGGCCATCTGTTGGAAATATTGTGATGGGGGTTCCTGCATAGGGGGTCCTTGAGGTCTCTTCCAACTCTATGATTCTATGAAAGAACAGAGAAATGCAGCCTTGCCAAAGGAGAGGAAGGGAGGGCGAGGAAGAGGGAGCGATTTGCAGGGAGTGGGGTGGGGTGAGGGACCCTGAGTGCATGCCTGCAGGGCACAGGGCCAGCCGTTCGCCCACTGACCCATCGCCTCCAGGATCAGGTGCACAAAGTTGATCCGTTCGTCTTCCAGGCTCTGGTGCGCCTTCACGGGGACGTTGATGTAGCCAAAGCGCTCCTGGTTGCACAAATATATCTGGACCCCTGTGCCGGAGGAGACAGAAAAGAACTTGCTGTCCAATTACCCCCTGGATGTTATTTGCTTAATTTAAAAAAAAAGCCTAAATAAATTCATTAGAAAAGGCAAACCCCAGCCTGGTACGCATGGCCTTCTTGCCTCCGAATTTTCCTGATTGGACCCAAGCCGGAGTCAAAACGCCCATGCGCTCATGTGTTTCCTAACTCCATCTGGATCGCTGACGAGGAGGGAGGGCATTTCCTCCTGCCCCAGGGTCTGGATTGCCCCAAACAGGGCAAGAGGTTCAGACGTTCAAAGCAAAGTGGAACGTCCAAATTGAGGAGCCGTCTAGTACTGAATAAGTTGTGTGTGTGTGTGTGTGTGTGTGTGTGTTGTGCTGTGTTGTGTTGTTACAGTCGTGACCAACTCTTCGTGACTCAATGTCCATGGAGTTCTCTTGGCAGGAACACCGGAGTGGCTTGCCATTTCCTACTCCAGGCGCCGACAGCACCTGGTATTCCCTGGTGGTGGCCCATCTAAGTACTAGCCAGGGCTGACCCTGCTTAGCTTCCAAAATCAGGTGAGATCGGATGTGCTTAGGGCAGGCATGTCCAAACTTCGGCCCTCCAGATGTTTGGGACAGCAACTCCCACAGTCCTTTGTCATTAGCAATCTAAGCTTAGAATTCTGGGAGTTGTGGTCCAAAACATGCGGAGGGCTGACGTTTGGACATGCCTGGCTTAGGGTATCTAGACAGCTAAGCAGAGGGTAGAATAACTGTCTTCTCATGGCATCTTCCAGAAGGCCTCTTTTGCTGAAACGCCTTGGAAGGATTACACCACAAGGTGGAGGAATCCTGTTCCAGATGTTGCTAGAGTCTATCGCCCATCGTCCTCAGCCCCTCCGACCGGCTGGGACCGATGGGTCTCATGAGTTGCAGGGCACACTTTTCTCCAGTCCTGGCGCTCACCTGCAGCCTGGCAGGCGTGGGCAAACACAATGATGTCGTCAAACGGCCAGGTGTAACTCGGGTGGGGAGGGTAAAAGGCGAGGTTGGCAGTGTCGCCCTTCCGGAGGTCGATCAGAAAGGCCGCGTACACCATGGGGACCAGGAAGCACCCGACCCGCTGGCGGTTCTTGGTGGGGAAGTAGTCGGCTGTCCGGCGGTAGTAACCCTGGGGTAGAAACAAGAGTCGCTTTGGGACCCCACCCCGTGCCTCTAAAGCAGGGGTGTCTAAACTTTTTGCAAGGAGGGCCAGATTTGATGAGGTGAAAATGTGTGGGGGCCGACCATTCACCTGCATTTGGCCCCCGGGCCGGACTTTGGACAAGCCTCTAGGACATGCAAGGAGGTGGAGAGGATGCTGCAGCAATAGAGCTGGGGGCAGGTAGGCTGGGCAGGTGGCTGGATGGTGGTGGACAGAGGCAGGGAGGGTAGGCAAAACATAAAAGTACAAGTTGATGCCCCCATCCGGTATGGGGAGGGACCAGCTGATGGGGATGCATGACAAGCTGAGCCGGTGGGGAGAAGAGGCCACGGGCCGCTCGAAATCTGAAAACAGGACGCATTTAGCCCCCAGGCCTGACTTTGGACATGCCTGCTCTAAAGGTCCTGGCAGAAGCAGCGCTCTAACATCAAGGCTGCCTGGCTTTCCCCACACCTCCCCGGGCATAGACCCTCCAGTCCGGGGCTCACCTGAGGCGTAATCCCACACCAAAAGTTTGAGTAGTACGTCTGGGATTCCAACATGGGCGCCACCACCGATCGGTTCTGGGCCACAAGGAACCGGAGGGTCTGCTCGTTCGTCAGGATGCTGTCTGTGTCGGCAAACTAGGATGATTAAGGGCGAGACAATAGAGGTGCACAGGATTTATTGCCAAATGCAAGAGGGTTTGGCTGATGGAGCCAGACAGTGAACCAAGAACCATGAAGCCCCAATAGGAAAAGGTCCCTCACACCTGGCCCTTGAGTCACTGCAACAGGACCATCAAGCCGTTTCGAGAAACATCGAAATATAGGCAGACCTCAGTTTGCCAAATGAATGTGTTCTCTGGGACGTTTTGTATTGCGGGAAATTTGTAAACCGGAAATGCAACAATGCATCGTGGGAAACTTACTCCGGAAAAAAATAATCATAAACTGAGGGGTTTTTTTTGGGGGGTGGGATTGTAAACCGAGGCATTATTTTCAACTGATTTCCTTTAGTGAAACGAAAATTACGTTAACGGAGGCGTGCGTAAACAGAAGTGTGCCTCAATCATTCTAGAGACGGAGGAGCCGCGGGAGGTCACCCAGGAGAAAGACGAACAAATTGAGAAGAAGCCGTGAGAAAAAAAGCATCATCCTGACCCACGTGCTTTTCCAGACATCCTGGACTACAACTCCCATCATTCCTGAACACCACAGCTGGGAATATGCTGCTTTTCTAGACAAGGCCTGAGAGAGTTTTCAGGCCGGCAAAGCTGGCAGCCACCCCAATGGCGAGATTCTGGGGAGCGTAGTCCAGAAAAGCAACTTTTTCCAAGCCCAACTGAGGGCTTCTGGTGTTTCCAAACTTTGGCAACACCGAGCAGACCCCCAGCTCGGGGGAGAAAGTGGGGTGCAGATGGCTGTGGTTTGCAAGGCATAGGGAGAATAAGGACATCCTTTGGGAGGGCCCCATCCATGAGGGGTATGTGAGTTGCAAATAAGAACACAAGAAAAGCCCTGCTAGATCAGGCCAAGGGCCAAGAGCCATCTAGTCCAGCTTCCTGTATCTCCCAGTGGCCCCACCAAATGTCTCTGGGAATGCATGAGACTAGATGTCTGTCTCCTGATCCCACTCCCCTGCATCTGACACCTGAAATACCCTGGTTTTAAGCCTGGAGATGACACATCTCCATCACAGTTTCTAACCTGTGAGGGACTTTTCCTCCAGGAATCTGTCCAATCCCCTTTCGAAGGCAGCCAGGCCAGATGCCCTCATTGCCTCCTGTGGCGGGGAGTTCCACAGACTGTTGCCTTCTGGCGAACAAAATGCAGGGGGGAAGGTGGACTGGAGAACACGCGAGCCATCCAAACTCTTTCCCACCCACTCCCTCACCATCAAGCCGGTCCCCACTGGGGTTTGGATCAAGCTCACCAAAATATAGTCAGCCTGCACAGCTCGGGCAAAGTTCAGGGCCTCCTGCTTTAGCCGCATGACGTGTTCAAAGCGTGCGTGACTCCAATGTTTGGGTCCGAGTTCGTCGGGATAGGCGCTGCCGGAAGAGGGGAAGGCGTAAGGGCAGGGTGGGGGTGGGGAACGTCCAGCCCTGGGGCAGAGGAGAATTCCCTAGGAGAGCCCAAAACTTTTGTAAATACAAAGATTAGCAGGCTTCTTTGTATTTACCGAAAAGACTTCTAAGCCTTACCTGGGCTCTTCCACCGACTTCCATTCGATGGACCGATACCGGCTTTCCATCACCGTCAGCCATTCATGCAGGATTTCTGTCGTATTGTCCGCATTGTGGTCGGTCGCACACCTAACAATCCACATGGCAAGGGAACAAATCAGTTTCTACTCCTTGTGGCTTCATTTTTTACCCAGCAACGAAAAATAGGTTTGAATCACCAAAAAGTCCATGGAATCGGAGCTTTGCAGACATTGTTTTGAAGGCAGCAGACAGATTGGTAACGGACATTTTAGAGAACCCATCGTTGGAAGAGGGAAATCCTTAACAACTGACAGAGTTTGAGTATCACCCCATGAGCCTTTTTTTCACCTTCCCGTTTGCAAATCAGCTGGTTTTGCTTAGTGATTGTTCTTCCTAAAACACACCCCATGTCCCCCTGCTTCCTGCCCTACCTCATCTAAGAAGACTGCCTGGCTAATCTCATCATGCCAAGAACATTAAAGCCTTATCTCCTGGCAAACCACATCTTTCGCCATGTTTGGACTTTTGGTATATGCTTCGATAGAGAGGGCATTGCCCTCGAAAGCTTGCAATGATTCTTTATATAAAGGTATCACCTGAGCCCTAGTCTTGCATTTCTATTTTGTAATGCCCACACAGCTCCTCCTCCCCCCTTTTTTTTTCCTTCCGGTTTCTCTACCTGGATCATGCCTCTCTAACGCTCTATAACCCTGGAGCCACATCCAGCCGTGGCTGCTGGCTGGAGCTGGCGATCCTGGGCTAGGCCACCAGGCATGTCCAAATTTCAGCCCTCCAGATGTTTTGGGACCACAACTCCCACAGTCCTTTGTCACTGGCAATCTAAGCTTAGAGTTACATAAGAACATAAGGAGAGCCATGGTGGATCAGGCCAAAGGCCCATCTAGTCCAGCTTCCTGTATCTCACAGTGGCCCCACCAGATGCCTCTGGGAGGGCACGAAACTAGATATCTTTCTCCCGATACCACTCCCCTGCATCTGGCCCTTGAAGGACCCTGGTTTTAAGCCTGAAGATTACACATCTCCATCATGGTTTGTAACCTGTGATGGACTTTTCCTCCAGGAATCTGCCCAATCCCCTTTTGAAGGCATCTAGGCCAGATGCCATCACCTCCTCCTGTGGCAGGGAGTTCCACAGACTAACAACATGCTGGGTGAGAAAATATTTTCTTTTGTCTGTTCTCACTCTTCCAACCCTCAGTTTGAGTGGCTGTCCCCTAGTTCTGCTATTTTGTGAGAGGGAGAAGACCGTCCCTCTATCCACTTGACTCATGCCCTGCATTATTTTGTACGTTTCAATCATATCCCCCCTCAGGTGCCTTTGTTCCAGACTAAAGAGCCCCAAATGGTTTAGCCTTTCCTCATAAGGGAGGTCCCCCAGACCAGTAATCATTTTAGTCGCTCTCTTTTGCACCTTTTCCAGTTCTTTCTTGAGATGCGGTGACCAGAATTGTACACAATAATCCAGGTGGGGCCTTACTATTGTTTTGTATAATGGCATTATAATGTTGGCTGTTTTATTTTCAATCCCCTTTTTGATAATCCCTAGCATGGAATTGGCCTTCTTCACCGCTGCCATACATTGAGTAGACACCTTCATGGAGCTGTCCACCAACACCCCAAGATCTCTTTCCTGATCCATCATGGATAGCTCAACATGGGAGTTGTGGTCCAAAACATCAAGAGGGCCGAAGTTCTAACTCTGCTTCTTCTGTTTCTTTCCCCTTGCCAAAATGTCCCCTACCGCTTGTTTAACGTCTATTTATCCCAAACCCTGCCAACATCCCTCAGAGCCAGCGAAGACGGCTGCAGCCGCGTCACCGACACTGTCCCTCCCCTCCGCGGCCAGTTCCTTGAAATTACACGTTCTTTCTCCAAATGGCCCGCGACCAGGGCTTGGCTACTGCCACCACCTCATCTCTGGATGTATTTATAGCTTGTGGGCTTGAACGCCGTGCTGTTGGAATCGGCCTTTGCTGCCACTTCTGCTTTTCAGGGGGCAATCACGTTACCAACGGAGGAGCCCTGTAAAATATTATGATGAGTGGCAAGCGCTTCAAAGGTTCGGCATCACACTGGGGCTTCGTTCAAGCCAAAGAGGGAATATTTCTGCCCAACGCAGGAAGGTTTTCATGGGCTTAGAGTCCAACTTAGACGGGGCTGGTAAAGGAGAACCAGCAAACTAAAACCCTCCAAATTTTTCAGGACGCCTCAGAAGCCCCAGACCTCATGGCTAATGGCAGGAGCTGATGGGAGGCATAAGAACACAAGAGGAGCCCTGCTGGATCAGTCCAAAGGCCCATCTAGTCCAGCTTCCTGTATCTCATAAGTGGCCCCACCAGATGCGTCAGGGAGCGCATGAGACTAGACATCTGTCTCCTGATATCACTCCCCTGCATCTGGCCCTTGAAGTACCCCGGTTTTAAGCTTGGAGGTGACACATCTCCATCGTGGTTTGTCACCTGGGATGGACTTTTCCTCCAGGAATCTGTCCAAATCCCCTTTTGAAGGCATCCAGGCCAGATGCCATCACCACATCCTGTGGCAGGGAGTTCCACAGACTAACAACGTTGTCCAGGACGTTTGTGTCCCTCAGCTCTGGCCTAAAGAACAGGGAACAGAAAAGCCCAAGAAAGGTTTGTGGAAGAGCTCTCAAGCTCCCCTGAACAGTAAATTCAAACAGCAGCAGCAGCAACGATGACGAGAAAATTAAAGGGTTTAAATCCAGTTAGTCTGCTTAAATGTGTTTTTTTTTAAAAGAAAGTTTTTGAGGCTGAATTGCAAGCATGAAAATGAAGCGGAGTTTTATTTCATATTAAAGGGGAGCAAGAATGAGTAACCCAGAGAAAGAGGACCCACCAGGAAGGGAGGAAGGAAAGAATGATGGCCATGGGCCTGGGAAACAAGAACAGAAGGAGCCAATAATTTTATTATGGACAACCATCGTCTAAGTTCAGCTCTGTCTTACCTCATCTCGACTGGACTCTGCCAGATGGCAAGGTTCTTGCAGGAAAAAAAGTGCAGTATAATGGAGTTATATCTGTGTGTGTTTTATTTTTAAAGGGGCAGAAAGCTTACGGGGGAAAGCTGTGAAATTAACTGGCTAAACTAACGGTGCTCCATCCGTGAGGTGGGCTGGTTGCCCCCTGGCAAGGATCATCCCTGACCCACCATATGAGCTATAGGGACACCACTGCCTCTTCACTGCCCACCTCAACCGAGGGGGATGGTTTATCTCTTGACAGAGATCTGCAAACTCTTTACACCTCAAGATTTTTGCTTCTCCCCGAAGCAAGGTTGGGAGAGAATTCCTTCGGGTGAAAGTTTGTCTTCTCAATATCCCATCTTTATTGTTCAATTCCCTTCTTTCTGTCAATTTTGTTCCAGCAGTTAGTGTTGTTTTCTTTCTTTCTTTCTTTCTTTCTTTCTTTCTTTCTTTCTTTCTTTCTTTCTTTCTTTCTT
>JAHTLZ010000089.1:2954562-2976835 GCA_023846285.1 Phrynocephalus versicolor | reverse complement strand
GGGACATAGGGGGTGGTTGAGTGGAAGCAATTGGGTTAAGCACAAGTTAATACATAAGTTGAAACTTACCATCATCTCTTTATCTAACCCACCATTACAGAAATTCATCAGATTGTCCTTAGTAGTCCAAAGAAATTAATAGCAGATCGCCTTTCAGGTCTTTTAAATATATCCTAGAAATCAAAACCACAAACCAACAAATTATCATTTCCTTTTTTTAACACAAAATCTAATAGAGGTTTCCAGACACTCTTAAACTTGTTCATTGATCCGTCCTCAATTACAACTGTCAGTTTTGCCATTTCTGCCAGTTCCAACACCTTAATTAACCAGTCTTCTACTAAGGGTAATTTATCCGTCTTCCCTATTGTGCATAAAGAAGCCTGGCAGCTGTCCTAAGATATCTGATAAGAATCACTTTTTTCTTTTCTATCGGATTGTCTATCAAACCTAATAAAAACAGCTCTGGTTTAAAGTGGAGACTGAAATTCAGTATCTCATGCATTAAAGAATAAATTTGTTTCCAAAATTTAACTTCCAGTCCACATGTCCACCACATGTGGTAAAAAGTACCTTCATTCTCTTGGCATTTCCAACACCTACTGGAGATTCCCTTGTACATCTTAGACATTTTGTCTGGTGTTAGATACCACCTGTACATCATTTTGTAAAAATTTTCTTTCAGATTATAACTCCTTGTGAATTTCAGTCTATACTTCCATATTCCCTCCCACTGTTCTATTTAAATATTATACCCGAAATTTCTGGCCCATTTGATCATACACTGTTTAACCTGATTGTTTTTTAAAAAAATTTAGTTCTGGACTAGATAGTGGACCACAAATTGAACATGAGCCAGCAGTGTGATGCAGCGGCCAGGAAAGCCAATGCAATTCTTGGTTGCATCAACAGAACCATAGTGTCTAGATTAAGGGAAGTGACAGTACCACTCTATTCTGCTCTGGTCAGACCCCACCTGGAGTCCTGTGTCCAGTTCTGTGCACCTCAATTTAAAAAGGATGTTGACAACCTCCAGCGGGGGCAGAGGAGGGCGACCAGGATGGTTGAGGGTCTGGAGGAAATGTCTTATGAGGAACGGCTCAGGGAACTGGGAATGTTTAGCCTCTCTAAAAGAAGACTGAGAGGGGATATGATAGCTATGTTTAAGTATTTGAAAGAATGTCATATTGAAGAGGGAACAGGTTTGTTTTCCATGGCCTCAGAGACTAGGACTCAGGGCAATGGTTTCAAACTACAGGAAAGAGATTCCATTTGAACATTAGGAAGAACTTCATGACAGTTAGAGCTGTTCGGCAGTGGAAGATGCTGCCCCAAAGGAGGTTTTTAAGCAGAGTCTGGATGGCCGTGTGTCGGAAATATTGTGATGGGGTTCCTGCATGGCAGGGGGTTGGACTAGATGGCCCTTGAGGTCTCTTCCAACTCTGTGATTCTATGAATAGATTTAGGGGTTCCGCCTTGTTTGGCCAAGTCAGGGATTGAACTAAGACCTTTTGCATTGGGTGAGGGTTTCACAGGCACAGACACTCAGTTCCTGGCAGGCATCCTGATGCCTTTCAGATAGGGCCAAGGACCTGGGAAAGTTACCGTGAGAACTACAAATCCCATAATCCCCTCGACACATGAGAGCCTGGCTACTGTTGGTAAACCCCAAAGAGGGCTGAAGCTGGTGGGGCTGTTCCTCTGAGCATGCACAGAAGGCCTCTTCCCCTACCACCACTACCACTGTGTCATAAGAACCTAAGAAGAGCCCTGCTGGATCAGGCCAAAGGCCCATCTAGTCCAGCTTCCGGGATCTCACAGTGGCCCTACCAGATGCATCCGGGAGCGCATGAGATTAGATCTCTGGCTCCTGATACCACTCCCCCTGCATCTGGCCCTTGAAGTATCCTGGTGTTTTTAAGCCTGGAGATGACACATCTCCATCATGGTTTGTCACCTGAGATGGACTTTTCCTCCAGGAATCTGTCCCATCCACTTTTGAAGGCATCCAGGCCAGATGCCATCAGCACCTCCTGTGGCAGGGAGTTCCACAGACTAACAACGCGCTGGGTGAAAAAAAATATTTTCTTTTGTCTGTTCTCACTCTCCCAACCCCCAATTTGAGTTTATGTCCCCAAGTCTGGTATTTTGTGAGAGGGAAAAGAGCGTCCCTCTATCCATTTGACTCATGCCCTGCATTATTTTGTACGTCTCAATCATGTCCCCCCTCAGGCACCTTTTTTCCAGACTAAAGAGCCCCACATGTTTTAGCCTTTCCTTGTAAGGGAGGTGCCCCAGCCCAGTAATCATTTTAGTCACTCTCTTCTGCACCTTTTCCAGTTCCACTCTGTCTTTCTTGAGATGCGCAATCTGCTTCTCCGAGGCTTCCAAACCCACCCACCCCTCCTCTCTCCGGTTCCTGCATGCTCTTTAAAATATTCAAGTTATAATAGCAATTTTGTTTCCTTTTTATATGGGCTTGACAAAGCAAGCTGAATTTCCAAGTACAATTACATACGCTCCCAGCTATGTCTCCCCAACACCCACCCCAACCTCAACCCCTACCAGTTTAGACGGGGGGGGGAGCGCCAGTTTCCATCTTGCCTTTTGAATGAACGACGTCATCAAATTCCATTTTGCATCTATTTATTTTTTGCCACCCCCCCCCCCCCAAAGCACGGCCAACGGTGGCTCGTGACCTAGAAACACAACCCATTATTTTTTTAAAAAACGAAGTCACATTAAAAACAAACTTCTAATTTGAAAGCACACCGTTAAAAGACCATTCCTTTGCAGTTAGTGTCTGGGTGATACTATCAAATGAAAAATAATCTACATCTTGCCACTTGGTTGCAATTCACAAGCTTAAATCCTCCCGACTTGTTTGGAATACAAGTAGAAAAGTAACCAGTTAGCACTAGAATACAATCAGTTACAACAACAATCATCTCGTGAAGTCAGCCAAAGGGAGTCAGTTCACTTGGCCCTTAACATCCACAGATTCTGCGGACTGGGCCTTCACTACCCTTATAGATAGAGCGCCTCACTGCACTGGGCTGTGTGTGTGTGCGTATGTGCGTGCGTGCGTGCGTGCGTGCATGTGTGTGTGTGTGTGTTGTGGGGGCTGTAGCCCCCTAGCCTATTGCAAAAGTTACTTTCATCATGTCTGCCTGCCAGGATGTCTGCCTTGGTTTATATTTCAACTGTTAGCCCAGTCAAGGTAAAAGGTAAAAGTTCCCCCCGCACATGCGTGCTAGTCGTGTCCGACTCGAGGGGCGGTGCTCATCTCCATTTTCAAGCCAAAGAGCCAGTGTTGTGCAAGTCCGTGGCCATGTGGCCGGCACAGCCGAACACATTTCTGGGCATGGAACACGCGTTACCTTCCTGCTTTTTTTTTTTTTTTTTACAGCAGTACCCGTTTATCTACTTTTATTTGCATGCTTGGAAGTCGAGTCATGGCAGCTGGACTTCTTTTTCTTAGAATCATAGAATCCTAGAGTTGGAAGAGACCTCAAGGGCCATCCAGTCCAACCCCTTTGCCATGCAGGAACCCCCATCATCGTTTCGTTGCTCATCCAAACAGTTTGTTCAGTCTGAAAAAGCAGTTTGGATGAGCAGCGAAACGTTTCTCTCTCTCAAGGAAAAGAAGTCCAGTTGCCAT
Organism: Phrynocephalus versicolor; assembly: GCA_023846285.1. NCBI lineage: Eukaryota > Metazoa > Chordata > Lepidosauria > Squamata > Agamidae > Phrynocephalus > Phrynocephalus versicolor. The sequence continues at coordinate 2,973,174 of JAHTLZ010000089.1, read as the reverse complement.
GACTCAACTTCCATATAAACTCACCTGCGTGACTGAGAATCTTCACAGACATATTGCATGTACATGCTTTCAAACTGCTAGGTTGGCAGGAGGTGGGGTTAACAGCAGGCATTCGCTCCACTGCGTGCCCCCCCGGAATTCGTACACTGCTGTATATGAACTCAGGAAGCAACATATATAGTACAGTATTCGGATTTTTGATACATGAGGGCGAACTGTTTTGTGGAACTCTTGTTTGACCAGACGGAGCACCCCCTCCCCACCCAAAGTGGCCTGTGGTCCATGTAAATTATTTTACTCAGAGGCAAATGTATTAAGTCTTTTGTCCTTTTTACTGCTAGAGGGTAGTATGTATTTGTTTATGACGCTTGGACTCCAGCTTTCCTCCACCTAGCTCAACACAGGGCCCATATCTCTCTTCCAGCAGCAGCAGCAGCAGCAGCAGCAGCAGCAGCAGCAGCAGCAGCAGCAGCAGCAGCAGCAGCAGCAGCAGCAGCAGCAGCAACAACAACAACAACAACAACAACAACAACAACAACAACAACAACAACAACAACAACAACCAAGCTTGTGGGGTAGGAGGGGATAAGAGACATTGACTGACCGCCCCACCCCCCAAGATCAGTGGTGCCCAAACTTCAGTCATCCAGATGTTTTGGAACACAACTCCCATAGTCCTTTGGCATTGGCAGTCTAGTCTTGGAATTCTGGGAGTTGTGGTCCAAAACATCTGGAGGGCTGAAGTTTAGACACCCCAAGATGATCCACTGAATAAAAATCTGAACTCTTTATTTATTACTAGAAAGCACAAATAGATCACCAAGAAGAATATATGGCAACTTAGTGCTGCCACCTAGAGGCCAAAACAACATTCTGATCAATTTTTAAATAAAAAACTTTACACGAACACTGGAATTTTTCATTGCAGGTACGGAATTTTCAATCACTTAATTAGATGGTTGATACTTTTTTTATGGCAGCCACAATTGTCACAGAAGAGGAGCGAGAAATGTATTTACTTACCAAATGCAAACTTATCCCAGTTCTAATCCTAAGTATACCAGGGTGTTTTTGTCTTAAGGAGCAATTAAGACCCATTAGCTTTACAAAAGACCGGTTCCTCTCTCCTAGATGAAAAGAGGTAATAGTGGTTGACTTTTAGTCCAGCTTGTATTGATATTTTTGTTTGTGGACTCAGCACTGTGGGTTATGCCATGAAATTTGGGAGACCAGTGCAGTCTCTAAGATAAGAAGTTTTTCCACTCTGCAGTTTATTCGAAAATGCAAGAATTTGGTCCGTGTGCTTCAGTACAAAACCCACCCTAGAAATCTAATGGCTTCCTGCTCTTTAGACCAGAGACGCAACAATTCAACATCCCAAAAATATCTGCATTTTGGTTCAGAAAGTGAGAAGCAAGGCAGACTGCTTAAAATACAGACCCGAGAAAAATTCTACAGGGCCTGAGCGTTCTCCTATTTCTTCATTCAAAATTAAGCTCTCCTTCCTCCTTTAAGCCAAAAATCTAGCATATCTCTGGCTGGGACCTGTAGATGGTGCTAATGTATCAGCCGGCGGCTACACTGGAGTCCCTCCCATGGGTACCAGTCAAGCCAGGCATGCTGCGATTCCATCACGAGGGCCAATAAAAATACCTTGCTGGCTGTAAGATGACAAGGCACTCCCCACACAACAGCATCCAGTCTTTGACTTAAGGTCTGGAAGAAAGGTCTTACTACGAGGAGCGGCTTAGGGAGTTGGGAATGTTTAGCCTTACAAAAAGAAGGCTGAGGGGGGATATATGATAGCCATGTTCAAATATTTGAAATGTTGTCATATCAGAGAGGGGACTGGTTTGTTTTCCATGGATTCAGAGACTAGGACACGGAGAAATGGTCTCAAAATACAGGAAAAGATATTCAGTTTAGGAAGAACTTCATGACAGAGCTGTTCAGCAGTGGAAGATGCTGCCCCAAAGGAGGGTGGTGGAGTCTCCTTCTTTGGAGGTTTTTAAGCAGAAGCTGGATAACCATCTGTCGGAAATACTGTGATGGGGGTTCCTGCATGGCAGGGGGTTGGACTGGATGGCCACTGAGATCTCTTCCATCTCTATGATTCTGTGACTTTTACCCAGAGGATCACTGGTCTGTGGAACTCCCTGCCAGAAGAAGTGGTGATAGCTATCAGCCGTGACAGCTTTAAGAAAGGATTAGACAAGTTCATGGAGAACAGGGGTATCCATGGCTATCATGATGGATGCCTAAGGACAACCTCCGGGTTGGAGAGATAGGCAGGATATCTCTCGATGCCATTTGTGGGGAATCTTAGGCAGGCGAAGGCATCTACTTGGGTATACCCTGAAGCAAATGGTGAGCCGCTGTGTGAGACAGAATGCTGGACTGGATGGGCTGTGGCCTGTTCCGGCAAGGCAGTCCTTTTGTTCTTGTGTTTTTATGACTTGCTGGCTCTCCAAACCTTGGCCTGGAGTGGCCGATTCATACAACTGGGCTTGTGATTTCTCTTGCATTCAGAAAACCAGCACATTGAGAAATGCAATAAAATACAAAATAAAAATCTGGATATGGCTCCAAGAGTCTACACCAGTATAGGTCTACTCAGAAAAGCAAGTTCCACTGAGTTCCAAGGGACAAACGCTGAAAACACATGTGTCAGATTCAGGACCAGATTCCTGTTCTTCCTTCCAGAAGCACGTAGGCTTATAGGAGGCATTAGAGATAACCCATCATTAGAGGCGATATTGAAATCGATAGAGGTTTTGTATACCTCAATTCAGTCATCGATCCAAATGGAGGCGGCAGCCTCGGAATCAGAAGAAGATGGAGACCCAGGAGGGCAGCAACTAAAGGATTATAAAGGATCCTTCTCAAGTGTAAAGATCTGTCCCTGGACATTTTGGAGATTGCTCATTTATAGGGTCACCATGAGTCGGCAGTAGCCTACGAAATCCACAGAGATGGAGGGGAAAAAACATGTTTAGTGTTCTAGAGACATGATTTAGGTGGCTTCTGGGTCATCCAAGCTGCAAACCAAGCCAAAGTTCCCGAGACCAATTCCAAAACCGAGCCATTAAACCAGCCAGCTTAAAGGGAGGCCAGAAAACTCCCCGCTATGACAATCAGATGCGGACTGGACAGTTAAGGAATTGTGAGTTTTTTCAGGAGGTTTGGCCACGTTCTGGAAGTTTTTCAGAACGTCAGTCTTGCAGAACATGGCCAAACAGCCCGAAAAACTTACAACAACGATCAGATTCTGGTTGTGAAAGCCTTCAACAATACAGCCAAGGAATTCCCCAAAAGCAATGTGGCACCAGGGCATTTCAGTCAAACCACGTAAGGTTTACTGGTTTGACCGAAAAAAGCACCCCTTCCATTTGCTTCCCCTTCGGAGACCACAGCCCTAAGCAGCAGCACAGTAAACCACATTAAAAACTCTTTACATAAAATGTGCACTTTTTTTCTGATTGCAAGGACATTTTTATAATTTTGTGTGTGAATAAAGAGGTGCACAAGTAAATAATTGTCACAAGGGTAGCCGTAACATACTGAGGGCTTTCTTTGGCAGAAGACTATTACCAGTGTTACTTGTTGTTGTCAAAATCATGGGTATTGCAAATCACTCATGAATCCAATGGAGATTTATCCCTTTATCACAGTGTTGGCGAACCTATGGCATGGGCTCCAAATGTGGCACTCGGAGCCCTTTTTGTGGGCACCTGACATTGCCCCTTCACAGCCACCTGTATTCAGGTTAAATTGCTGTATTGGCACTTTGCAAAAAAATTCATGGGTTTTGAATCTCACTTTGGGGACTCAGTCTCTAAAAAGTTCACCATCACTGCTATATCATGATCAATCTTCTCCCTGTGTCACCCCAAAAGTCCTAATGTCTCTGATGTCATATTTTATATCATTCGCTTGTCGTGTTGCGTTAGAAGGTGGGATGTCGCCGGCGCCCAAATTCTCCTAGGAATATTTAAAGACAGCCTTTTTAGTACAGAAGCAAAAGCAGACCCTTGATATCTTCATTGTATACTTTGTTCCAAGGTGGGGTGGGTTTTTTTAACCCCTCATTTAGCCTTATAACCACAATTCCAAATGCCTTGGATACATCCTGCTGGATTCTGTGCCTTTTTCTTCCTTTCAAATGGGTGGGTGTAGGGGGAGAGAGTTTTCTTCCCTTCATACATAATTTCCCCCCTGTCCCTAATAAACACCCCCACTTCAAAAAGTAAAATAAAATAAAAGGGGAGTAAAAGACATCCTGTCCGTCCCCTCCCCTCCTCCCTCCAAATTCTTCAGCTCTGGCCGACTCAAGTCTGGACGGCCGCGAACCTTTGGTCCATGCGGGGTGAGAAAAGAAAACCGCTATAGGAAGCAATGACCCATACTTTCTGCAGCTCAAAGCCCCCTCTTGCCTCCAGCTCCCTTACAACCCCCCCCCTTTTTTCCCGTCCTTTTCTCTCCCACCCTCCCGAGAGGACTTCGGTCAGTTCTAGTCCAAACCCAGGCAGCTGTGACCGAAAAACAAAGCTAGCGGGTAGACAATAACCTTCTGTCCGTTCTCAGATGCTGACCGGCGGAATGGACAGGGGCCGGGGCCGTGCCAGGACCCTGCTGGCTAAAGACAATATTGGCAGTGATGGAGGGTTTTGTTGTCAATGACCCACAGGGAGATGGGCAAAGGGGGAAGGGGGGCTGACCCCCTTCACATCCAGCCACCCAGGGTCCCCTGTCCCCCTAATAGCAAGTGTCCACATTCGGTGACCTGGTGGGGCCAAGGGGGTGGGGGTTGCAAAGGGGGGTGGGGAGAGAGTTTAAAAAAACTCTAGGAAGGGGAACAATAACAGTGTCACGGAATTGATTTAGGAGGGGGTCTCTTTCCATGAGAAAAAAGAGAAAGCGAGTTAGAGAGAGAGAGAGGCGCATGTGGACAAAAGAGCCCAGAGGTGGTGGGAAACAGAGAGAAGAAGGGGAATAAGATTTAAAAGAGAAAGAAAGAGAGAAAATTACCTATATATATTCTGTTAAACTGGCTAGGAGAGAGAAAGTGGGCTGGATTTCACCTTTTCCCTACCTCTCCGGCTGTCTGTTACTTAGGGATATTCCCCACCCCACCATGTCTTCCCAATTCACTCTGGAAGCACTTCCAGCTTGTCTTTCTATTTTAATCTGAACTAACTCTCCATGTTTTCTTGGGCTAACTTTAATGCTACAGGGGAAGAAGCATCCAGAAACAATTAAGCAAAGAAGGACCCCTGTGAGAGATGTGTGTCTAGGAAGAGCTCTTTCCCCCCAATCAGAGACATCTTAATTAGCCCCCCCCCCATGCATTCTGTGGATGAAAAGATCAATTCAGTCTAGACTTGGATCATCAGGGGTGGTTTGAGGGCTGCACCAGAACCATGGAAAAAATATTCTCTCTTCCCTTGCCTTTCTTCAGCCTTTCCTACCTCACAAGGCTGTTGTGAAGACATGAAAGAATGATGAAAAGGAAGCAGCCTGTATAATGAGGTAGACCCAGCGGGGATGTCCCCAGCTCCAGAATAAAAAGTCTGCACCAAAAATACATCTATTGACACTCCGAGGAACCCTGTGCCAACCAGAAATTTGCCTCTTAAATCTGAGGCACATGCATGCGCTCATATACAAATCTTTAATATCAAAAAGCCCCTGATTCTTTCGAACCTGGGAGGAGATCTGGAGCCACATTTGGTTAAACAGGGAGATGCAACAAAAATGTGACCAGACCCATACCTTGTAGAAGTTTCTACCAAGAAAAGTAAAAACATAAAATTAAATATTGAAGTTTGTAGACTTACCTGCACTGAAGTAAGAAACCAAACTAAAAAGTGTTTGGGGTGTGGCTGGTATCTACAGGTGATACCATCAGCAAAGGTTTCTTGCTGCATAGGGCAGGTATAATTGATTAGGTAGCAGAAACAGTATTTAAGTAAAGCCTCAAGATTCATTCCTTTTTAGAATCAGCCACTCTGACCTACATGCTCTGTTAGAGCTAAAATGTACTGGGTATTTCTTCTCTGTTTTTGCTGTATGTTTGCATGAGTAAAGCGTATGGGATATGCTTTACAAATGATAAATGTTTATGTGTTACCTAAGTTACAAATTATAATCTTCTGTTTGTGACATTAAATCAACAGAAGGGTTTTGCTGTAAGTTAAGCAAGAGTATATAGAACTAAGTTATATTGCTGTTGTAAATATTGCTAACAGGCATGTGTCTGTGATAGGTAAGCTATTGATTAGCAGGCATTATTTTCATATATTTTTTTTGCTAAAGCTTGGTTTTTGTTATGTAATACAAAGAATATATTTTTACATAAAAATGTGTTGATTCTTGTTATTTTACCCATCATTGGCTAGCAATTTCAGTATAAGTGCTTGTTTCAATCTTAAACAAAATATTGGGCAGTTGGTCTCTGCTGCTGTATACTTTGTCTTCTAAAGGTAGAAAGTTTTTTTTATTTAGCTATTTTCAATTCAACCTACAAACATATATTTCATTAATACCATTTTTGCAACATACCTCTTTAGCAAGAATGGACAACTGCCTGGCCAGCTGAAGGATGTTAAAAGTCAGCAAGTACAAGGGCATAATTCATCCTGATCACAGAAGCTGGACTTTAATTTAGCATAAGAAGTCATATATTTATTTAACAGATAGTCCAGTTTACATGTTGTCCCTCTATCATGCCTTCTCATAACGAAATCCGGTGGTGAGTACAAACTGGGGCGGTTACAGTTAGCATGTCATTAAAGCCAGTGCTCTTTTAAGAGGAAAAGACTGTTATTCTGACAGGGGCTGCCTCAGTCTACAGTAGGCATGCTAACTTGCTTTTCTTTCCTATTTGGCCACCTGGGAGCTTTGTTTGCAGGTCTGATGTCTCTGGCAAGTAGCATTGAAAGATTTTACTCTGGCAAGTAGCACTGAAAGATTTGCATGCCTGGAGGGACAACATTAAAAGAGGACAGATATAAGCATATACTCTAAGAACTGGCACAAGGTAGCCAAGTTATTTTAGGATGAGCTGCAGAAAATGTCATAGACAGCTCTCCCCATCAGTGGCAATTAAAATTGCAAATTAACCATCTAAATATTTGCAACTCTTTCATCGGCTGCCAGAGGCATCCACCTCACCAATGTGACATTAGTGGGGGCTGTCCCCTCAATCAGAAAGAACAATATGGGTCTAAAACAACAAATAGAGTGGAAAACAGCATCCTGTTTTCTTGTGTATATAAACAGGTATTAAAAATGTGAACATATTTAGTAGAGGGGATGACAAAAAAGAGGGAAATTGAAATATTATGGAAAGATGTTTGATCACCCACTTTCTACACTTGTCCTGGATAAAAGTGTCAGTTTTATTGAGAGTAACAGAAGAAGGTGGAGGCAAATCATCATCACACCATAATATTTCATTCCCCCCCCACCCCCAGTTTTCTTGGGCACTTGGCTAAATAGTATGTGTTTTAACTGATTAACCGATTAATCCAGAACAGTCTGAAGTCCCATAAATACTTTAAAAAGAAGAGATAAATGGAAATATTTTTAAAAAGAGAGAGTAATGACTAAAAGCACCTGTAAACTGACAAACATTTCCACACCTTGAGGGGAAACTCCACCCAGCTACAGTACCTCTGATTTTTACTCTGGCTGAAAAACTGGCCTTTTTAATATAAAACCAACCCCTCTCTGGATAGTTTTATGAGAAACTGTATCCAAAATAATTTTAGGGCCAGCCCTGCTGTTAGGCAGATAAGAGCAGTGCTATTTAATTTACGAATATTGTATTTTGATGGATGGGGAGAAGAGCTTGTGAGAATTTTGCAGCAAAACTAGTGCTGGGAATACCTGAAAGGGAGGCAGATTTTTTTGGGGGGGAGGGGTCAATGCAGGGTATCAGGTATATATTTTTCTTGAGCCCATTTATTGAAAGATAAAAATTGAAGGCATCTTGGGGCCTGTCAGGTGACCTTTAAAAACCTCTTTTGACCTTGGATTTAAAAGTCATTCAAGATGGCTTCACTTTTACCTCAGGCAGCGCAATATCTTGAGGCGGCCCTGGCTTGCCCTAGGGAAGTCGTGTTGGATTGATGCCTAAACTAAATTAAGCTACATGTTAGGGTCTCGGACAGGAGAGTCCTTTGCAGAAAGCAATAAAATAAAATAAAATAAAATAGAAAGAAAGAAAGAGAGAGAGAAAGAAAGAGAGAAAGAAAGAAAGAAAAGAAAGCAACAAAGGCATGAACACACCTGAAAATTCAATAATTGAAAATCACTTTTTGGTAGTGCTGTTATTTTTGGTAATGCCACTGGCCTTTTAAACCTGAAACAGTTTAGTGCCTCGGGGTTTTTCAATCCAACTCTAGTTGCAGTTTTCCTCTTTTTGCCTCACCTCAGGTGGCAAAATATCGTGGGCCAGCCCCACAAAACAAATTGAAGTTTCTTTCAGACACAGAGGGGAACTGGAAATGAACACGATAGATTTTTGCCTCAAAAGCACCCAAAATTCATCCTTTCCTGTTTGTTTATTTATTTGTTCCTTCTTTCCTCCATCCATCCATCCATCCATCCATCCCTTCATTTGTTCATTCATTTGGTATCACTTGTAGACTGCCTTTCTACTTGCAAAATGACCCAAGGCAACTCACAAATGTTAAAACACAAAATACTAAAAGCACAATATGTTTCAGACGAGAGAACAGTTTAATGTGCAATGAAATTAAAAATCAGTCAATTCAAAAGTTTAAAACAGACTTTCCATTCCCTCTCTTTAAAATCCTCCCCCCACCCCTCATAGGACCCAAATGTCTTGGGTCAGCCCCACAAGAAAATAAAATAAAATCCAAGTTTCTTCTCAGTCATGGAAGAGATTTGGACAAGATGGAGGGAATGGATTTCCCTCATCATCATCTCCCTCAACCTTGGCGAAACATGGCCAAGAGATTGGCACGGCCGTCTAAAGGGCGAGCATGTTTCATCTGCTGTTAGGTTTCACAAACTGTCTTCTTCAGATGCGTATACTGTATATGTGGATGCTGAAAAAGCAGGCAACGGCCCAGAATAAAATGTGTTAGACTTCGGAGTGTCACAAAGTTCTTGGTAATTTGGGCCGCCATGGATGGCGTATCCACAGGGCTATCCCTCTGGAAATTTCTCCCTTTGGACTCTTGTTTGTTTATTTATTTTCGTAGACTCTTGCAGTGGTTCTCAACCTGTGGGTCCCCAGATGTTCCTGGACTGCAACTCCTAGAAATCCTGGCCAGCTCAGCTGGTGATGAAGACTTCTGGGAGTTGCAGTCCAGGAACATCTGGGGACCCACAGGTTGAGAGGGACAGTATGTTTGTTTGTTGGAAGAGGGGGAGTATTGACACTCCCCATCCCCTCTGGGACCAGGGAAGGTCCACAGGCTCCAGAGGAGAGAAAACAAGGGATGCTTCACATCCAGTTGCCATTCAAAGAGCCCTTTGTCATGGCCCTCAACCCTCTGGCGAAGCTGCCTGCCAGGGAGGTGGTTGGCTCCCTGCACCGCCAGACACGCACCCACCCGGCGGTGCTGGGATGTGTGCCCCTCTCCTCCGAACACGAGCCCAAAGCTCGTGTCCGGAGAGGGCCGGTGGAGACGCAGCAGGAAGGGGCGCCCAGGCATGGCACGTCCATCCCGCCCAGCTGCACCGAGCAAAACGGCCGCCAGCGTTACGTCGGCAGAAGCCTGTCCGGCTGGCCTGGTCCTCAGGGTGGATGATGATAGACCTGGATCTCCTTCCCTCTCACACACCCGCCCACCCGCCTGCCTCTTTGGATCTCTGTTCTGGAATTAGATTTGGGTTGGGCACTTTCAAAAGAAGGAATTCCCCCCTCTCCCTCCTTCTAATGGAGGACTGCTCTCCTGTCCAGGAGACCCCCTGGTCACCCTGCACTAATAAACAATACACAGAGCTCTATGGCACCCAAACGAAGATCTCCCCTGGCATAAAAAAGGAATAAAGCCACCCCTAATTCCAATGCAGTGGTGATGTAAGTGAACCATGCTTTAGTCGCTGCAAAGAGGAATCCACTCCATGCAAGAGGTGGGCATATGCAACTTTCTTATTGAAAGCCGCCCAGAGTGGCTTTGCAGCCAGAGGGGTGGTATATAAAATAAAAATAAAGATAAGCATGGTGCTTGTAATGAGTGGATTCCAAGGTCCTTTACTACCTCACCATCAGCCGCTGCAGTGGGAAGACTCGAACTGTTTAGCTCCAGCTCCCTGGCCTGGGTTTCAGGTTAGGGCTGTGAGGTGCCCTACCCATCCAGCTCCCTACTCCTCCACCTAGCAGAAGGAGCAGGAGAGTCCTCATTCATCATATATGCCATTCTGAAGGAGACCAAAATTATCTAGGTGGTTGTCACTTAAGCTGTGACGCTGTCTTCACAAAGATGCACCATCTCATGTGGTCCCCTGGCCAACCTTAGGCCCAGCCATCAGATTATAAGTGCCCAAACCTTTAGAAGCTGTAGAAATGCAGAAAAATCATTTGAGAAGATGAGAAATCCAACGTACCGGATTTTCTGCTCTGCCGTTCCAGCGCTGAAGGCATTTGGGTCTGCAGTAAAAATCCTGCTCCACCTTTAGACAAGAAGGGGTTGTCTTGATTTTGGTTTGGGATGGGCGAGAAGAGGGTAGAGACGGAACAGGAAATGACATTTGAATTCCCATGCACGGGTGTGGGTATGTTTCCTCTCACCCTGCATTTTTTTTTCCTGGCAACCTATGAAAAGAAAGGTGTCGTGCTGGACGAACGGGCAAATGTGGGTTTTTATTTCAAACTCATCAAAGAATTTGGTGGTTTCAGAGCTCATCTCTGAAATATGATTTGAGCTCAAAACAAACCTGTATTTTGCCAACCCTTTAAAAATATATATTTTTTGCTATTCTGGCCTCCCTGTCTGCTCCCTGCCTATCTTGGCACCAAAAAGTATAGGCGTATGAGCTTTAAAATAAGAAAAAACAACCTCCATATTTGTTTTTTTTTCCAGACTGAAAATTCATCTGTGGATGATTTCATCCACAGAAAAAAACACTGTACCCTGGAGCTTCAAGGTGGGGAAGGAATAGAGTGGCCTTTAAAAAGCTGCAGGCTTCTTGGGTGTCAGAAAAGAGACCAAGCCATCGAATCAATTGTGAATCTCACTTTTAAAAAGCAATTTCCCCCAGCTGATACAAATTCTGTCCTGTGTTCCATGTGCCAAGTCCTAAAGCGGGAGTGAGTAATATTGGTGGAAGGCAACAGGAAAGGAGGAAGACCAAATATAAGATGGTCTGACTCACTAAAGGAAGCCCCAGGGTTATGTTCCCAAGAGCTGAGCAGGGCTGTTGAGCACTGGACAGTCGTGAGTAGGAAAGCTTCCAGGTCCCACAAGACACTTCATCCGGAGCTGAGAACTTGCTGCCTGCCAACGCGAGCACCCCAGGATTGAGCGAAGGGAGGGGAAACTTCGTCCCCTCTTAAATTCTCAAAGGCAGCAATGTCCTTGAGAACAATCCTGATTCCAATTGTGCCTCAGAAACTCATAAAGTTTCCTAGGCTTCATCTCAGAGGCAAGACCAGCCATACGGTTTGTCGCAATGATCTCCCCGCTGCCTCAAATCTTGGGAGTCATAACAGCGATAACAAAATGCATACTGGTTTAACGTGATATGATTGTATTTGTCCTTCTGCTGAGAACAGGGCTGTTTTCCCCCCGTCCCGTCAGCCAAAATGCCTTGACAGGACAAAGGTATTATTTGCCTCGATTTAGGGAGGAGGTACCATTTTTTTTGGTCCTGCCTCAGGCAGCAAAATGTCTCGGTCCAGCCTTGCTTAGTTGGTTGTTTATATTTCACCCCAGGGATACATTAGAAACCCATTGGTTCTTTCAAAACATCCTTCTGCACGAGCAGGGAGGATCCTCTGGAGATCTTTAAAAAAAAAAAAAAGATTCCAGCGCCTGTTCCGGCTAAATTTAGGCACAAGCTAGAAATGGTGTCAGCCCCGAACCCTGTGTCAGAATGTGGGTCACCCTGACTGCTGTGCTTTAAATGCTTTAAACGCCCTCAAGTTCCCTTCCGGTTCTGCAGCTCTACATAAGAACATAAGAACATAAGAAGAGCCCTGCTGGATCAAGCCAAAGGCCCATCTAGTCCAGTTTCCTGTATCTCACACTGGCCACACCAGATGCCTCTGGGAGCGCACAAGACTAGATCTCTGTCTCCTGATCCCACTCCCCTGCATCTGGCCCTTGGAGTACCCTGGTTTTAAGCCTGGGATGGACTTCTGCTCCAGGAATTGGTCCAATCCCCTTTGGAAGGCATCCAGGCCAAATGGCATCCCCACCTCCTGTGGCAGGGAGTTCCACAGGCTAACAATGCGCTGGGTAAAAAAAAAAATTTCCTTTGTTCTTACTCTCCCAGCCCCCAATTTGAGTAGATGTCCCCTAGTTCTACTATTTTGTGAGAAGAGCTTCCTTCTATCCACTTTACTCATGCCCTGTACGTCTCAATGCTATCCCCCCATAGGCGCTCTTTTTCCAGACTAAAGAGCCCCAAATGTTTTAGCCTTTCCTCATAAGGGAGGTGCCCCAGCCCAGTAATCATTTTAGTCGCTCTCTTCTGCACCTTTTCCAGTTCCACTATGTCTTTCTTGAGATGCGGAGACCAGAATTGTACACAATACTCCAGGTGTGGCCTTACTATTGTTTTGTATAATAGTATTATAATGTTGGCTGTTGTATTTTCAATCCCCTTTTTGATAATCCCTAGCATGGATTTTGCCTTCTTCACCGCTGCCACACATTGGGTAGACACCTTCATGGAGGTTATTATTTAGGCTCCCTGGAAGGGGGAAACTGGCTTGACACCAAACTGAGTACCAGACAACATCTACCTTCGTATCTTCCTCTCCACTGGTCTTTCGAAGGAGCCCAATTCCATCCTGGCAAGAATCTTCAAGCTCCTCCAAGGGCTGTGCTTCACCAGCATCCGGCCACGTTTATTATTCCCAGTGAGTTTTAAGGAGAATGAAAGATGTAACCAGAGTGTTGAGAGCCAACACACACAAGGAAACAACAACAAAAAATATATATTTCTGTTCGGACTGAAAATGGAACTGCAATGAACGTCATTGCTACAGGAGGTGAAAGGGATGGCTTGTAGGAACAGGGCCTTTTCGGCAGTTGCCCCCAAATTATGGAATGCCCTCCCGAGTGAGATCCGCCTGGCGCCAATGTTGATGACATTCCGGTGCTGGGTAAAAACATTCCTGTTCCAGAAGTTTTTAAACTGATTATTGTGGGTACTGATGGTGATTTTAGTGTAGTATTTTAATATATTGTATTTATTGTAATTAAATGTTTTTATTGTTTTTTTATATTTATTGCTTTAATTTTACTGCAATTTGATGTTTTAATTGTCTGAATTGTTTATTTTGATTGTGAGCCACCCAGAGACCTTTGGGTTGTGGGCAGGATACCAGCTAAATAAATAAATAAATAAATAAATAAATAAATACAGGAGCATCTCCAGAGGTCACCCACCGGTGGGTCATCCAGGGCAGGTCAAACCATATCACCATTGCAGTGGGAAGACAAATTTGGAGATGGAGAGGATGTATATTGTCAGGAAAGCCCTGCCTTTCACCTGGATGGTCTCAGCAGGTCATCCTTGGGTCCACAGACATTCTTGGACTAAAGCCCCCTGACGCTTCCACCATGATCTGCATTGGCCAGCATTTATGGGAGTTGTAGTCAAAGGCACCCAAGGTTGGGAAAACACTGCCTTGGGATGGATGTATAGTTTCAACTGATGGCTCCGTCACTTGGACCCCTTGCCGTGTGTTAGATAGGGACCATTTATGTATCTCCACACACTTAACTTGGATGGGCAAAACCTGGCTCAGAACACACCTGCCCATTAGGTTGAAGATGGAGATTGGGCTGGATGAACTGCATCGGAGAGTACTGAAGAAATTAATTGGCTGACGAACTCTCTGAACACATTAGTTTCTCGAAATCATGGGAAATGGGTGAGGTGCCAGATGACTGGAGGAGGGTGACTGTTGCCCCTGTTTTCAATAAAAGCAAAAATGAACTTGGGAGCTATAGACCAGTCAGCCTGACATCAATCCCAAATGCTTAAGAAGTCACTATGCAAGTGCCTTGAAAACGATGCAACAAGAACTAGAAGACAACATAGATTTGTCAAGAACAAACCCTGACAGACTAACCTGATCTCTCTCTTTTAAAATCAGGTGACCTCCCTGGTAGACCGAGGGAATGCTGTAAGCATAGTATATCTTCGACTTCAGCAAAGCTTTTGACAAAGTGCCCCATGATATTCTGATTAGCAAGCCAACTAGGTATGAGATGGATGGATGGGGATATACAGTGGGCTATAGAATCATCCTCAGAGAGTGATGATCAATGGTTCTTTCTCCAAATGGGAGAAGGTAAAGAGTAGGATGCCCCAGGGCTCAGACCTGGGTTGATTGTTCATCAACATTTTTCTCAATGGCCTGGATTGGGGGGGGGGTGCCAAGGAATGCTCATTGTTATCAGATTTGTAGATGAGACAAAATGGAGTGGAGTAGCTAATACCCTTGAAGACAGAAAATCAGAAGGATCTCGATAGGCTGGAGCCCTGGGCAGAAGACAACAGAATGAAATTCAATAGGGATAAAGGCAAAGTCCTGCACCTAAGCAACAGAAACCAAACACACACCTACAAAACAGGGGTACCCGGCTCAGTTGAAAAACGAGAAATCATTTTTACAGTTTTTCAACAAGATTACAATGCATCTCGCCTGAGATGATGATCAGGTAACGCTTATATTGGAAACCAGGGTACCCTCTTTAAATCAGCGGAGCACCAGATATATCTGCAAAATGGAGGGCTAAAAGGAAGACGCGGGGCCACCCTTATTCCCAACTTGGTCTGAAGAAATCTTTGCAAGTAACTCCAGCCCAATTAAGTGAAAGACTTTTTTTGCACAAGTTTGCGTTCAAGTGTTCATCTGACGGGGATCAGGTGTGGGTTAAGCAAGGGATATAGACACCACTCTGGCATTGGGAGATGATGATGATGAAGAAGAAAAATAAGTAGTAGTAGTAGTAGTAGTAGTAGTAGAAGAAGAAGAAGAAGAAGAAGAAGATGATGATGATGATGATCATCATCATCATAATTAAAAAGACACAAGCAACCCATCCAGTGCTGCAAACTCTTTAAAAAGCAACACTGTTGAGACATAATAATACTCTTTATTTTTATACCGCCAGTCTCCCCAAAGGGACTCAAGGATACTGTATTGAATAGATGCATATTATTCTTATTTTCCCCCCAATGAAGAAGGATTGCAAAGACACCCCTGAATTTGCTGCCCAGAGACCATTTGGTAGTGGGGTGGCTAAAAAATTCCGTAAAATAAATACAGTGGTGCCTCTACTTACGAGTTTGATCCGTTCTGAATGCATGCTCATAAGTCGAACAACCCGAAAGTAGAGCAGTCGTATCTTTTAAAAAAAAATTAAATTAAAAATTAAAAAATTAAAAAAATATTTGTAAGTAGAGCAGACCGCATCTAAAATTTGTAAGGCAGCAGTTAAAACGCCAACGGTTTTCTGCTCATAAGTTGGTTTGCTCGTAAGTAGAGCTGTTCGTAAGCAGAGGCACCACTGTAAATAAATAAATAAATAAATTTCAAACCGGTTCAACTTTCATCCCGACTTGACTGGACTCATGGGATGCTCAGATGTCTCTCGGGATGGGGGGATGGAGGTATCATCCCTTTTGGTTTTTTTTTCCAAGGGGGTTGCATTGCTAATTGAGCACACACACACAAAACATCCCCCCTCCCCATGCGAGGGTGGGGAGGTGGCTGTCAGGCTTAAATTTTTTTTAAAAAAATTCAGGTTCTCCCCTTTTGACTCTTCCCTGTTAATTTTGTTTTAGCAGCTTGTCAGGATGGTACATAAACGGGGTGCAAAGATCAATCCGATCTTTTCAGAACTGTGGGAACGAGTATTTCACTAATCCATATTTATTGGTGTAGGAAAATGAACCGGGGTGGGGTGAGGTGTGTGTGTATGTGGTGTGTGTGTGGGTGTGTGTGTGTTTGGCTTGAGCCTCACTGGTCAGAAGCAAAAGAAATAAGGAACATTTTAAGGCTGCCCTTTTCATAAGGAGGGTCACATGTCACCCAAATCTTGTTTTTTGTCTTTGGATTGGTTACATTTGCCCCTCTCTCCTCTCCCTTTTCCCCTTCTTTTTTTCTTCAATCGGGGTTGCCAAGCAACACCAAAGGATGGCCAAAATATTTTCTTTATTACAAGTGAAGCAGAAAGCATCACAGAGGGGAGAGGTATTTTTTTTTAAAGGATGGGGGGAAACACACCCATGGAAGAGAAGTTTTGGACAATTAATATAGATTAGATCATATAACTTCATTCATTCCACTGGAGATCGGGAGGGGAAAGAAGAGAAGAGAATAAAATACATACTGAGCGCCAACAGGAACCAATGGTGGGACCTTTAGGGGTAAAGTTCAAGCATACAGGTGCTGTCCTGAAAGGAAAAAAAAAACAGTTTAGGAAATTGAGAGTGTAAAAGTTTCAGTCTCGTTTGAGACGCAGGGACCTCAGGAGTCTGGCCTTGTGGGTGGCTTGCTTATTTATTTATTTATTTATTTATTTATTTATTTATTTATTTATTTATTTATTTATTTATTTATTTATTTATTTATTTATATCATTTATCTATCCATCCATCCCTTAAAATGTTTAGAATGAGGGGCCCCTCCCAAACCAAAGGAAAAGAAAAGAAAAGGATTCTCCCCAGATGCTATGAGACCAACATTTTTTTAAAAAAACCACAATACTTGAATATTGATTTCTCTTCAGAATGACTGCAGCTCGTTTGTAGCACACGGCGAGGTAGGCAGCATACTCAGAAAAAAGTCCCATTAGGCCAATTCAGATGTGCCATTTAATGATAAATGTTTGTCGGAAAGAAAACCACACACAGAAACAGTTGAGGTGTGCGGCATTCAGCAGCACAGGTGCTTACTTAGATTATCCCGGAAGCCACATTTCAGAGGACAGACCAAAACACAGCCAGTTCTTTCCATCTCCATCCACACACTTTTTCTAACAGTTCTCCAGCAGGAGCAGATCTTTTGCAAAGCGAATGGGGCTTAATTGTTAGTGTGCGACACTGCCACAATAAACAGCTTTGCACTGCAACTGGGGAAACAGCATATATTCTTGCCACTGGGGAAATCTCCCTTCCTAAAAGCTGCTAGTGGTCAACTGACATTCTGGTCTCCCGCATACCCCATGAGGTATAGTTTTGGGACAGAGCATCCCTATCAGCCTCCAGTGGACAATGTGGGGTTAAATGTAAGTGCTCGTGAACTGTCAGCATCTCCCATTCATGATTTAGGTTCCAGCAAGCTTGGGCTTTCTCACTTTTTCCTTCCTTCCTTCCTTACTTTTTTATGTTTATACTTATATACTGCAATCTGATTTTCCTCGAACGGGAACTCTTAGCGAATTCCCCTACCTCCTGCCTTTACAGGAAAGCCCAGTTCAAACGGAACATTTGAGAAAGAAGTTTCTTTAAGGTAGCGTTGATGCTGAGAATCAGGAGGGGCATCTCCAAGAGCTCGAAGATAATAAACTGGAGTCAAGGTCCCTAGAAGCTGTTGCTCAAATGAACAACTTTTGAGCACTCTGGGAATTCTGCCATCAGAGACGAAGTAGAGAGCCCGAGAGACAGCTATCGACTGTGGGGGGTGAGTGTGAGTCTTTACCCGTTGCCAAAAAGGAAGGCGACATATGTTTTTTGGAATGGCAACAGAATTAAAAGGCCTCTCGCTCAGGTGGGGAAGGCTATAACCCTATGAGCCCTTATTCCTGGCACTTTATCCCCATTTTACGTTTGATTTCCCTGACAGCCCGCTGCATTTATTAACTCCTGTCCCTGTTGCAAACCGCAGAGGGTTTTTGTTTGCTTGCCTTAATAAATGAATGAATAACAAAATGTTTTTTCCCCTTACCATTGGTGAACTCAGTTAATGGCAACCATGGTGGTGGTGGTGGTGGTGGCACCCTGGCTTTGTGACTCTCTTCCCAGTCACATTTGTATGATCCTTGAAGCGCCCCCATAAGAACATAAGAAGAGCCATACTGGATCAGGCCAAAGGCCCATCTAGTCCAGCTTCCTGTATCTCGCAGTGGCCCCACCGGATGCGTTTGGGAGCGCACGAGACTAGATCTCTGTCTTCTGATAACACTCCCTGCATCTGGCCCTTCAAGTACCCTGGTTATAAGCCTGGAGATGATACATCTCTATCATGGTTTCTCACTTGTGATGGACTTTTCCTCCAGGAATCTGTCCAATCCCCCTTTGAAGGCATCCAGTCCAGATACCATCACCACCTCCTATGGCAGGGAGTTCCACAGACTAACAACACGCTGCGTAAACAAAACCATCACCCTCCAAAAATAGAGTAGAGTAACTTGTTCATGTTAACTGCTTGCTGATCCCACTGCCTGGTTC
>JAHTLZ010000089.1:2937734-2954552 GCA_023846285.1 Phrynocephalus versicolor | reverse complement strand
ATTTATTTATTTATTTATTTATTTATTTATTTATTTATTTATTTATTGCCCGTCTTCCCGAAGGAACTCCGGGCGGTGGACAGCAATCCCATCTAACAGTTAAAAGACAAATATCAAACATGTCATCCAATTAAGAAAAAAACAGAATGAAATGAAACAAATAACAACTCTTGGCAAGATGGTATACTGTACTTGGGCGGTAGGGATTGTAATGTCCGGGTTTCCTTTCATTCCTAATTCTCATTTTCTTCCTAGCCATCATGTGTTTGTTTGTTAAATTTTCAACGCAGCAGAGGCATGGGATGTCCGAATGGCAACAGGGTCTCTGAGCACACACAGGGTGCCACAGGTGAAACACAAGCCAAACACCACTGAGCGGCAAATATCATCAAGCATGTAAAAAGGATGAGGAACAATTTCCCATTATATGTTGCTAGGCTCTGTCATCCCTGGACCTTAGGCCCTGTTCGTGTCCATAAAGATTTAAATTTGTTCTACACAGAGATACAGAGAAGGACGGTAGCGGTTACACCTATAGACTTAATAATAAGTAGTTAAGCTACTGCCTTTGTAGAGTAGCATAACTCTGTTGGTTTGGACTCCTGTATAGAACGTAATTAGAGCTGCACAACCAGTCAAAATCTGAGCCTGGTTCTTTGTGTGTGCTGCAAGAGTGAAGTCTCACTGCTGCTGTGGTCTCTGGACTGAAAATCAGTACCAGGAGCTTAAAAGGCCCACTAGCTGGAGTCTGATTTTTTAAAAAAACTTGGTGGGCTGCAAACCCCCCCGCCATGCAATGCAGCTCTGGATTCCACCTTGTACCTTCTGCAAGGGTCCCTCCCGGGGTCTGCAGTTTCAATGGTTACTGAACCAACAAGTTGCTCTGTGCCCACCCCAGACCTTGCCTGCATGCAGGAGATGGCAGGGAACATCTAATTTAATTCAATTTAATTAAAGAAGAAAGATTGCCGGAGTTTGCATCACAGCAAATTTTCATATTTCGCATCAGTGGTGCCTTTCACATTTTGGCTCTAGTCTCTCCTCTTTGCTGCGTTGAAGCCTGCCTTCCAGGTTTGATGCGGTTGGAGCTTGGAAAAGTTACTTCCTGCGACACCCGTTCTAAGAACCTCCCAGCATCAGCATGGCCTCTGGGACGCTTTCCCAGCACGACTGTTTTTGCACACTGGTTTATTTCCTTTATTTGTACATTTTTCCTGGCCGTGATCTCAGCCTCTGCACACGCTTCTCCCCACATATTCCTCCTCCTCCTCTTGGCCCTGTGGGGCTTCTCCCCCCCCCCCCACCTCTCCCTGGCACTGCTGTGTCCTCCCCATCACTCCCGGCTCCATCCAGCAGCTTCCTTGGGCTTGCAGCTGCAAACAGGTGGAAGTCAACACTATGGCATTCATGACCCCAGAGAACAATGCTTATTATCTCATGGATTCTACAGCCCCTACTTGGGACACAATGGGAAGGGATGATGGCGGGAGGCCTGAGGACTGGATGGGGGCAAGAGAAAAAAAAAACAGGCCTCTATTTGAGACACCAACTCCCAGCTAAGACATGCATATGTGTGTGTGTGTGTGTGTGTGTGTGTGTGTGTGACTGCGCCCCACGCTGATGCTGGTTTAAACAGTGGTACCTTGTAGAAAGGAATTAATTCGTTCCAAATGAAATTCTGTTAAGCAAATTTTCCTTTATACAAATTTCCCATAGGAAGGCATTGAAAACAGAATAATCCTTAATCGTGACCATTTTTATGTTGTACGGATTCACCCCATAGGTGATTCTCTTAAACAAATTTCCCCTATCTCCAAATTTTTTTATGTTGTACAGATTTTATGTTATACAAACTGCTTGTTATACGAGGGTCCACTGTACAAGCATATTTCCTTTGCAATATTCCCATGGAAACTGGTGACTCTCAGCCATCACCAAAATGGCCACAGTAACATCTCTCTGTGTGCGTTTATTTTTAAAATAAACCCTGCAAAATTATCCCTGGCGTGAAGTTCACAGTTATATTTATCGCCCCTGTATTGTGCCTGTGGGCGCATGTAATTTGAAACTTAGCAGTTTTTGACGATACACCTGTTTACCATTGTTTGCTGTGACATCTGCCTCAGCGTGTTTAGTATTTGTCCATGTATGTGCTTGCAGGTTAAAATGTTGTCTCTGAATGATCTAAGCTACTTTTTTAAGCAGAAAGGCAGGGTAGAAAAGCAAGAAAGCGAAAGAAAGAAAGAAAGAAAAAAAGAAAGAAAGAAAGAAAGAAAGAAAGAAAGAAAGAAAGAAAGAAAGAAAGAGAAAGAAAGAAAGAAAGAAAGAAAGAAAGAAAGAAAGAAAGAAAGCATTAAATTGGAAGAACAGCAAAAAATGGTGCAGAAACCCAGGCAGTTATATTGTATTCACAGCACCTTAATACAGAATACTCTTTCCCTGAGCCCTTGATTATTTACAATTGTAACCTTATGAACAAAGTTCACTTCTTCAGTAAACACCCCGAGGAAAACAAAATGTTAATTGCATCAGATCTTAGTGGACAGTAGTTCATGAAACCTCTGCTTCAACGGATCCCAGCAGATTTTCATAGGGCCCCAAGACATTCCAGCTGGTTGGGGTATGTGTACTGCAACAGAGTTAAATGTGTGGGTAGGCAAATACATGTGCATATAATCCTTATTTAGACCCGGGAAGATAGGAGATGCTTATGACTTCCCCACAAAACCACCACCTTCCGCTTCTGTGGCCTACGAAGCCCCCACGTATATTTAGAGTAAAACCACACCACTAAGGGGGATTCTGCTGTTTTGGGGGGTGGGTCAGGGGGAGAATGTGATTTAATGAAATCCATCCCTCACCCCACTGCTCTTAAAGGCCTGTGTTCTTTAAGTTTGGGCCAGTGTATTTCCCAGGGATGGCTGGTTCATAGGAAGAAGGGGGAGCAGAATTGGATTAGAGGCAAGGATGTATCTTTAAGAGAGGTCCAGCCCCAGATTACAGCTGCTGCCACTGTTCCTGAGCGCTGGGGGGGTGGGTGGGGGGGGTTAGAGGAGGAGGAGGAGGAGGAGGGAGATTCATTACGCCCTAAAACACAATGGACATTTATCACCCTGTGGTGTTATTCAAATCCAGTACCAATTGAAGGCCGCCCCTATTCTTCCGTTTAACCCTCCTCTCAAACACCACTTATTGTTACTGGGTACCACTCAAAAGACCAGCCCAGGCAGGGGTAGCCTTCAGTCCAGCCGTTGTCTCTCTCGCTCTCTCGCTCTCTGCCTCTAATGTGCCTTTGGACAGATCTGAGCTTTGGAGGGGGGGTGGCTGGAAGGGGAAAATAAAAAGAATTAAGAGAGAGCGCGGGCGAGCGAGGGATGGATGGAGAGCGCGCCTGGAGATGCTCCGTTGGCGCCTCTCTCTCTCTTCCTGCATCCTCAGCATCCGATGGAGAAAGGCCAGCCGCGTCGCCGCATCCGCGGCTTGGATTTTGGGATGGAGGAGCCCTCGCCAGCATCCCAGGAGGAAGGGAAGGAAGGAAGGACGGAGGGGACCCGAGGAAGATCGACCGACCGACCGGCCGGCCGGCTGGCCCTGAAGGGAGGAGGAGGTGGAGGCGAGGGGGTGCCAGGCTTGTTGTGGTTGCTGCATGTGTGTTGTGTGCGCGCGTGTGTGGCGGGGAGAGAAAGAGAGAGACCCCTGAACCAAAACGAAGAGCCGGTGAGGGCCGGATGCTGGCGAACAGCAAAAGGGAAACCCGCTCTAAAGGAAGGAGATTTGGGGTGGGGTAGGGGAGAAAAGGGGGTGCCCGAATCTCTGGGTCTCCTAATCTCCCCATCACCCCCACCCCCACCCCGGGGAAGGAAGAAACGGGAATCCGTCGTCGGGCGCTCCTGCCGGGCAAATGGGGGACCAGATCCAGGCGCGCTTGGGGCGGGAGGGTAGTAACAGGTGTAAAAAGGCCAGGAAACTCCGCTTTTGAGGGGGAGGGGGTGGAATACGGAGAGGTTGGCTTGCATGGAAGACCGAGAGAATCCCCTACAACCCAGACTGGACGGGTGGCGCTGGAGAGAGAACCAGACGGCCACGCGTCCCAGGGAGTTGCGTTGCTCTCTTTGCTGTTGAGCAAAGGCCATATTTTTGTCGTTATTCCCGCTTTCTCCCTTCCTTTTTTTTAATCTTTCCAACCTTTAAGATTTCTCGGCATAACGGTTTTCCGTCCATCTTCATCCCAGGAGCGCCCAGGATCCGCAGCCCGGGACTTCCTGACAAGCAAAAAGGGAGGTGGGAAGAATGACGGGCCTGTTTGCTCCCTGCCGCCCCAGTTCCCATCAAAATGGGGACTTGAACGGTTCACCCCAAACCTCAGGAAGCCACCGAGGTATCTCGGAGGACCCGGCCTGCTTCCCTCGCCCCACCGCCCCCAGGAGAAACCCGAGTGTCAGGGTTTTCTTATAGAGGTACAGGCGTAAGTGTCTTCCTTTAGGATGATCACTGTATCATCTTTTCTGCGGGGGTTGCAGTGAGAAGAGCATCTTTCCTCTTCAACACCCCCCCCCCCCACACACACGCAAAAATCTGGATTCCCCCATTATATAATCTAACTCCCTACCTGGCGGAATTTCACGCCAGGGTCTCCTCGTGCGTACGCGTGCCAAAAACCTACAGTATATAGATTTCCCCCTGTTCCCTGCTGACTTGCAACGGGCTTAGGTTACAGCGGCGGCTCCGAAGAACGATCCCTCCCGAGGATTCTAGTTTCGGCCGATGGATCTTTTCCTGCAATTTTTTCCCCAGGGGGACCCCCCCCCCCTTTGAGGTCCTTTTTAAAAATTATTTTTTACCCTCTTAAAAAAAGGAAAATGATCGCTGGGAGAAATGAAACGGTTGACTGTTCAAGGTATGCGTGAATTAGAGATTTATTTTTTAAAAACAAATAGGATTAAAAAATGGAAAACGTGGTTAAATGCCGGAAAGGCGAGAATCCTCCCAGTATGAAACAGAGGGTGATATCCCCCCCCTCCACACACACACACACCCGCTCCGTATTAGGGACCCGATAATATTCCACTTTGGGATAGAGGGATCTCAGTGCTCTGGATCGCAACCAATTGATAGAAAGAAAAGGGCAAAGCCGGTTGAAAAAAAGTTTCTTTGGGGGGAGGGAGACGTTCCAATTTAAACAAAACAAAACAAAAAGGGAGTTAAAATAGGCGAAATGTTTCTTAATTCGATGGGTAAAACTGAAAAGGGAAACCAAGGAGAGACGGTTCAGAAAATCCTTTGCGCGCTTATCTTCTCTTTTGAAGTGAAAGGGTTTGAAATCCGGAATCATCCAGAAAGAAAAAAGGCTTGAATTTGCAAAAATCATTCACCCAATGGTTCTAAGTTAGATGTTTTGCGAGGAGGGGTGGTGGGAGGGAGGCGGTTTAGGAAAGGTTACCTTTCACCCGTTCCGCATTTCTGCTTAAAAAAAAAAACCGTGGAACCTCCTTTGGTGAACGACTTCCCTTCGGAAACCAAAACGACTTTCCCGGACCTGGCGGAAAAACGTGACTTTAAACCATCTCTCTCTCCCCTAACAACTAGAAAACTGCCCGATTCACGACGGGTTTCCCCAAAGCTTTCTAAGTTTTGGGTGCGGGTCTCGGTGTTCCTTTCTAATTCCCTCTGTTTATACCCTGTACGCATCTTCTTCATATCTATTTCATTTATGTCCCAATAGATTTATCGTGGCTGGTGTGTGTGCGTGCGTGTGTTTGTGTGTGTACGTGTGTGTGTTTTCCCTCCCCACGTTCCTTCCATTTCACAGGAGAACAGCTTTCGCCTTCAGCAATCCGAATGAAAAGAGAGGGATACCTATTCTTGTGTTTTTGGGTATCCCCCCCCCGTTTTCTTTCGGAAATTGTATTTTATTGCAGGCGGGTAGAAGGGGGGGGGGACGTGTGGTTTTGGCCTCTTTGCCTTCTCTAGGCAGGTTTTCGTTTGTCTGTTTGCTTTAAATATGATGGTTTGTATCCATTTCCCCTCCTCTCACTCCAAGAGGTGATGGCAGAAGACGGAAAGAGGAGAGAGAGAAAAAAAGGGACCTTTGCTTCTGATTGTCCAAACGCAATTCTTGTCCCAAAAAACCATAGAAATCAAGAATTGTGTCTGGACATCTGTGGCCGAGTTTTCCCCAGCCCATCGTGTGGGCCTTTCAGAAGAGGCATCTAAGGAAGAGCCCTATATACGTCTTTCTGTGCAAAGGTAATCCATACATCTTTTAAATAAAATAAAATAAAATAAAATAAATAAAAACAAGACAACAAGTAACCTGCTTTGGAGGGCAGTTATTCAAACTGAGCAGGGTGGCTTTCACCATTAAATGGTAGATTTCTTTCTGTTTTCTTCTGGTTAAAGATTAGATTAAAAAAAAAAGCAGAGGGGTGGGGAGACTACCACCCAAGCCGTTAAGATGTGTCCTGCTGTTTTTATCAAGAGATGTTGTGGAACCCAATTTTAAAAGAGGTTAAGGGCAGATATAGTTCATATTAACATTGCCAGGTTGAGGGATATGTGAAAAAAATCAGATGGGAATTCATCTAAATGCTGCATCAATCGGTTCTGAAATAAAGGGCTAAATTGTTATAGGGAAATAAAACAGGGACATAAATGCATATACAGTACTGTAGCTATATATATAAAACAGGGACATAAATGCACATTCTGTAGCTATATATATAAAACAGGGATATAAATGCATAGCTACAGTATGTGCATTTATATCCCTGTTTTATTTTCCTATAACAATTTAGCTCTTTATTTCAGAACAGATTGATGCAGCATTTAGATTAATACCCATCTGAATTTTTAAAGGTTCTTTCAGTCATAAAATAAACCTTTCTGTGATTATTCCAATGTAGCTTTTTAAAGGAAAGATAAATGAAGCAATGGATATTAGGATGAGAACAGCCCCCCCCCCACAAACACTTTAAAGCAGGGGCTTATGTATTACTTTAAAATTAAGAAACATTTAGACACCAAGACAGAGAGGCCAGGAGAAGTCAAACATGTACACTGAATTTCCTTCCTCGGAGATTTCTGAATAATTCCCAGTTTAAAGGCGTGTAAATATCCTGCAAATTGGGTTGGGGGGGCCTCAGCTCTTCATTTTGAGAAGAGCTTTTCCAGTTGTTTAGAGAGAGGGGAGAAAAGGCAGATTTCTGAAACACGAACCTAACTAATGTCATGGCCCTTGGACAATGAAGGCGAGAGAACCTCTCTTACCCCATTTCCCCTCCATCTTGAATGGCGGGCTGGATAGAGAGGTTTCCTGTCGATTAGAAAAATGGGGGGGGGGAATATATGTTTTTATTCAGCAGTTCATAAGTGGGGGATGCATTATTCAGAGGAAAACACCCTGCCTGGCTTTCATGTGCCTCCTGTTTTCCAGTGATGTAAGGGTTAGCAGATGAGGAGGGAGGGGAGAAGACCGAGCTGGAACGTGTGGCGTTCCAAACCTCTGGATGTCTCCACGTGGTTTGAAAAGGTCCACGTTTTAGGTGCTGGAGGGGGGGGGGAAAGACGACAAGCCCGGGGATTGGAGAAGCCAAGCCTTCAAAGCAGATTTAAAAACAAAAATAAATTCTCCAGCCCTGAAAAGTAGATGTACTTCTTTCCTTCATTTCTCAGGCATTTGCCCCCCCCCCAAAAAAAATGGCTCATGTAATTTAATGGCTTGGATTATTTTATAAAAACAATTGCTTCTCCCATCTCCCCACCCCGCAACCGCAATAGGGAATGGAATACAACTGCACAAAGCCATGGGTCGGGGTGACAAACCCCCCCCCCCATATGTGAGACAAACCAGCCCGCCAACCTGCAGAAAAATTACACCTGGGGCTGGGCAGTGAAGTGAGTGGGTCTTAATTGTACTGGGCTGTATATGATCCCTCGTTACTGTAAGCCGCCTTGGGTCCTTTTCCAAGGAGAAAGGCGTGGTAAAAAAATACTCTAAAATAAATAAATAATGAAAATAAATAAGACTTTGTTGGCCAAGTACCCGTTCTGTGTAGCCTCTTGGACAGAAGCCCTTGCCTCAAGCCTGCAGGTTGACTCAGAAGTAAGATGCCACTGCGTCTTATCGGATTAAAACCCAGGTAGTGTACAGTGGTGCCCCAACTTAAGAGCAGCTCGACTTAAGAGCAATTCGACTTAAGAGCGGAAAACTGTTGGCGTTTTAACTGCCACCTTAGAAATTTTAGATATGGTCTGCTCGACTTAACAATTTTTTCCTGTTTTTTCATTTTTAACTTATTTTTTTCAATTTTTTAGATAGGTACCCCGACTTAAGAGTAGTTCGACTTAAGAGCATGCATTCAGAACGGATTAAATGTGTAAGTTGAGGTACCACTGTATAGGACTGGGGCCTAGGGGAGGTCCCTGTGAGACAGCTTCCTTTGGAGGGTTCTCCAGAGGTGACAGGCCAACACGGGCCATGATCCCAGCCAAGGCATCTGGTTGTCTGCCCTGCGTAAAGCCTGCCTGGTTGGGAATAGCTGTGCCATTTTCCCCAACCCAAAATCCAGTTCATCCCAGAATTCTGTCCTCTTAAACCATATCCATCCAACTTACATCAACACCTTGTTATTTCTTCAATATAAGGGCCATTTCAAGGGCATATTTCAGAGTCGGAGGTTTTGACTCCACCTTCTCTCCCCTCTTGACGCACATTGTATGGAACACCCAGATCTGAACGAAAGCAGAAACACCCCTATGCTGGTGCGTCAGAGGCAGAAGTAGTACAAAATCTCACCCCGGCATCCTCTTTATTGCAATCAAAACAGGGCCCGGAAAGGCTAAAGCATTTGGGGCTCTTTAGTCTGGACAAAAAGGCGCTTGAATGCTGATATGATTGAGACGTACAAAATAATGCAAGGCATGAGTCAAGTGGAGAGAGGGACGCTCTTCTCCCTCTCACAATATACCAGAACTAGGGGACATTGATTCAAATTGAGGGCTGGGAGAGTGAGAACAGACAAAGAAAATATTTTTACCCAGCGTGGTGTTAGTCTGTGGAACTCCCTGCCACAGGAGGTGGGAATGGCATCTGGCCTGGATGCATTCAAAAGGGGATTGGGCAGATTCCTGGAGGAAAAGTCCATCACAGGTTACATGCCATGATGGAGATGTGTCATCTCCAGGCTTAAAACCAGGGTACTTCAAGGGCCAGATGCAGGGGAGTGGTATCAGGAGACAGAGATCTAGTCTCGTGCGCTCCCAGAGGCATCTGGTGGGGCCACTCTGAGATACAGGAAGCTGGACTAGATGAGCCTTTGGCCTGATCCAGCAGGGCTCTTCTTAAGTTCTTATGTTTCTTACGGAGCAAGGAAGGGAAGATGTGACAGCACTCGACAAATAATACAGTGTAAATTCCCAGGTCAATTTCTAAACCCTTCTAGAGATTTTTTGTGTGACAATATATTTATTTATTGCACTTATATGATGCCCAGCTAGCAGCTTCCTGCTGCTGGGGGCAGTTCACGTCAATTAAAACCTCTAAGCTTTAGGCCTCACAGCCTGGGGTGCAGCCAGTGGCCAAAGGGGAGGCATTGATAAATTTAGGGTGGCCTGTTAAAAAAGTAAAAAAAAAGGGGGGGTTGAGGCCTGTGGGGGTTCCTGCCTCTTTAGCTCAACAGAGGGGAGATAATTCTATTGAGAGCACCTTCTCTTTTGTCTGCAGAAATATAAGATGCCAAATGCCACCCACTTATGTCGTCCCCCACCCGGAAAAATATATATATACTACACCATGTTCATCAACTACTATTATGTGCCTTTTATATGAATCTACAGGATCACATAGACTTTGTGTTTATAACTACAGTGGACCCTTGTATAACAGACAGCTTGTATAACATAAAATTTGTACAACATAACAAATTCCGGAGATAGGGGAAATTTGCTTAACATAATTGCCTATGGGGAAAATCCGTACAACATAAAAATGGGATTACTCCATTTTCAATGCATTCCTATGGGAATTTGTATAAAGGAAAATTTGCTTAACATAATTTCATTTGGAACGAATTAATTCCTTTATACAAGGTACCACTGTACTTATAACCTTATGGGTTTACATTGACACTATGTTTTCAATGTTAGTTTCCATCACTCATAACTTTTACATGGAGTTTTTCTCCTTTTTTAACTGCTCGCGTTCTCTTGTAGCTTTAATGCAATGTTGTCTATTAATGCTGTGTAAGATGTCCCTCGATTCCCTGTTCTCAATACTTGAACATCTCTTAATTGTACTGGACTGTATATTATCCCTCATTACTGTAAGCCGCCTTGGGTCCTTTTTCCAAGGAGAAAGGTGGGGTAAACATACTCTAAAATAAATAAAATAAAATAAATTGGCTTTGAGTGGGTTATAATCAACATTTATAACCAAAAAGCGACAAACAAAGATTGCATAAGGAGGAGGAGGAGGAGGAGGAGGAGGCTGAGAAGCTCCAAGAAGCCAAAGGAACACCATATCCTGATATACACACGTGTTTACATGTGTTGCCAGTACACCCGAGTCACTGTTACTCATGGCATCATGTATGCATGCCATAAGCTGCTTTTTGATCAGCTGGCTGCCAAATCTGGTTTGTCTTCGTTCCTTTCACCCCAATATCGTATCCCCACCTTTCCCCGTAATCAAAATAGAGGGCTAGCTTTTGAAATGTGAGAATGTCATTGGTTTAGCTATTTTTTAAAAATTCCACTCTTTTCCCTGAAGTGCTAGCTTTCTACTGGCAGGGAATGAGCATGTTTTTGCAAGGAGCTAGTCAAAGGGCTGTTTTCTCCTCTGGTGCTTCAGAGTAGTGCAGTCTACTCTGCTGATTTAGGATTCCAGATTTCAGCTCCAGTTACATCGAGAGGATGCAACGGGAAAGAGTTTGACGGCCAGTGTTGAACTTAAATTTTACAACAGCTTTGGGTGTGACTAACTTATCCTTAAATCCTCCTTTCCTTCCATTTTTTTTTTTTGGAAAAAAATTGGCTAGTTTATTTTATTCCTAGCCTGTCTTTCTCTTATCCTCTGAACTGTCTTTACAACTATCCCGACAGGTAAGTCAGGCTGAAAGGGAGTGGTTGTCTGAAGGCCCCCCCAGGGAGCTTAAAGCCCACCCGGGATTTGAACCCAGGATTTGCCAGTCTCCAAACCGCACTCTGAACCTTTACGGTGCTCCAAGCGTGTCTCTCCCTCCCCCCCAACTTGGCTCCAGAGCAATCCTCTCAAAAGTTAAAGCTGGTCTCAAGACAGCAGGAGCCTTTTGGCTGCCTGAGGCAAAGCATTAGAAGGTGAGGGGGGTGGGTGTCCTCCGTTCCATTTTCTGTAGCTGTTGTAGACCAACAGTGGGTCTGCAGATGGAAAAAAAAAAGATTCTGGGTCTCTACACCTGCCCACCCCAGCTTCGGTGTGGCTTGGTACGGCTGCCTCCCTCTACCAAACGGTAGGGCCAGCATGGACCTAAATTATTTCTCTCCAGTCGTGGCTCCAAGAGGAGCCCTCAGTGGCCAGGGAATCTTGAAACGAAGACTTGACCAAATGACTACTGGATGTCACTCGATAAAGGAGCAAAATCAATGCTGAGAAAGGCTCTCTTTCTCAATGACTAGTCCAACCCCCACCCCCACCCCCCAGTAAAGGTTTCCCATCTCTGGATAAATCAGAATGAATAATAGAGTTGGAAAAGACCTCAAGGGCCATCCAGTCCAACCCCTTGCCATGGAGGAACCCCATCACAATATTTTTGACAGATGGCCATCCAGCCTCTACTTAAAAACCTCCTCCAAAGAAGGAGACTCCACTACCCTCCTTTGTGGCAGCATATTATTCCACTGCTGGACAGCTCTAACCGTCATGAAGTTCTTCCTAATGTTCAAATGGAATCTCTTTTCCTGCACTTTGAAAGCATTGCCCTGAAGCCATGGAAAACAAACCTATTCCCTCTTCAATATGACATCCTTTCAAATATTTAAACATAGCTATCTCCTCTCAGCCTTCTTTTTGAAAGGCTAAACATTCTCAGCTCCCTAAGCCGTTCCTCTTAATACATTTCTTCCAGACCTTCAACCATCCTGGTACCCGCTCAAGGTTATCAACATCCTTTTAAAATTGAGGCACACAGAACTGGACACAGTACTCCAGGTGGGGTTTGACCAGAGCAGAATAGAGTGGTACTATCACTTCCCTTGATCTAGACACTATACTTCTGTTGATGCAACCAAGAATTGCATTGGCTTTCCTGGCCGCTGCATCACACTGCTGACTCATGTTCAGTTTGTGGTCCACTAAGACTCCCAGATCCCTTTCACAGGTACTATTTTCCAGCCAGCCAGGTATCTCCCATCCTATATCTGTGCAATTCATGGATTCGACCAAAGTGTTCTGCTTATATACCGCCCCATACCACTTTAAGTAGTCTCTGGGCGGTTTACAATTTTAATTACAGTGTGCAGGCTACACATTGCCCCCCCCCCCAAGCAAGCTGGGTCCTCATTTTACCGACCTCGGGAGGATGGAAGGCTGAGTGAACCTTGAGCCTGCTACCTGGAATTGAACCCCAGGTCGTGAGCACAGTTTTAGCTGCAGGACAGGCATTTAACCACTGCGCCACGAGGCTCAAGACAGAATAGCACCTTAGGAGACATTCGTGGAATATTTTGCACAAGCAGAATAACGCCTCAAGGTTTCAGTCAGGGACCAGGCTTCTTTTCTAAACCTGCATCCCTCCAGAGATGTTGAACAGCAGCTTCCATCATCCTTAGCTTGTCAACAGAAGCCAAGGATGATGAACTCTGTATTTAAAGCACTTCTGGATCTGACGATCTTATTCCTGGTTCAGCTGAGAAGCAGAACCTTTCTTTCTTTTCTCATTTTCTTCTTTATTTTTCTTGGAACTTTCCTTCTGGCACCAAAAACAAATAAATGCCTTTTCAGTAACTCTACAGATTTCAAAAACTGCAACGGTCAGAGACACAATTAATAAATTGTTTTTAGTCACTTGCAACACTTTTTTTGGCTTTAAATTTTCATTTTAAGCCTTCTAGCCCATTACTGTTATTGTTTCTTGCTGTTCCAAGCCTGTTAATAAATCAGGCATCAGTTAATGGGATGTTTGTATATTCTCAAGAAGGTACGCTGGTGCTTAAAACTCGGGGCGTGTAAAAATGAAACCAAGAGAGGTTGCTGACTTTAATCCTGGGGCATTGAGGAAGGATTTTTTTTTAAAACAGATGAAGTGCTAGTAGGCAGTGGAGAAAGCTGAAAATGACTTCGGGGGAAAATATTAAGTCCAAACACCCAGAAATGGCAATACAGTGGAACCTTGACTTTAATCCGTTCCGGAGATCTAGACATGTCAAACATGCCTTAAGTCAAATGAACGTTTCCCATAGAAAGTAATGGGAAAGTGGATTAATCTGTTCTAGATGATGAAAAAGACCCCCGAAAGCAGCAATTTAACACAAATTTGATTGGGATAGGAGATTCCTTCCGGGGATGTAAATGAAATGTCTCTTCAAAGAGAGGAGGAGGCAGTGGAATTATAGTCCACAAGTTATATGCATCCACTTTTTAATGTTCATAGCAACAATGTCTAACATTTAAGTTTTACTGATTTTTAACCTGATATTGCAAGTTCTGACCAACTCTATGTTTACCATTAGAGTCCCACAACTGTACGGCTCCCCAACTAAAATGCTTCCATTGTGGACCAGACTTCTGCAGCCAGATTTTTTACAAGACTGAGCCGACTGTCTAACCAGAGAGGCCAGCCCGGAGCTCCCGGCCCTTCTTCTCCCCCAGCAGCAGCAGCGGCTTCGGTGAGTCCGAGGACCAGGTCCAGGAGTTCGGAGCTGGCCTTGCCGAAGCCGCCACTGCCGGAAGAAGGCAGGAGCAGTTTGGAGGTGGCAGCCGCGATGCTGGGTCGTGGTTGCTGCCCAATTCCGGGGCCTTGCGCCAGGGTTCCGAGCTGTTAAGTCAAAGCCTGTGACTCAAGTCAAACAGGCCCCTTCTTGCTGCAAGTCAAATATGCTGCAAGTCAAGCAGCATGTAAGTCAAGGTTCCACTGTATCAGAGGGTTGTTTTTCTTCGATAGAATCATGAGTTTTGTTGGGGGGTATTTAAACAACCTTGCTAACTTTGCAGTCAGGCCTCTCCCCTGCATCACAAACACATTGAAAAAAAAAGTACTTGAATATATTTTTCTTTATCATCCAATTATTTATTGCACCCCCACAAGTTCTTCTAAGGATCCCAAGGTCGCCCAATCTACCTACACTGTCTCTTCACAACAAACCGATAAGGTAGGCTCCAAGATCTAATCAGCGAACCTTCAGCACCAAACTTAAGATTCACGTCTTTAAAACGCACACACATCACATTATGATAGCAGGCCGTCACACTTTCGACTCAACTGCTC
Source organism: Phrynocephalus versicolor (assembly GCA_023846285.1). Taxonomy (NCBI): domain Eukaryota; kingdom Metazoa; phylum Chordata; class Lepidosauria; order Squamata; family Agamidae; genus Phrynocephalus; species Phrynocephalus versicolor. The sequence continues at coordinate 2,940,096 of JAHTLZ010000089.1, read as the reverse complement.
AAAGAAAAGAAACTCAAAGAAAAAGACTTTTTCGTGTTGGCTCCGTTAGCCATTCAGAGGCATCCGTCCCACTTGTGAGAAGCATTTAAGAAAAATGTCAGGACCAAAATGTCAGCTTCCTTTGACTCTCTCTCAAGCTGGTTTTACTGGCCCAGGTGGAGAGGAGGGTGTTTTTTACCTGCAACAACACTGGATTTTAATCACTGCGTTGTGCCGGATGTTTTAGTTCTCATCTGCTGTTTTTATTGATTATTGGAGCTTCTTCCTCCCAACGGATGGCCTATGGTGATGGTTGTTTTCTTTCAATCAATAAAATAATACAGAATAAATTCCTGGGCATCTTTAGTCCTAATTTAATGCTATTCATTGCAAACTCTCTCTCCCCCTATCTTTTCCGGCAGCTTCTCAAATCAGGCATGGTTTGTTTTGCAGGCATTGCATATGATGCTGCTTTGGATCCTACTGGTATTGTGGTCCATTATTATATATATTTCTGTTGTTTATAACGTATGCCGGTCAAGAGGCCCACAGAGCACAGGGCAGCTTCCAAATGCCACCAGACGGCCAATCAACGCTATGTTTAAAGTAAGCACTCCAGGACAACTCTTAAGCTCTATTCTAAAGCAACAGAAAGCTGTCTTGGAACATGCAGGGGGCACCTGAGCATGTGCAGAGTAATTTCCTCCAGCCGCCACACACCTCTTGCTGGGAGATTACCAAAATCAGAGCATCTTTTTTTTTTTAACCTTCCAATTTTTGTACGCCTCCAATTATTGTCATATTGTTGCTTTAAGATTCAGTCCAGTTCTTTCCTAAAGGAGACAAAATCAAAACTCTATAGGCACAGCTCTCTACCTGAAGTGCCAAGAGTTTATTCCCTCTCACCCCCGGATGCTGACAAAAAAGAAAAATCATTATGACACCGAGGAGCCTGAAAAATCAATCCCTTTAAATTGCTTGTGCAGCATTTTGCCACACTCCAAAGCACTTTAGGCGTTTCTGTGGCTGAGAGTCATAGCCAAAACAGAGGTCGAGACTGCACCTGAACACGAGAAGCCCATGGTGTGACATTCCCTTTGCAAGCCAGGGGTGGTGGTGGTGGATGCTCTTGGTTTGCACAGGAGCCAAAGAAATCCACAATCCTGGGTTCACTTGCTGTAGACACCACTGTTTAGCTGGCTCATGCCAGTGGGTGCAGGTACACAATCATGATAATTCATAAGAACATTAAAAAAAAGAACATAAGAACATAAGAAGAGCCCTGCTGGATCAGGCCAAAGGCCCATCTAGTCCAGCTTCCTGTATCTCACAGCGGCCCCACCAAATGCCTCTGGGAGTGCACAAGACTAGATCTCTGTCTCCTGGTAGCACGCCCCTGCATCTGGCCCTTGGAGTACCCTGGTTTTAAGCCTGGAGATTACACATCTCCCATCATGGTTTGTCACCTGGGATGGACTTTTCCTCCAGGAATCTGTCCAATCCCCTTTTGAAGGCATCCAGGCCAGATGCCATCACCACATCCTGTGGCAGGGAGTTCCACAGACTAACAACGCGCTGGGTGAAAAAATATTTTCTTTTGTCAGTTCTTAGTCCCCCAGCCCTCAATTTGAGTGTACGTCCCGTAGTTCTGGTATTTTGTGAGAGGGAGAAGAGCTTCCCTCATGTGTTAGCTGGTTTGCCCTTTCTGTGCCGGCGTAGAGGGACGGGGATTTTTTCCTGCAGCAGGAAAATATTCTGCAATGTCTCCAGAACTAGGCAATCTATGGTCCCCCAGGGGCTGTTGGGACTCCAACGCCCTTCATCTTGTACCACCAGCAAAGGATCATGGGAAGAGCCTCGCAACGCCACCAGGACAGATAGGCACTTTCTCGGATGTTGAAGTTGAGATTTCAAAACAAAACCAAACAAAAATTAAACACAACAGGTGTTGAGCACAAGATTAAAAAAAAGAATAGATGCAATGCACAAATATACAGCAGGGGGGAGAAGGATGACAAGGCAGGGGGGAAGAAAGGTTTGTTTGTTTTTTAATCTAGGAATTTTAGGACATTTAAAAGGCCAAGAGCGGTGGGATCACTGCTTCAAAGACACTCCAGATAGAAAAAAAAAACAAGGCCTTAAGAAGTGAGTTTTGCTACTGAAACGGTCCTGAGTAAGAAGATTCCAGAACCCCTACCAAATTCTCTCTTTCATACCTCCCCGGAAAAAAAACAAAAACCTCAAAATATAATGTCTGAAATTCGTCTTGTCAGGTGTTTTAAGAATAAAGATGGTTTCTCAGGATGGCGAGATGCGCCTCCCTTGTACCTGGACACGTGTGTGTGTGTGTGTGTGTGTGTGTGTGTGTGTGTGTGTGTGTGTG
>JAHTLZ010000089.1:2909213-2927469 GCA_023846285.1 Phrynocephalus versicolor | reverse complement strand
ATTTATTTATTTATTTATTTATTTATTTATTTATTTATTTATTTATTGCATTTCTAGACCACTCCGATTTCCCCCAAGGGACTCTGGGTGGTTTACAGCGAAAGCCAAATAAATAATCAAAATTTTAAAATGAAAACAAACCGAAAAGAACAAATAAACCAAGAAATTCAAACAAACACAGAAAGGCCGGCAAGAGGCAGAAAGATAATGGTAACAGAAAAATACAACAAACACCAGGGAAGCAACAGACAGTACATTACAGATTTATCCTTCCCCTCCTTGGTGTCCACTGATATATACAGTAGGACCCCTGTATACACTGATTCATTAACCACTGATTCAGTTATCCACAGTTTGCAAGGGGAAAAATAATAATTCAGCAGCCGCAGAGCAAGCTACTGTTATGAACAGCAGCTGTAAAGCAATTGACTGCTGTAAAACAGCAGCCATAAAGCAAGCGACTCTCAGAAAACAGCAGTTGGGGGTGGTGTCCTCTCTTATCTACAGTTTTTGTTATCCACATGAAGGCCTGGAACCAATCCCCAGTGGATACCGGGGACCGACTGTAGTGCAATAGGGTTGCAATAGGGTTGAATAGGAGTGATGATACATCTTGGCAAACATCCGATGCTGAGTTCCAGCTGGAACCAAACTAATAAGACAGAGAGAGGGGAGACAAAACCAGTAGCCATGGCTATCACCTCTGCTAAATTGATCCCCACTTTTCTCTGTTACGACCCACGAGACAAATGGACCCAAGGGTCAAACCCCAAGGGAGGCTTCTCTCTCTCTCTCTCTCTCTTTTTAAAAAAAACCTGCTTTTCCCTCTCCCTGCCTTCTCCTCCTGTGCCTCCGTTGATCTGAACCAGGAGAAGGCATCCAAAGTTAGGCCAATGAGAAGCAGGTGAGGGTCATGGTGCTTCTCTTCCCTGGAGGCTGGGAAGTCCCTGGGAATCCAAATAGACCAGACTGAATGATACAGAGGAAGAGACAAAGTATATCAGGCGAAAGCCAAAGAAACCAAACAGACACAAAAATGACAAAAAAAATGACACCTTAAAGACTAACTTTAAAACTTTGAGGGGCCACGTGTTTTTCCCTCCCTTGTTTTGTTCTGTTTCTTTGGATTTCGCCCCGAGATGCTCGCCTACACTAACACAGCTTCTTGTTTGAAAATTATAAGCAGAAAAAAGGCTTCTAAGTTTTCACGCAAGGACAACTCTAAGTACTGCCCCTGGGTCCACATACAGCACCTCAGGGGCACTTCTCTAAGTTTTAAAAAATTCTTATCCTTCTCACAAAATACCAGAACTTATGGGACCTCCACTCAAAATGAGGGTTGGGAGAGTGAGAACAGACAAAAGAAAATATTTTTTCACCCAGCATGTTGTTAGTCTGTGGAACCAGATGCAGGGGAGTGGTATCAGGAGACAGATATCTAGTCTCATGTGCTCCTGGACGCATTTGGTGGGGCCACTGCGAGATACAGGAAGCTGGACTAGATGGGCCTTTGGCCTGATCCAGCAGGGCTCTTCTTAGGTTCTTATTGATGAACCTATCTATTTCTTTATTTGATGAGACAAGTCTCCTTGTCTTACTATATCTCTGCTCCTGGAAGCCTTGGGGGGGGGAGTCCCCTAAGTCCTCCCACCATCCTAAAATAAAGGCACTTTTTTTAAAAATAAGAAAACAGCCAAACACCTTTCTATCAGGCTCAGCTGCAGACTCTGGCAACACTTGTCCTATAACTCCCACCCAAGGTCGCCTGCTCTGTTTTTGATTTTGGGGGCTGCAACGGGCCCTTCATTTCGAGGACTGCCAACATGTGTATGGGGGGGGGGGAACACTTCACTTCTCATCCGGATGCATCAGCATCAGCCAGCTTGGCGAGCAGGGCAGGGAACGGTCACCTCCGAAATACTCACAAGGTTCATTTCGGCTGGGCAGCATCACCTGATGCTTTTTGACCCCATCAAACAAGAGCTCGGCCCCGCCTCTGGAAGGGAAGATAAAAGGAAATTAAGATAAAACAAAAATTATATGCAAAAAAAAATGTCCTTCTGCATTCTCCATAAAGCCCTCATATTTTGACTCTAATACCGGGAGGGGGGGAAATAAGCTCAGCAGAAGGGAGATCCCTTCCAGTGGAACTTGTGGGTCTCCAGATGAACCCTTCCTAACGTGGGGTTCCTCAGATGTCCTTGGATGACAACTCCCAGAAATCCTGGCCAACACAGCTAGAGGCAAAGGCTTCTGGGAGTTGTAGTCCAAGGATAAGTCACCAAGCTGTGAAACTGAGAGATCCCCCTTGGTCCCATCTCTCTCTCTCTCTCTGTCCTACCTCACAAGACAGTTGTGTGAAGAGAAAGCAAGGAGGAACAGAAACATGGGCACTGCTCTGAGGTCAGTGCTGGAAAGGAACAGGTGCAGATGTCATAAATAAGTAAAAATAAATATATGCATTTATAAACACAGGGCCATGGTTCCCAGGCTAAAGATCAAGAGTAACTGCACTGGTCCTCAGAATGCCCAGCATCCAAAATCTGCTCAATAAACATCACAGGAAAGAGTCTCTGGAGGTGAATGCCCAGCTATCTGAATGGCGAAATATTAAATGCGTCCTCGCTCTCTTTAAAAATCTGGTGACGTGAGAAAACATTTTTGGCTGTACTTTGGGAAGGGCACAACAGATCCCTTTGTCCCCTGGGGTGGCTCCGCACCGCCTCGGTCGGGCAAAGGTTGCCCTGTTCGTACAGCCTTGCTTATTGAAATCTCTGTTACTGTATATTTAAAAGGGGAAAAAAGGGGGGGGGACGCACAACCAAAACACTGAAGCAGCAATTTATTAATGTTCACGGACAGATCTGGAGATTCATGGCAGGGACGGAGTCCCAGGCACCCAAGGAGAAAGAGAGAGAGGTCTCTTTCTCTCCGCTGTGAAAACAAGCCCACGCTTTGTGTCCCCCGACGGTCGCCAGGATGGGAGATAAGGTCTTTTCTGTAACATGCGAGCTGGAGGGGGGACTCAGCTGCAACGCTAATGCATAGAGCACCCATTGAAACGTTTCCAAGAAAAGAGATCCACGCCCGGAGGGAGGGGGCACAAGAGAACCGCACACGCATTCCTTGCCGGAGTATGAGTGGTTATCATAGGCCGTTATCTTCCACTTTGTCCAACTCGGGGACCTAGAGAAAAGAGGGACTACAAAACCCATTAGCCCCAGCTGTTTGAGGGCTTTCGGTATTTATTAAAATGTCCTACGTCGGGTTTCAAAGCTGGGGAACGGCTGGAAAACCTGGCTGGAGAAACAGTACCTGCGAAAGGGATCTGGGAGTCTTGGTGGACCACAAATTGAACACGAGTCAGCAGTGTGATGCAGCGGCCAGGAAAGCCAACGCGGTTCTTGGTTGCATCAACTGAAGCATCATGTCTAAATCAAGGGAAGTGATAGTACCACTCTCTTCTGCTCTGGTCAGACCCCACCTGGAGTCCTGTGTCCAGTTCTGAACACCTCCATTTTAAAAGGATGTTGACAACCTCAAGCGGATGCAGAGGAGGGCGACCAGGATGGTTGAGGGCCTGGAAGAGACGTCTTATGAGGAGTGGCTTAGGGAGCTGGGAATGCTTAGCCTTTCAAAAAGAAGGCTGAGAGGGGATTTGATAGCTATGTTTAAATACTTGAAAGGATGTCATATTGAAGAAGGGACTGGTTTGTTTTCCATGGCTTCAGAGACTAGGATGGAAAGGAGATTCAATTTAAACATTGGGAAGAACTTCCTGACAGTTAGAACTGTTCAGCAGTGGAATATGCTGGCATGGATGGTGGTGGAGTCTCCTTCTTTGGAGGAGGTTTTTAATCAGAGGCTGGATGGCCATCTCTCTGATGTACTGGACTGTGATGGGGGTTCCTGCATGGCAGGGAGTTGGACTAGATGGCCCTTGAGGTCTCTTCCAACTCTCTATGATTCTATGCTGGATGTAGGGAGATGGAGAGGAATTTATTTATTTATTTATTATTCATTTTTTAGACTTGTATCCCGCCCATCTTCCCCAAGGGAACTCTGGGCAGTTTACAGCAATAAAAGCAAATAATAGAAAACAAAACAATGAAGGAGGAGGCGATGAAGCAAGATGGCGGCAAAACCTAGGGCAGAAAAAAAACAAAAAACCCCCAAAGAACAGACTAACAGAGGGGGTCGTCAAAAGCCTCTCTAAAGAGGTGGGTCTTCAAAGCCTTCTTAAAGGTGGGCAGGGACTCCAACAGGTGCAGCTCACTGGGGAGATGATTCCAGAGTGCGGGGCCCACCACAGAGAAGGTGCGGTCTCGTGTACGCGATTTTTGCGCCTCTCTGGGTGTGGCCAACCTCTCTCTGAGTGTGCCTGCGCCAGCCTAGTGGGTCTGGACCCAGTTGTCCTTTGGGAGATACGCTCTGCCAAGTACTCTGGTCCCAAGCCGTGGAAGGCTTTGAAAATCAAAACCAGGACCTTGAACCTGATCCGGAGGGGCACAAGGTCTGCTCACAGGGAGCCCTGGTCCCATTTGCCATCTATAACAGCACCTGATTAGCTCGTGAGTAATGTAATTGAGGGTTCTGTTTGCCAATCAGAGGCTTGCAAGAAGAAAGCAAGCAGGCCTGTGATTCTGTAGGCCAGGGTTGTCCAAACTTTGGCCCTCCAGATGTTTTTGACCACAACTCCCAGAATTCCAAGCCAGTATTGCCAGTGACAAAGGACCATGGGAGCTGTGGTCCAAAACATCTGGAGGGCCACAGTTTGGGCATCACTGCTGTAGGCAATATAGACTCACTGGCATCCGTAGTCACAATGGGCTTGGTCTTGCCAAATGGCAGCCCAAGAACTGTAACATTGGGAGGGATGCCCCTCTAGGGTTATTTAGCCCAAGCTCCTGCCAAAGCTAAAGCACTCCTGACTAATCCCACAATGAATGAAGCCGGTGTCGATTTTATGGTAAAATCGACAACGAGACAGAAAACACCCCACCCTCACGCTCTTGCTGAAAGAAAGGCAAAATAAGGGAATTCGAAATATATTTGGAACTGGGGGGAAAACAGCCTAAAAGAAGACCAGAAATGAAAGTGTTGCTTTATTTATCACCACCAAGGTATAGACATGATTCTATCTGATGCAATCAATTTGAATTTAAGTAGCAAGAGGAGAAAAGTACACTGCGAACAGCTCAATACTTATTTATTTATTATTTATTTTAGAATATGTTTACCCCACCTTTCTCCTTGGGAAAGGCTCCGAGGTGGCTTACAATAATACCCTGTCATTTTAAAGGGCTTCCCAAAATTGGCATTTTTACTGGGCTGCTGTGACCAATGGCTTCAAGCCAAGCGCTATGAAAACATGGTGGCCACGAGAAGCTCATTTCAGCTGGGGGGGTCCTTCCACTTGCAACACGTTTGCAACACCCTCCGTGTTGGCGACAGCTCTGGGGCCCCCATGACATGGTCCTGTTTTCTGCCGCCTGAAGCTCATTTAAAGGTCTATCTCTTTGTGCCATAAAAGAATCTTTCAAAGGAGGCAGGGGAACCTTTCTCAGACTCGGGGCCACAGCCTAGAAACGAGTCAACCAGCCATTACAAAAAAGAGGCAGTTATTTCAGTTCTGCTTCAGTATTACCAGTTCTCACATCTCTCTTCTCTTGCAGACAAGAAGGATCCATCCATATGACTCAACTGGAAGGGGACATTTCTTTGAGTATCTTCCTACCACCACTTTTTCTCCTATCATAAAATTCTGCCATGCATGTGCCACATACACATAAGTACTGGATATATTTCCAAGGACCACCAATTAAGCCTTCTCCCCCCCCCCAAGGCATTTAAGTAACTTTTAATAGATAAGAAAGCTACTTGTAACTGCTACCCTCTCTCCACCTCAATTCTGCACCCACAATGATTTACTTATGCCATTAATTTATTCATTTGATACATATGTGGAACCCTCTGCCCACCCGCACCCTGGGCCACCCAACAATAAAATTATCATTCAATCTTGTATGCAGAAGTTACCAAGAGAAGTGGGACTTAAAAATGAAGAGAGGTGTGATGTTTTGGGGGACTCTTCGAAGGTGGAAGTACTGTAGTGTAGGCTATTTCAAGGACAGAAAGGCAATGTGTAGCCTGCATAATTAAACTGTAAATTGTCCAGAGAGTGTTTGAAGTGCTTTGGGGCGGTATATAAGCAGATCACCTTAGAGCACAAACCAAAGCGTGGGCAGCTTGTTTGCCATAATTTTGAAGGCTCTCACATTTACAGAACAAGCCTGTAACAATTTTACTCCCAGACTTTGGAGACTTAACACAGGCCTGGTGAACGTACACCCCTTCTGATTTTCAGGTTCCAGTTATCTGCATCCACTGGTTATCCTGGGAGTGGGCCACTTTCCCATCCAGGCTCTAAATGCCATAAAGGGCTGGTAGTGCAAGTTATCCTCCTGTTCCACCCTCTCTCTCGCCTCCTCTTCTTCTCATGACAATCTGGAAAGGATGAGGGAAGATATTCTCACGTGACTAGGAATAAAAACCCCACGAGGTGGTGGGGAGAGAAAAATGGAAGGAAATGGGGATGAAGGAATGAAGACAAAAAAAAAAAGCAAAAAGTGGTTTGCTTATATATCGCCCCATACCACTTCAAGTAGTCTCTGGGCAGTTTACAGTTTACAAAGCACAACAGAATAGAAAAATTGATTTAAAAAACCAATTGTTTTAAATGATGATACTGTATAAATAAAAATATATTTAAATCGTCAAAAAGTTTGGATTGCATGATTAAAATTGTGATATAACTCAATTTGACTTTACCCTGATATGCTGGACTGGATATTATCCTGGCCCAGAAAGTCCTCCCTCCCTCCCTCTCCCCGCTCAAACTTCTGCAGGCCTTCCCTGCGTCTTTGAGGAAGGCGGGGTAAAAATACTCTAAAATAATAAAATAAATACATTTAGGGCTGGGGAGCAAAGCCGCCTTTGGTTCAAGGATGGGGGAAAGAGTCGAGAGAAAGAGGAGGGAGGAAGGGGGGATTCAAAACCGACCGATAAATGCACGGAGGAAGCTCCCCTAGCCAGAAAAAGGAGCACAACCTTCGCCTTAAAATCCACATTTCCAGCATTTTCTGAACCTCCAACCCACCGCCTCCAAATCCCCAAACCTGGGGCCTGGCAAACAACCCTTCCACCTTTTGGGGCCTTTTTTCCCCCTTCCCCAATTTCATTTCATTCCACTTTATTTTAAATTATTTAATTCCACCGCCTAGCCTGCCTTACCCGAATTCCAGCTGAAGAGACAAGGGCGCCGCCATCTTGCGTAAGGGAACCGCGCTGCCCACACCGGAAGCGCCCGCCCCTCTATATCCGGGTTTGGGTGCCGTTGCCCAGCAACGATATCCCGAGCGTAGGCTTTGGCTCTCTCTCTCTCTGTCTCTCTCTCTCTCTCTCTGGTAGAAGGAGGGGGAAGGCCGCTTAATGCTAGTGTTTTAAATCGCTCATTTCCTGGTTATTTTTGGAAACAACCAGACAAATTTTGGTTTTATTCATGTAGAGCTTAATGTTTTATTTTTTATTTTATTTTTATTTTATATTTTATATTTTATTTTATATTTATTTATTTATTTTATTTATTATTTTAGGGTTTTATTTTGGGGGACATGTTCTCCCATGCCCAATGCTGATATTAAAAGAAAAGAAGGAAGACTGTGTTGCAATCAGATCTTGCAAAAATAATTTGGAACTTGAGCTGCCATAATCCAACAGTAATCCCCAAAAAGTTACGTTTGCAAACTCTATAACCGTTATTGTGAATATCCCTAGGTTTGATGTTTGCATTTTTTTTAAAAAAAATAGAAATTTAAGAACCTGGATTTGTACATTAGTTTTCCTTGATACTCCATTTCTCTCTCCTCTTTTCTGTTTTGCACACATCCTGTATAATAAAAAGTTAATGTGATTCAGGACGTGGCCAAACAGCCAGAAAAACTCACAACTAAACAGTTAACGCCTCTTCAGACTCAGCCATTGCGTTGTGACAATGTTTTCTTTTAATTGGATTATTTACTGTACTTAAATTCACAGCACAAGTGTACCCACTAAATACTACAAGGGAAGAAATTAACTACTGCAGCTAATATGGTTGTTCCCACATTGGACACAAGCAAAGTAGAAGTGAACAGCTGCTTAGGATACCACTGTTACTCTAATCCACTGTTTATATATACAGTCAGGCACCTGGGCCCTGTTGGCTACACAAAACCCAAATACCAAACAATTGTGTTTCATTTGTATCACTGCTCTATGGTGATTCTCCCGTGAACTGTTTTCTGCTGATGATTGGGCGAGGGGGGACGCCATATATGAATACATAAGAAAAACTGTAGAAACACATTTAACTGATACCATTAAATAGCCAAGCAGGAACACAACTAAGTAGACTGGCATATCCAGGTGACAGATAACTAGCATGGGAGAACACCCCCACCCCCAAAATAAAACCCTAGTCTGCATTAAGCTCTAAATGAATACAGTCAAACTTTGGTTAGTCGTTCTCTCTGGGTGGGAATTAATAATAGCAACAATTAAAATAAAGTGGAATGAAATATGTGAAATGTTTCTATGGGTGAGCACCTTCCCACACCCTGTACATGGCCTGGACCACTCCGTTATCATTATTATGTATTTGGCCCCAATCAATTAAAGTTGACCCAGTCATTAATTACAATCTGCATGGGGCTCAGTAAGACTGAGCTGAAAGTAAAAAGGGCTCAAAGGTTGTGCATGTGTCTTATTCCATGGCTGCAAAACTACAAAGAACTTTTATTTTGAGTCAGTTTTGATGACCGAAGGCCCCTTTGGCCCCACAAGAACGTGACCGTCTTTAGGATACCTCATTTTTTACTTCTCTACAGCACATTTAGAGTCATGCTGTGAGAGAACTTTCACAATCAGCTTCCTAACCCTATGTGTTTTTGAGATTCGTGCGGGAAAGGCAGTGAGCCAGCCAACAGAAGCAAGTTGCTTATTCCACTTATTTCAAATAAGAACAATGCTTTCTTCAGGCACACGTGGACGTATCTGTTTTCAGTTGTGAAATATTGGTGGCTACACTTCCTTGGCATGTGGACACTCATCAGACTTTTCCTTTGCCAGTGCCATACTAGTGCTAGGGCACAAACCTGCTAAATACCCTACAGCGCTGTAGCACTTATGCGCTAAACACATTCGGGGATAATTGTTTCCTTCTCCTTCTTTTTAATGGAGACAAATAAAAAAACCACTAGGGCTTCATTTGTTCCACCCACTGGACTAGACCTTGGCAAGGACCCCCTTTTTGGGGGGTGGGGGGACCCCATTATTTTTCAATAAACTATCCCGAGGTCTCTGCAAACAGCTGTTGGCCCGCCTCGCCAGCAAGTCAAACTTCAAGGGTGTGAATAATGGCCCCTGGGACCGTTTGGAGCCATCGCAACCCCTGATGACAATAGGCGCCGGGGAGGCTTTTGTCTGATTTCTCCAAAGTCTCACTTCTTCTCTAGGACCGTGGTGGGGATGAAGGGAGGGGGGAGAGAGTTGAGCTTTGGGGAATGGATGGTATAGGGGGAAAGATGATGTTGGGGGAAGGGGAAGGGGAAGGGAGGTCAGGGGGAGTTAAAGGCTCCCCTCCCTCATTCATGTGTTAATTGGGTGTCAAACAGAGATCAGCAAAGTTGGGTTAAACTGCCAGGCAAAGAAAGCAGGCGAAGAAGAGAAACCTACAAGAGGACTCTGTATGTCACGGCGGGCCATCCTCTCCTTCTGTTTGACCTGGGGAGTTGTGGGGTGTGCATGGGCGAGGGGTGAGGTGGGGGGGTGAGGACAGAATTTTTTTTTTTAAGAAGAAGCATTCACAGCCTGGCCTGAAAGCCGGCTGGACACAAAAGCCAGAGGGGGCCATTTAAACAATGCCAGACCCCTGCCTGGACCTTCAATAGGGGCCTCTAAACAGGCGTTTAACCTTCCCCGAAGAGCTGAAAGTGATACTCAGAAGCAGCTTGCCCATCACTGCCATAACTCCCCCCCCAAAAAAAAAAACCCAGCTTATTCTAGCTGCATCCCAGGCCTCTGGCATGGCTTCTCTGTTAGGACCCCCAGCCCGTGTCCTCTGGGTTTCCATCCTTGCTGGTTGCGTGGCAGATAAATAGATTTTTTTTTAATGCGACCCAGCTAAGCAAGGACTTTTCCGGCTCAGAAAACATTCCATGGAAGAAAGATGAACTCTTGGCAGAAAGGGGAGTAGAGGGGAAATAAACAGAATCGAGGAGTGAGAGAAGGAATTGGTGGGTTTGAACCCAGTCCACCGGCAATGATCTGATACTAAATCCAGCTCTCATCCTGTCCTTGGGACATTGTAGAAGTGTGTGTGCACGCGCGCATGCGTGTGTGTGTGTGTGTGTGTGTGTGTGTGTACTGGGGGTGGGAGGGAATAGGAATTTTAAAATTTAATTTAATCTATCCATCACTGGATGATGACGTAACCCCAACTCATGCGGCGTAAACGTACACGTGAACTTCAGCCACATTGAAACACAGTACTGCAAGTTGTGGCAGGTATCATACGGTGCAAGGATGAAAGAAATGGAAAAATACAGGTTTAAAAGTGTGGAACTGGGATATTAGAATAAACTAATCCCCACTGTGCTCCCCCCAAAAGCCATACAACACCTCTAAAACTAGCCAGTTTTTAACTTCCATAAGCTTTGGTGGGTCCACCCACACTTCTTAAGACTGTGAGAGCAGCTGATTTTTATTTATTTATTTATTTATTTTTGAGGAGGCAACTGAAAAGGGACAGGAGCTTCAACAAGGCACAAGAAATAACAAAATGAAAACAAAAACCCACGGCACGTCAAATTGCAATCTTCTTTTATTAGATGCGAAGATTCCACTTGTGTTCTTTAGTTTCCACAGTGCTGGCATTTACAAGCGAGGACGTCTTGATGTAACAGAAAATGTCACCAGGAGGAAGAGGAGAGTAAAGCATTGGAGGGCAACAGACAACTCGCACACCTCTGTTTGAAAAAGGCTGTGTGTGTGTGTATATATATGTATATAAATGTATACACAGTGGTACCCTGACTTATGAGCAGTTCCACTTAATAGCAATTCAACTTAAGGGAAGAAAACTGTTGGCATTTTAACTGCTGCCTTACAAATTTTAGATATGGTCTGCTTGACTTACAAATATTTGTTTTCATTTTGTTTTTATTTTTTAACTTATTTTTTCCATTTTTTAGATAGGTACCCCAACTTAAGAGCAGTTCAACTTAAGAGCATGCATTCAGAATGCATTAAATTCATAAGTTGAGGCACCACTGTATATGTATATACTGTACATACATATGTACACATATATACATATGCAGTACAGTATTTGATTTGTTTGCCTAGACCTAAAAGTACCGTTTTCTTCTCCCTTTCAAAACAGACATGCATTCACACAGAATACCACTTGGTAGCACCTCGTTCCCTGAGAAGATGTTGAAACAGCATCGGTGATAAAACGAGGAACAAAGAAAACCAACAACAACAACAACAAAGCAAGTATACCAACTGAGGCGCACGTTGTTTGGAAGACAGAAGGGCAGGATGTTTTGTTCTGAAACGTGTCAGGCTTTTAAAAATATACAGTATTTTATATGTACTGATAAGGCTTGGCCCAAGGAACCAGATTCTAGAACCAGCATCCCTGCCACGCCATAAACATCCTGGGACAGCGGCAGTGATAAGTAAAAGGGGGTTTACAGTCACGGTGGAGGCCTCAGATACGGCTGTGGATGGGAGAGAGGGAGAATATCCTTACAAAGGCCCACTCAGATGCAATCCAGATGATTGCTGCTGGTTTAGATTTTTTTTAGCATTCCCCAAAGCTTTCTGGGAAAGCTTTTGAACAAAATGTCTCAGAGAAACCAGAAACAAAATGTCTGGATGCGGGGGGAGGGGGTCTCCTGTAGCCTTTCTCGGTGGGGCCAGACCTGTAAACCAGTGCTTTTCTCCACAACGCCAGCGACACCAGAATCATCTGCATTTTGGTGCATCATCCAGGATGTTGGCGAAGACGGAACTGCAGTAGGAATCTGCCTGCTGACAGGAACGCCGGCTGTCCCACGACAACTAACCCAAAAAAACTGTTTGACATTCGGAATGTGCTCTCAAAAGACTGTCCACATGAGTCTCCCCCACCAGTTAATTACAGGGGGAACCCCCTTCCCAATGATAATGAAGACTTAAAGGGTGAGCTAAGGTTCAAAGAGATGCCTCCCCACCCGGGAACAGGCAGGAGGGCAGGCAGAGGGGAAGCACCAGGTGCGTTTGAAACCCACCATGCCAGAAGGGTTGAGTTGCTGGATTTAAATGCTCCCTTTGGGCCAGAGAGATGAGTAGTTGTGCTGGCTGAGGGGTCCTAACCCTTCCCCAAATTAGCCGCCTTCGCTTCAGGCTCAAGAACTAAACAAAGTGCCCGAGACCAAAGGAGTACGAAGGGAAGTGCGCTGGATTCAAACCCCGTGCCTGAAAATGTGCCCCTCCTAGACTGCCCCAGGACCCTTCAAGCACTCTCAGGGCCCGTGACATTTTAATAATGCAGGCTCTCCCTCCCGCCCGACCCCAACAAGCCAGGAAATCAATCTACGGACCTCAAAAGGGTAAGAGGCTGATTGAACCTTGAGACGGGACTGAACTCTGGTCGCGAGCAGAGTCTCAACTGCAATGCTGCAGTTTAAGCACTCTGCCCAGGAGGCTCCCGAACGAGAAACTGCCTACCCCTTCAAGGTTGGCCTTCTCTTTCGGCTGAGGCGAGGAACAATTCGATTGTCCGTCACAATTTAGCACGCATATGCTGCTGCTGAGTCTGTAACTCCCACGCAACTGCTTCTGAACATGGTCAAGTCCTTCAAGAGCCAGCCGCTTCGAAGGTCTAATGACTGCATGCGTGTCTCTCTCCCCCCCCCCCCCCCGGCAAATCCTTTAAAATCCAAGTTTTCATCCATGAAACAAATTTTATAAAAATGGATGCGGAGATCCTCCCCTTTCTGGAAAAGCCCGGAAGCTTAAGCACCAGGTAAGAACCTTTGGAAAAGGGATGCAGCACCCAAAGGAACATAATACGTGATTGTACGAAGCAAGGAACAGGCCATGTGACCCTTTGGCCCCTTGGAGCAAAGATCGGTTCCCCTCATCCTATCCGAAGAGAAATAAAGACGCACACATTCACACAAGATGCAAAAACGTGGTGATGACAAGAGGGAAGCTGGTCTGCAGTCTCGTGATAGAGAAGGGAAAGCAAACATACCGCCATTCACTGTTTTCTCCTCCTCCTCCTTTTTTTTTTTAAAAAAAATTCATAATAAATTACCAGAATGCAAAAAGACCCCCCAAAACCCTCACACGCATATGTTCCGGTATGGAAAGTAGAACATAATTGTTTCTTGGTGGTGGTGGTGGGGCTGTGTCACAGTATAGAGACATTCCCCAGCTTTGCTGTTACCCCCTCTTGTTTCTTTTTTCTTTTTTTTTTTTGCCTACTTGGCAAGTTAGGAGATGGATATTTAGCAGCCATAAAGATAGGAGAAAGAAAGAAGAAATCGCTTTTTTTTTGGGTCATCTTCGTTGCTTTCCGTTTGCCCCCCCCCGTCCCCCATGGACTTTGGAAGCCGGTGGGATAAAATGGAACTCCGGGCAGCCTGGTTGGGAGGATGCGGCTGGACAACAGAAGGGACAGAAAGCACCACAGCGCCTCCCAAAGGCATAAGGAACTCAGTGCAGCCCTTGTCGGTGTTCTGGTGAGCTTTGGAAGCAAGCCGGCCCATAAAGGGTTTTTTTTGTCTCTGTGCGTGTGTTTGTGCGAAATGGAGGAGCCCGGCTTTGCCTGGCGGAGAAGAAAGGACGCCGCAGAAGGCACCTTGCCCGTGTGGAACCCAGCTGGGCTTGGGTGCGACGAGGAGGAGCGGCCCTCTTCCCCCCCACACACCAAAGCAGAAAATAGAGCCAAAATCCTCTCTGTGCTTAGGTGTGCAAAATGTCTCCTTCACCTGCCAATCCTGCAAACCTTGTGGGGGGGAATCACCTACCACTGTCAAAACCCGAAGAAGATTAAAGCAAGCCACCCCAAAGCAAAAAGAAACCAACCATCCCCACCCCGACCGACGGTGCCTTCCAGTCGGCCTCGAACCGTTTCCGGCGTGTCTCCAAATTTCCTATGGTATCCCTAGAAGGAGGCGTCGAAGGCCCCCCGGGAGGACCCCCCTAAAGTTTTTCCTGGCCTGACTGGATTCTCTGGAAAACCTCCTCGGTGAGCGGCAGGTAGCGGCACTGACGGCAGTCCAGGAAATACAGCCGGTCCTTCACCACTTTGGGATCGTAACCTTCCTTGCGCAGGTCCATCTTCTGGAACTTGAAGGTGCCTGAATGAGGGGATGGGAAGGAAGGAAGGAAGGAAGAGCACAAAGCAGTAAGCAACTCCGTCCCATGCTTTCATCCCTCTGGCTTTAATCTCCAAGAGAATCATCATCATCATCATCATCATCATCATCATCATCATCATCATCATCATCATCATCATCATCATCATCATCGTCATCGTCATCGTCATCGTCAAATAAACTATGTATTATTATTTTTTTGCAGCCACTAAACCAGTGGTGGCGAACCTTTGGCCCTCCAGATGTTTTGGACCACAACTCCCAGTCCTTGTCATTGGCAATAAAGGCTTGGAATGCTGGGAGTTGTGGTCCAAAACATCTGGAGTGCCGAAGGTTCACCACCACTGCACTAAACTATATGTTTTTCAGTAGCTGATGCCATTTGACATTCTCGCTGTCCATCCTTGGTTGTTTCCTCCATCATCATCATCATCATCATCACCGTCATCATTCAGAGACTCTGGCATAAACCGGTACAGGTGATCCCAGTGGTCATCGGCACGCTGGGTGCGGGGCCCAAAGAGCTAAGCAAGTATTTAGAAGAAATTGGAGTTGACAAAGTCACCATCAATCAGCTGCAGAAGGCCGCCTTACTGGGATCTGCTCGCATAATTCGCTGATACATCATGTAGTCCTAAACGCTTGGGAAGTGTTCGACTAGTGATTTGTAACACAAAATCCAGTGTAGTCATCTTGTCTGCTGTGTGATAATTTGATGCTGATGCTAATGCTGCTGCTGCTGATAATAATAATAATAATAATAATAATAATAATAATAATAATAATAATAATAATAATAATAAGGGTCTGTCCCAGGATCCTGGCAAAATTAAAAAGAAGGGGGCAAAATAGGTGTTAGTTTGTCAAGGGCCACAATTTGTTGCTTTCCCCACCTTCCTTTTCCCTGGTTGTCATCTTTCATTTTGCCGACAGCATTGGTTATGCCTGTGCCATGACCCAAGAGGGTATCTCCTTGACAGAAGGCGAATGGGCGTGCAATTAAGTACTGTGCTAATTAGCGCCCTCATGCCCCCCCCACGAGGTGAGATTAGAAAACATAGGGCTGGCTTGTGTGGCACGCACAACCTCTTTTGCTGCGTAGCCTCAGGCAGCAAAAAAAGGACCAGGCCAGCCTCACAAAGCATCTCGCTAAACATCATAAGAACATAAGAAGAGCCCTGCTGGATCAGGCCAAAGGCCCATCTAGTCCAGCTTCCGGTATCTCACGGTGGCCCCACCAGATGCGTCTGGGAGGGCATGAGACTAGATATTTGTTTGCTGATACTACTCCCCTGCATCTGGCCCTTGAAGTACCCTGGTTTTAAGCCTGAAGAATTACACATCACCATCATGGTTTGTCACCTGGGATGGACTTTTCCTCCAGGAATCTGTCCAATCCCCTTTTGAAGGCATCCAGGCCTGATGCCATCACCACCTCCTGTGGCAGGGAGTTCCACAGACATCATTCGTCCCCATGCACTAACCTAGCCTCAGGTGAAGAGAAGAAAAGCATGATTTTCCTTTGCTGGGGCAGACCTTGGGCAGCCAAATGACATGGGTCAGCCCTGTGCCAAGTCTCTTTGGGCACAGCCCAATTGGAAAAGGAGGACATTCTGTCCTATGCCCCACCCCCATCCAAACAACAGATTACACATTCGTTACAACACATGGACAAAATTAGACCTTCTTTTCTGCTGCCTTTTCTTTGTTTGCAGATCTCACCAAGGCCTCCAGAAAAGAAAATCCAAGTTGCAAATCGTGACAAGTTTCAGAGAAGACTCACTGGTTGTGCTGGTTTGCGACATCAGCCGCAGGAAAACCGGCCGGGCGTACGTGGGGAGGGCCTTCTTCATTTCCTCGGCGAAGGCTTCCAGGTCGCAGGAATGGTGTGGGTCCACGATGGCGGCCATGCCGGCTTTCCCTTCTGCCCCTGAAATGCACAAACACCCACAACGTTGCGTGGTGGTTCTTTTTTTCATGCCCCTGTTCTACATGAGGCATGGCCGAGCAACCCTCCTACCCCACCTCCTGTGGCGACCAAAACAAAACCCACACACCGGCTGGAAACTGGATTCGTTCAGAGCGACACCTAACATTCGCAGGCTTCCGAGTCCTGCAGAATTCTTCAGCGGGCTGAAGGCTTTTGGGGGGAAAAGAGGAAGAGCAGGGCAGAAAGGGGACCTAGAAGCTCATAAACTCAGCAAATCGTTTTTATTTCTGTTGCCCAGAATCCTATCGCTTAGTTATGCCAGCGCATAACCGGCAGGGGCAAACTGACAATGTATGACGCATGACAATGTATGACCCAGGTCAACACTGACCCGTGTCATTTTCCCGCTCTTTCTGTCATTTTGTGCATATCTGTTTGCTAGTGTGCCGTCAGGGATACTAGCGGTGGTGGCTGGTTCAGAATAAAAAAATTGGAAATGTACACCACGGCACTCTGGTTTTTAAGCAGCGGCTGGATGGCCATCTGTCAGGAGTCCTGTGATGGGGGTTCCTGGATGGCAGGGGGTTGGACTGGGTGGCCCTTGAGGTCTCTTCCAACTCTATGATTTTATGAACACTGGTGTAAATAACCAGCAGGTCAAGCAAGATCCAAGGTCACCGGGGGAGTGGGAGGGTTAGGGTTACTGTACAAGCATTTATAAATGCTTTTCCCCCAAATCTTTCATAAGAACACAAGAAGAGCCCTGCTGGGTCAGGCCAAAGGCCCATCTAGTCCACCTTCCTGTATTTCACAGTGGCCCAGCAAAATGCGTCTGGGAGCGCAGGAGACTAGATCTCTGTCTCCTGATGCCACTCCCCTGCATCTGGCCCTTGAAGTACCCTGGTTTTAAGCCTAGAGATTACACATCTCCATCATGGATTGTAACCTGGGATGGACTTTTCCCTCCAGGAATCTGTCTAATCCCCTTTTGAAGGCATCCAGGCCAGATGCCATCATCACCTCCTGTTGCAGGGAGTTCCACAGACTAACAACGCGCTGGGTGAAAAAAATTTCTTTTGTCTGTTCTGACTCTCCCAGCCCTCAATTTGAGTGGAGGTCCCCTAGTTCTGGTATTTTGTGAGAGGGAGAAGAGCGTCCCTCTGTCCACTTGACTCATGCCCTGCATTATTTTGCACGTCTCAATCCTATTCCCCCCTCAGGTGCCTTTTTTCCCAGACTAAAGAGCCCTAAATGTTTTAGATTTTCCTCATAAGGGAGGTCCCCCAGTCCAATAATCATTTTAGTCGGTCTCATACTCTAATCACAACATCACAAAATCGGTGATTTCCCCCCCCTCCCGACACGCTTTCTGCAGCTGCTCTGATCTGCTGTGATTGGATGGGGGCAAAATATCTCAATTTAATAAAAGAAAAGGGAGGCTGGGTGGCGTTGGCCGTTCGTACCAGGCACTTCCACGCCGTAGACAATGACATCCGTCATGTTCAGGATCCGGCTGAGGGTCCCCTCCACTTCCGTCGTGGAGACGTTCTCTCCCTTCCAGCGAAACGTGTCTCCCGTCCGGTCCCGGAAGTACAGGTAGCCCAGTTCGTCCATCACCAGCACGTCTCCTGGAGAAGAGAAGAGAAAAATCGCTCCCTCGATTATTCAAGAGAAACGAAAAAAGAACAGCAGCCACAAAGCCTGTGTAAAAAAAAAAAACCCAAAGCAGGGGTGGATACAACTTTTCTTTTTTGGCACCCTTAAAACATTAAGTAGGCAAGCTTTCGAGACAAACAGGGCTCTTTGTCAGGTAGGCAAGCTTTCGAGACAAACAGGGCTCTTTATCAGGTAG
>JAHTLZ010000089.1:2870907-2901141 GCA_023846285.1 Phrynocephalus versicolor | reverse complement strand
TAGTAGTAGTAGTAGTAGTAGTAGTAGTAGTAGTAGTAGTAGTAGTAGTAAAGCCATACGCTTTGGATTAAATCACCAGGCATGCCATCAGTTCACCAAGAGGAGCTGCCTCCCTCTGTCCTTCCGCGCCTACCTTGGAATCCCTTGTCAGGTGGATGGGGCGGGCAGGACGGTGCCTTCTCGATCAAGGGATCCAGATGTTTTGAACCGGCCGGAAAACCATCCGCTTTCGACTCTCCGGAAGAGAAGAACTGGAGGGATTTGCTGAGCGAAGGTTCCACTTCCTTCAAGGCTAGGAGAGAAGAGAGATGACTAGAAGTAACAATCTGGATTCCAATGGTTAGTATTTGGTGCACATCCCTAGGGCGGGCAGGTCCCCCTCTGCCATTCAGACATGGGTTCCTGTCTGAATATTCACTGTTTTAGGGCTGCCCAGAAGAAATCCAAGAAAAAAAAACTAATTTAAACCAAGCAGACCTATGGACTTTCCCATCAAAGCAATGAGTTGGCGGCTTGAAGCCCCCCCCCCCCCGCACTCCAAACAAGTGACGTTCCCCCACCTCTGGGTTTCCGTTGTGGTGGTTGTTTAAGTGGGGTGGGAAAAACCACATAATCTTTTAAACCAGAAATTTTCAACCTATGAACTACATTGCTGGGGGAGGGGGGATTGGTAAAAAGCAATTAATAATAATAATAATAATAATAATAATAATAATAATAATAATAATAATAATAATAATAATAATAATAATAATTGTAGTGGCCCAAATGATCCACTGGAATTTGTGTCAGAACTATCATCTGCCCATAGCAAAGAACTGGTGGGATCATAAGCCTGAAAAGTGACTGAAAATGAGCATGCAAAATTACTTTGGGACTTCCGAATACAGACAGACAGGGTTTTGGAGCATAATACCCCAGATATTGTGATTGTGGAGAAGAAAAAAGGGTCATTGATGTTGCTATACCAGGTGATAGTAGAGTCACCGAGAAACAACTTGGAAAAAATTGCCCAATGTCAGGATCTGAAAATTGAACTTCAGAGACTCTGGCATAAAGCGGTACAGGTGGTCCCAGTGGTCATCGGCACGCTGGGTGCGGGGCCTAAAGAGCTAAGCAAGTATTTAGAAGAAATTGGAGTTGACAAAGTGATCATCAGTCAGCTGCAGAAGGCCGCCTTACTGGGATCTGCTCGCCTAATTTGCCGATACATCACGTCGTCCTAAACGCTTGGGAAGTGTTTGACTAGTGACTGGTAACACAAAATCCAGCGTAGTCATCTTGTCTGCTGTGTGATAATTTGATGCTGATAATAATAATAATAATAATACACAACCCATCCAGTGCTGCAAACTCTTTAAAAACCAACACCGCTGAGACTAGCAGAGGGTTAGCCCGATTTCCGCGGCTTGTGCCCACATTCTCCTTCCGAATGCGATCCCTCCTCTCACCTCCGGCCAGCTCGCTTCCAAAGACCACCGCCTTCGCCTGGGAGGTGTCGATGCAGTACCGCAGCGACTCCTGGCGCACGTTGGAGTTCAGGAGGGCTGCCTCCACCCCGATCTTGGCCATGCCGAGCCAGAGGCCCACATACTGGTTGCGGGACTCCATGAAGAGGGCGATCACGTCCCCGGAGCGGAAGCCGAGATCGTGCAGGGCGTTGGCCACTCGGTTGGAGTAGTCGTCCAGTTGCCGGAAGGTCCAGGTCTCTCCGGTCCCCTGGAAAATGAGGGCCGCCTTCTCCGGGTTTTTGCTCGCCACCTCCTGGAAGACCTTGGGGATGGTGTATCGGCGTTTGGTGTACCACCAAATCTTGAGGCGGGTCCAGAGGACAGCCAGCCCTGCCCTGGGAAGCAGAACGAAGCAGGGGTCAGGATTCTGCTATGTTTGGGACCTCGCTGCCTGGCAGAGTGCTTTCTACCAGCAAGATTGGCCTGTTCTTCTCAAACCAGGCAGTTGAGATCCTTGACCCCAAGTGAGGCTTAGAAAGAAAACCTCTCAAACTGTGCTTTCTTAGCAGTTGCTCCCTCCTTATAGAATAATCTCCACCTGAGATTAACCAGTACCCATCACTGGATACTTTTAGGTACTCACAACAATATGGATCTAAAGGTACTGTAGGTCAGGCCTGCCCAACAGGTAGACCGCGGGCTACTGGTAGCGTGTGAAGGGTTCAAAAGTAGCCCTTGGCCATCAATAAAAAAAGTGAGGAGATAAGTTCTCCACCCCTCCCTCCCCCATCCGAAGGACCCCCACTGTCCCAGCAAAGTTCTGGGTCTACCAGCCCACTGTCTCAGCCGAGCGGGGCAGTTCAAGGGCCATGGTGGAATGAAATTGGTTCCCTCCAGAACAGATTAATTGGTTTTCAATGGATTCCTATGGAAAACCGCTGCTCTACTTACAAAAGTTTTTACTTATGAGCATGTGCTCAGAACAGATAAAATTTGTAAGTAGAGGTTTTAGTGTAGTAGCCCTCAGGCACTTTGGGCCGGAAAAAGTAGACCTTGGCCTGTTCAAAGTTGGACAGCCCTGCTGTAGGTATTCCCAGCGTTATAAACAACATGACGCTGGTAGATGTCCAGTTTGATCCAACAGTTCCACCATCTTATTCTTATTTTTTGCAGTTTAATCTGCAAAGCTACTTTATGTAAGTGTCTCTGTCACTGATGGTTACGTTTACTAGTTTAAACTGAATTTTTTGTTGGGACTAAGGCTTCCGAAAAGTGTCGGCTGCAAAGTTGGCAGCTTGGCGGTTCGAATCCCGGGTGCCACGCAGCGGAGCGAGCTCCTGCTGTTCACCCCAGCTCCTGCCAACCTAGCAGTTCAAAAGCACGTAAATGCAAGTAGATGAATAGGCACCGCAGTAAAAAAGCGGAAAAGGCAAAACAGTGTTTCCCTGCAGCCATGCCGGCCACATGGCCACGGACTTGCACAACACTGGCTCTTCGGTGTGAATGTGGAGATGAGTACTGCCCCTAGAGTTGGACACCACTAGCACGCAGGTGCAGGGGGAACCTTTACCTTTTTTTACCCATGTTTGAATTGTTTAGGTTGTTGTATACTGCCCAGAATGTCTCTGTTGCCAGATGGGCAGTATAGAAAACAAACAAACAAAAAACATAGTTGGTTAGCACAAAGGAGAGATAAAAATGCTTCCTCCACCCCCAATTTTTTTTTTTTTTTTTGCTAATGGGCAAAACACACAGAACAGGCAGGCAGACTGGCAACTCCTTCAACCTGATTAAAATCGAGCACCACGATTTCGTCATCTGGCATGCAATCCGATTTGTGTGGGTTTTTTGCATGTAATTGTGACACACACACACACACACACACACACACACACACACACACACCTTTTGAAGAACCAGTTCTGCCTGCGTAGAGGGAATGTCTTGGCAGGGGAAGCCAAATTGTCAATTAAAGGCCAATTGCTCTCTGGGAAATGTGGCTGGCAGATTTCGCCATCCCATCTGCAGTCCAAAGGATGGTTTATCACACCCATTGTTCGCCAGAGGGTTTACATCTATCTATCTATCTATCTATCTATCTATCTATCTATCTATCTATCTATCTATCTATCTATCTATCTATATATCTATCTATCTATCTATCCAACATAAAAAATTCCAGAATAGGGCAAATTTGCTTAACAGAATCGCCTATGGGGCGAATCCATACAACATAAAAGTGGTCGGGATTAGGGATTACTCTGTGTTCAATGCATTCCTATGGGAAATTTGTATAAAGGAAAATTTGCTTAACATAATTTCATTTGGAACAAATTAATTCCTTTATACAAGGTACCACTGTATCTGTATCTGTATCTGTATCTGTATGTGTATGTATGTATGTATGTATCTATCTATCTATCTATCTATCTATCTAGCTAGCTATCTGCTTAATTTAAAAATGTGTGTTTTCTGATTATTTCTGTGAAACCACCCAGAGTGGTAGTTTGCCCACTACACAAGCAGGAGACAAGTTCAAACCAACAGATAAAAGAAATAAAGTACAGGCGAGATATGGACTCAGGAGGGCTCGCATCATTTGCTTCTGAAGGAGCAAATGACCAGCAATTGTTTTTTAATCTGAAGGCAAAAAGAAAAAACACCTTTCTTTGATTACCATACGTTGCCAGAAATGAGAAAAGTTTCCTTTTTCATTTTCCTTAAGAAAAAGCAATTTAATTTAGTTTTTGGACTACAAACCCTTACCTCTTCTTCCCAGGCGGAGCCTACTAACTTACTACTAGACACAGTCTGACATGCTCTCCAACTCAGCTAATATCCCCTCTTATAAGGAATATATTCTTTCCAGGATGTTAACTTCAACAGGTCAGGGATGGGCAGAACTTTAATTTATCTGTGGATAAATCGCAGGGACCGGCAAGCATATATCAGGCTTTCAAATGTAACAAAATGATCCTGGACTTTTACCCTTGCTCTAAATCTCCTGTTGCCTTTGTCCTCCTGAAATAACATGAGCTTAGGGTAAACAGAAGAGAAAGCCAGTGCAGTGCCAGAGAGGAACTAATTACTTTTTTTTAGGGTCATCCCAGCGTAATGGGGATATATTTCCAAACGAATGCACCAAGTCAGCTTAAAATTATCTGACTGGCACAACGAGGCATTCTTTCTGGTTAATTTCTCAAGGTAGGGCTCGGTGTCGTTTTAAGATGTTCTGAATTTGTCACGTCGGATCCGTCGAGAGAGGTTTTGTTACAAAAAGGCAAGGGAGAAAGATGGAGAAGCAACAAGCAACAAAAGGAATGGAACGCCTTCTTTTTCAGTCATTGTCATGTGGAATTGGGGCAAATTACCTTCTTTAAAAAAGGAATATAGTGGTACCTTGGGTTACAAAATTAATTCGTAAACCGGAAATTAAATGCTTCATAAACCAGAAATTTTTGTATCCCGGATCCGAATGGGGCACAATGGGAATGGAAGTCTTCTGAAAAAAAATTCAATACAAAAACAGACCAGGTGATACCTTTAGGCTACCACTGAAATAACAAAACAGTTGCTAATATTCTGATGGCAAAATCCCTCTTCCTCAGAGCTGTACCAAAGTTCAAACAGGACAAAAAGGTGGACTTGTCAGGAGTAAGTTCTTGGCACGATGGGGAAAAATATGTCAGTAGCTGCTTGTATGAGGCCAAGAGATGGGATATAATGAAGCTGCATTTGGATTTGGGGTGGGGTTTTATTTCAGTCCTTCAGACAGGGTGCATCTGATCACATCTGCATTTTCACACCCTCTTCCTCAATGTGACACATGGAGATCAATAACCCTTTGCTAGCCAGAGGGGGAGAGGGTTGGTGCAGAAAAGTCATGTACAGTGATACCTTGTATAAAACAATTAATTCGTTCCAAATGAAATTCTGTTACGTAAATTTTCCTTTACACAAATTTCCCATAGGAATGCATTAAAAACAAAGTACTGTAATCCCTAATCACGACCATTTTATGTTGTACAGATTCACCCCACAGGTGATTCTGTTAAGCCAATTTTCCCTATCTCCAGAATTGTTTATGTTGTACAGATTTTATGTTATACAAACCGTTTGTTGTACGAGGGTCCACTTTATTTCGTTTGGGGCCTGAGATAAAATGTAGGAAAAAATTTAGGATTTTTTTTCCCGTAACCATGGTTTTCCATAGGGGAAAAAAATCATAACCTTTTTTTGATGGGATTTTTTTTCGGACGGACTTCCTTTCGTAGCCCGAAAATTATGTAACCTGAGGCGTCCGTAACCACTTTATTTCAGTGTTCAAGCCTTCGCCACAGAAGGCACAGGGGTGAGATCCTGTGTGAGCCAAAATGGCCACTACCGCACTTCCACGAGCAGACGCTTTTTATATGGCATCGCCTTCTCTCCTCCCACAGTCACGTGGCCGCTTAGAGCGGCTCGGCAGTCTGCACCAGCGGTTGCTAAGCAATCGGCTTCCCTGTCGCACTTGGCTGAACCGCTTTAAACCTAGCGGCTTGCAAATACAACCAAATCACTTTAAAAGGGGGTGCAGGAACCGATTTAAAAAACACGACCCCCAGTGGTCGTCGCAAGAAAAACCGACCCAGCGGTCAAAAATGGGTGTGGCCAAGGGGGCTCTTCGGAGACAGCGATTTGAAAAGCGGACAGTGATTTTTAAGGAGATTTGTCTTTAAGGAAAAGGCGTTTCAAATCTAAAGTGCGGTAGCGGTCATGTTTTCGCAGCAAGGGAACAGTGGGCAGCGTTTACCATCCAGACTTACATGACATCCCGCTTGAAGGTCAAGACGAAGATGCGAAGGTACTCCCAACCGCGGGATCCCAGCCAGAAGATCAAGAGGGCCAAAACCACCTGGACCCAAGGGAGGCCCAAGACAAATCGGAAGACCACAAAGAGGGCGACGAGAGCCCCCATGTACATCAGCATGGTCTGAAAGAAGACAGAGAGGATGTGAGGATCGGCGGAAGGTCCCTGCCGGAGTCACCCGACCGATGGGTCCCTGTCAAGGATGGGGCTGGCCGGCCCGTCTCTGCTCGAGACAGAGGCTTAACTTACGACAAAAAAGGCTGGTTCTCAATCCCCCGCAACTGATCCGTCCTTCTCCCAGCAATGCTCTGGGCTTTATGACTTCTCTCTGCTTTCCCCGGGCAGAGATAAGGCGGTGAAGATCATAACCTGGTGACCAATGAGATAAAAGACCTTTGAGAAGGAGAGAGAAGTCCAAGGTCATCGTTATCCACCATCGGTTGCTCTCTTTTAATCGAATTAGAATTGGCTGCTTGTCTACCCCTGTACGCCCAAGGAGGGCCAAGGTTATCAGATTGAGCCCAATCCTGAACCCTGACCCAGTTCGAGCCCTCTGCGTTTTCCAGAATCGCTTCCCTGCCCGCGTGCATACATCGAGGTGGCAGAAACATACGCTTTGGTTCTGGTTCCAGCTCAGGTGAGGTCTAGGGAGAGATAAAACTGCAAGTCCAAGGTCCCTAAATGTAGGTTATTCATTTGCTGAGGATAAGCAAGGTGTATAACTGAACTTTGCAGTTGGCTTTCTCTGCTTTGCTCACCCTTAATTGGCACTCTCTTAAACATCTAATCAACGTCAACATCTATCTGCTTGCTTTAAACCAGTGGTTCTCAACTTGTGGGTCCCCAGATGTTCCTGGACTGCAACTCCCAGAAGCCTCTGGAATGGATTTCTGGGAGTTGCAGTCCAGGAACATCTGGGGGACCCACAGGGTGAGAACCACTGCTTTAAACCATGTCTTCCATATCTGGCATCAAATTTCGGCGACAAACATAACAGGGCCCAAACAGGAGGCCGTGCGCTGAATGGTGCCTTACTGTTTGCGCATGTGCTCTTAGACCAGGCCTGTCGAAACTTTGGCCCTCCAGATGTTTTGGACCATAACTCCCACAGTCCTTTGCCATTGGAAATACAAGCTTGGAATTCTGGGAGTTGTAGTCCAAAACACCAAGAGGGATGAAGTTTGGACATGCCTGTCTTAGACCAACAGCATCCAGGGTGTTTGCTCGCTAAAGAGACCCAGAATGGAGGAACCTGTTATTTGAAGAGACGCGGGATGGATGTGCCTCCCCTCTAGCGTGCATCCGTGTCGGCTAATGGATATGACATCTAGGACCCCATACATGGCACTGTCTGTCACTCTCATCCCCGCCACAACGCAGGGGGATTTATAAGGGCCACTAACACTACTGAGGAGCACATATCTTTTCCTGCTTTCCATCTCAGTTATTCCCAGGACATCTGCCCCCAGAGAGTGAATGCAAGGGGTAGTTTATATATGTATTTATTTATTTTTACAACTTATATGCCACCCACTACCCAAAGGTTGACATCTCTGGCCTCCAGAACGTCACCTGATGCCCCCTCCAAGAAAAGCAGATAAGAACATAAGCACATAAGAAGAGCCCTGCTGGATCAGGCCAAAGGCCCATCTAGTCCAGCTTCCTCTATCTCACAGTGGCCCCACCAAATGCCTCTGGAAGCGCACGAGACGAGATATCTGTTTTCTGATGCCATTCCTCTGCATCTGGCCCTTGAAGTACCCTGGTTTTAAGCCTAGAGATTACACATCTCCATCATGGTTTGTCACCTGGGATGGACTTTTCCTCCAGGAATCTGCCCAATCCACTTTGGAAGGCATACAGGCCAGATACCATCCCCACCTCCTGTGGCAGGGAGTTCCACAGACTAACAACATGCTGTGTAATTTTTTTCTTTTTTCTGTTCTCACTCTCCCAACCCTCAATATGAATGGATGTCCCCTAGTTCTGAACCTTAGTTTAGAAGCTAAGCGGAAAAGATAGGAAGGACAGAAGGCGAGAGAACATACTTATAAATCCTCCCAGGAGGATAAATTCCTCCTAAGCAACATCAAATCAGCCAAGAAGTTCCAAGCCGCATGACCCAACTGGCTTGGAGAAGGCCATCGATCGAAGTTTAGGGAAGCCACCTCGAGACGCCTCGACTGAGTCTTCTTCTAAAGACACAACTATACGTTGACTCCTCTGACACAGACTGGTCCGAATGAACGCAGCTGTTTCCACTCACCCACCTCTGATTTCAAATATTAGATCTCCTCTCAGTTTAACCATTTTGACCTCGGGATGGAGCAGTTGACAAGGATAAGAGGTTCTCAGCCGGTGAGAACGTGCCTTAGGTGGGACAAAGCCTTTGATTATAACCCTGCTCAATGGCACAACTGTTCTTGTTTGTGTTGGTTTCCTGACAAGGCTGACACAATTTTTGTATCCTTCCGAGTTAGGATAACTAGTATCAACCACGGAAAGGGCACACACACACACACACACACACACACACACACACACACAAAACTCCCAAATAAATAAGAAGTAAAACAAAACTACAGTGGTACCCCGACTTAAGAGCAGCTCGACTTAAGAGCAATTCGACTTAAGAGCGAAAAACTGTTGGCATTTTAACTTCCACCTTACGAATTTTAGATATGGTCTGCTCGACTTACAAATATTTTTTCCATATTTTTTTGGTGACTTATTTTTTCCATTTTTTAGATAGGTGCCCTGACTTTAGAGTAGTTCGACTTAAGAACATGCACTTGGAATGGATTAAATTTGTAAGTCGAGGTACCACTGCATTTGTGGCACGTTCAGCAAATTTATGACTGGGAATTGGTTCACCACTGCTCTCTCTCTCTCTCTCTCTCTCTCTCTCTCTCTCTCTCTGATGTTGCCCAATTCCTCTGCCTTTCCTTCTCCATCTTTCCTCCCATCTCTCCTCGAGCGAGGAGCTCCCTTGGCCTACACCCAGCTTGCGCCCAAATGGGAGCAGCTCCCGCCCCCTCCTTTTCCCATTCATTAAACGCCACTTTTGCATCGAGGTCAACCTGTTGCGTCTCTCCCCGACACCTCGGAGGACAACCTCCGTGCAGGTGACCTCAAAGGGCTCCCCAACCGGTGCACCTCCGGCAGGGCCTCCAGAATTTCATGGTACGCAAAGGAGCGGTCCCTTCAACCACGAGTACTTATCCTGTGGAAATGCATCGCTGCTGGGGCAAGGAAAGTTTACTCCAGACAGGAGGAGTTTTTAGCCAGGAATTCACTCTGCTTCCACTGCCTCCTACGAGCTGTGATGGCCGCCTTCCCCAGACCCTACGTGCCATGGGCTATCCATCTTGGGTATTTTGGCATGGAGAGTCACTCTGGACTCCTCTGTGTGTGTGTGTGTGTGTATGTGTGTGTGATAACCCAGAGAACAGGGCTGTTCAACTTTGAACGGGCCAAGGTCTACTTTTTCTGGCCCAAAGTGCCTGAGGGCTACTACACTATAACCTCTACTTACGAATTTTATCCGTTCTGAGCACATGCTCATAAGAAAAAACTTTTGTAAGTAGAGCAGCGGTTTCCCATAGGGATGCATTGAAAACCAATTAATCTGTTCTGGAGGGATCAGATTACAATGCTCCATGGCCCTTGAACTACCCCGCTCAACTGAGACAGTGGGCTGGCAGACCTAGAACTTTGCTGGGGCAGTGGTGGTCCTTGGGATGGGGGAGGGAGGAGTGGAGAACTTATCCACTCACTTTTTAAATTGATGACGGGTGGGCTACTTTTGAACCCTTCATGGGCTACCAGTAGTCCACGGTCTACCTGTTGGGCAGGCCTGCTCTAGAACATTGGCAATCAGTAATACAGTATGATCTGTTCTCCACCCCCACCCCAAAGCTATTTGAAACAGAGAAGCTGCGCTCACCTAGAACCACTGGCTTAAATTCAAGGGTTAAATAGGATACGAGACAGTGTGTAAATGGCTTTGAGTCTTTTTGCTTGCACTGTCCCAGGATTCAGGTTCTTGGGAAGAGGAGAGAGATGAAAGATGTCTGTGTAAAGCAGGCATGTCCAAACTTCGGCCCTCCAGATGTTTTGGACCGCAACTCCCACAATCCTTTGTCATTGGCAATCTAAACTTAGAATTCTGGAAGTTGTGGTCCAAAACATCAGGAGGGCTGAAGTTTGGACATGCCTGGTGTAAAGGCAAAAGCTGATCCCTTTGCCACTGCCTTTGTGCTTGGATCAGTACAAGATACAGCGCAGTTGAGAGACAGCGCTGTATCAGCGAGAACAGGTTGCCCGTTGGTTAGAGCTGGCCTGCAGCTGACTCGGGATCAGGAAAAGGAAAGAGGTGAGTTCCATCTCTGGAGAGCTCCAAAGCAGAAGCATCTCACCAAGGATTGGGATCTGGGTCCTAACATCTGCTCATCGATGAAACTCAATAGGGGAGCTTGGGCCTCTCTCTCTCTCTCTCTCTCTCTCTCTCTCTCTCTCTCTCTTTCTCTGTCTCTGCTAGATCACTTTCGGAAGGCTCTGAGGATCAAGATATTTTTTCACCCAGCACGTTGTTAGTCTGTGGAACTCCCTGCCACAGGATGTGGTGATGGCATCTGGCCTGGATGCCTTCAAAAGGGGATGGGACAGATTCCTGGAGGAAAAGTCCATCCCAGGTAACAAACCATAATGGAGATGTGTTATCTCCAGGCTTAAAAAAAACCAGGGTACTTCAAGGGCCAGATGCAGGGGAGTGGGATCAGGAGACAGATATCTAGTGTTGTGCGCTCCCAGACTCATCTGGTGGGGCCACTGTGAGATATAGGAAGCTGGACTAGATGGGCCGTTGGCCTGATCCAGCAGGGCTCTTCTTATGTTCTTATGGTTGGACCCACATATCTGGCTTTGTGGCCCATGAAAGAAAGGCGGGCGGGCGGGAGGGTGGGTATAAACACGAACAATAAGCCAACATGCACACCTCCAAAGTGTGGGAAGCGGGGCCTCTTTCAGCAAGAAAATCCTCAGTACGCGTCTCGTGCAATTGAAATCCACAAATCTAGGGTGCCACAGACATCCTTTATGTAGCGACACAATCATCTTACTTGTGGCAGGCATCAACATGCTCCTTGGGGAGGCAGGATGATGATGCTACTGAGATGGTACTAGATGCCCGCAGGGAGAAAAATGGAGGGAGAAAAATCAAGTGGGAGGCTGGGTGGGCGTGAGATTAGGATTTTTGGGCCTGCTACAGGAAGGACGAGATTACCCCTAGATTAAACAGGAGTTCAACGCCCAGTGGTTTTGCAATAGAGGCAACAACAGCCAAAAAGAAAAAAACCAGCACACACACAAGGCCTTCTTAAATTTGGCTGCAGAAATGAAGAAAGTCAGGGATAGGAGAACACCTACAGCTTTAGGATGACTTGGTTCAAAAAAACCAGAATTTATCACTGTTGACTGGGGAAGCCATGACTCAAACTCGTGACCGTCTTCATTACAAGCAGGGTTCCAGGGCTGAGCGGCAAAGCCTCTCACGAAAGAACACAGCAGTAGAAATTGCATTTGAACAAAGACACCAACAAACTGGACCAAGTTGAAAGCAAAGATGATCAACAGACTAGAGAGACGCCAGGCCCTGTGAGGAAAGACTGAAGGAACTGAGCCTGTTTGAACCTTGAGGAAAGACGACCGAGGGGAGATAGGAGAACATTTTCCAGAGATTTGAAAGGCTGTCTTACAGAGAAGGGGTTAGGATCTGTTCTCCATCATATCCTGAGTGCAGAACATTTGACAATGGCCTCAGGTTACAGGAAACCAGACTACAGCTGAAGATCAGGAAAAACTTCCCGACTGTTAGAGTAGTACAACAATGGAACCCACCATTTTGGGAGGTGGAGAGTGCTCCAACACTGGGAGCCATTTAACAGGCATGTCCAAACTTCTTCCCTTCTGATGTTTTGGACCACAACTCCATTCTAAGCTTAGATTGCCAATGACAAAGGACTGGGGGATTTGTGGTCCAAAACATCTGGAGGGCTGAAGTTTGGAAACACCTGATTTAAGAGAAACTTAGACCACCGACTGTCACATACATTTTGACTGGGATTCTTGCACTGAGCAGGAGGTTGGTTTTGACAGCTCCCAGCTCCATGATTCTATGATTCCGGCAAGTAACAAACATGTATTTTTCCCACATCCATCACTTGAACAAGCTTTGGAACTCCCTCCCACTGGAGGCCCGGCTGGCCCCATCTTTACTGTCCTTCCACAAGCAGTCTAAGACCTTTGTCTTTAGGTAAGCTTCCCCTCATTGACTGGCCACCTGTAGATGATTTTTAGATGGATAGTTATATATTATTCCTTGGGCTGAATTTGAAGCACTACAGTAGGACCCCCATATCCACTGATTCAGTTATCCATGGTTGGCAGAGAAAAAATTAAATAATTCAGCAGCCACAAAGCAAGCCGTAAAGCAAGCTGTTGTCACAAACAGCATCTGTAAAGCAAGCTATTGTCACAAACAGCATCTGTAAAGCAAGCTACTGTCACAAGCAGTGGTCATAAAGCAAGCTACTGTCTCAAAATAGCAGTCATAAAGCAAGCTTCTGTCAGGAAACAGCAGTTTAGGGATGGGTGAACAGGCGTTCTCTCTTATCCACGGTTTTCATTATCCACGGGAAGGCCTGGAACCAATCCCCAGCAGATACCGGGGTCCTACTGTAGTTGTGTTTTTCATATTTAGTTTTCTATCTCTCAAAGTAGCTCCCTCCACCTCGCTTCATAATTGTTTGCTTATTTTTCTTAGCTATAATATTGACTTTTTAATTATGCAAGATGCGCCTTCACGCTCATTGCACTTAGCCTTGAATATTGTCTTTTAATGTTTCCTGGCAACAGTTGTACACACGTTGTTTCCAACGTTGTATTTTTGTCGTTTAGTGTAGAAAGCTGCCTCGGACCCATTCCATGGAGAAAGATGGGGTAAAAAAATATTTTGAATAAATAAATAAAATAATTTCACAATCTCATGCAGTGGAACTTGTACCGAAGCATAACATAGCACTGAACGGGAACATTACAGCTTTCCCCATTTTGGTTGCCGCGGTGGAAAACGGACATAGGAAGCCAATTTAGATTGAGCCAGCCTAACTGGTTCATTCAGACTGGCATCTTGGTTTCTATTGGTGGCCGCTTACTAAGACAAAAGTAGCTCTTTCCAGAGGGACTACAACTTCCATCAGTCCTAGTCCCACCAATGATGAAGGAAAACATAAGAACCTAAGAAGAGCCCTGCTGGATCAGGCCAAAGGCCCATCTAGTCCCGCTTCCTGTATCTCACAGCGGCCCCACCAAATGCGTCCGGGAGCACATGAGACTAGATACAGTACTGTATCTGTCTCCTGATACCACTCCCCTCGAAGTACCCTGGTTTTAAGCCTGGAGATTACACATCTCCATCATGGTTTGTCACCTGGGATGGACTTTTCCTCCAGGAATCTGTCCAATCCCCTTTTGAAGGCATCCAGGCCAGATGCCATCACCACCTCCTGTGGCGGGGAGTTCCACAGACTAGCAACGCGCTGGGGGAAAAAAGAAATTATTTTGTCTGCTCTCATTCTCCTAACCTTCAATACCACATCTGGAGGACTCTCTCTCTGGGCTGCCTCCCAACTTTTCCGGCTTCTTTCTGTTTCCAAGGATGCTACTTTGGGCGAGGTGAAGCCACACCAAAAAGCAAAACAAGAGCGGTACAGATTTGTTGCCCCCCCCCCCCGGCAAAACCAAACTCGGATTTTCTTATCGCCATTCCCAGGGAATCGAGCCAAGACACCCGCAGTGCCTCGGCTGAAATACAAAAGATTACCTCCTGCTGACTGAAGAGTGATAAGCCTGGAACAGCATCCATTTTTTGCTTTTGCTTTTAAGAAAAATAACTTTTTTCCTCTGCCCCAAGAGAGCGGTGGAGGACAGCCAGGCAGGAAAAAAGGACTCACAAGAGGAGACTTCAAATTTATAATGACCTTTGGGGGGGTGTCTTTGTTTTGTTTTGCTTTGAAACCCCCGTTGGTCTTTCTAAACGTGACCTGGACAAAAATCTGCTATTTCCTTGAAGCTCACGGCTATTGGGGACAAGAAATAATAAAAAAATAAAAAATAAAAAAATAAAAAAATAATATAATAATAAAATAAATAATAAATAATAATAAAATAAATAATAAAAGACTCGGCCAGGTGGTGAGTTTTCCAAGCGAGAATGGGATGTTAGGGTGCCCAAATGAGATTGTCATCATCATAATTAAAAAAAAAAAGAGCTGAGCATTCCCCATCCCGCTTTCATCATCAGACTACAGAGGAAAAGGTGGGAATAATTTCTGGAGGCTGCTTCATCCTGAGAAACCTGTCATTATACCATTAAAGCCCCATCGCTGATTCTCTTATGAGGCAGCCTTGAGGAAAACAGAACGCCAAGCTCAATGCCAACGAAGTTCTCTGTGCCTTCTGGGGCAAGACAGCATTTCTTAGGTTTCCTTAGAGCTGGTTTTAACCCAGAGCTTATAGCTGAAAGGGAAGATTCTCAATGCATCGCTGCAGACTTGTTTTTTTCGTAGTGGAGGGATGTAAACCAGATTAAACTGGAACAGGGATTGCACAAAATAAAAAATAAAAAAGCTGGTGGCCGAAAAACTAGGATAGGGCATCCTCAGCAAAAACCCTGACAACAAAACGAAACGAAAGGAAACCTTTTTTCCTCTCTCTCACATACAACTCCCTCGCTAAAAGAGAAAGGTTTGATTCTCATCCCACCCCAGGGCTCTTCCATTCAAGGGCACCTGGGTTGGTGTGTGAATAACAACCCTTGCTGGATTTAAAGCCCCCCATGCAGTTTAGACCAAAGGGCTTCCATTCTTCCTTTTGCCTTCAGCCAGCTTGGCTTCCTAGCCCTGTTTGTAGCAAATCTCTCTCGTTATATATAAATATATATACACACACACACACACATATATGCAACAAAGTCAAATAACAATGCCAGAGCATGTAGCCACCCACCTCTTCTCTGCTGGCGTTTTAAAATTAGGATGATGGTGATGAGGATGAGGATGAGGATGAGGATGATTCCGGTTGCAGAGGGTCCCGCAGCTGCATTCCTGAGCACCAGGAGAAAGGGAGGAGAGCCAACCCAGCACCGATCCAGTTACCAGCACTGGACCAGGAGCTGTCAAACTGGAACGAGCTGCCTCTCTTTTGCAAAGATCTCCAGATCAGCCTGGCTCCTCCTGGATGGCTGGTTGCTTTTTTTTAATAACTTCCTCTCCCCGCCTTCCTCCTCCTCCTCCTCTTCCTCTTCCCACCTGCACTATCCTCCCTCCTGCATGAGAAGAGGAAAAGCCGAGATACGGCGTTTTCCCAGGGATGAATTGCAAGTTTGCAACCTGCAAGTTTACAGCGCCGCCTTGGTTCCTCCAGGGGGCGCGCCTGCTCCTGCCCGCAAAGCCCTCTGGGACATGTAGTCTTTGCCTGTTTCTCCTTTTTGGAATGCCCTCCCCAGCCTCCCACGTGGTTGGGGGAGGGAGGGGGGTACCTTTTAAAATAAATAAATAAGTAAATAATAAACACTTTCTTTCTTTGGGAGTTTCTCCGTGTGGGTCCCTTTTCCTTCCCAAATCGCACCCAGCACAACAGCAAAACAGGTCTCCAAATCCTGAAAATTTGAATTTAAAATAAAATGGTCTCCGGGCGGCTCGTGCAAAGAAAAGTTGAAAAAGGGAGCAGAGACTTATTTGGGCTTGCATGATAACTTCCCCCCTTTTTCCTTTTTTTAAAAAATTGCAAATATAAAAAATGCAAAAAAAAAAAGGACGTTGTGGGTTTCTTTGTACCGAAAGCAGGAGACGGAAGCGCGGGGTGTGCGTTAGCAAAGTGGAGAAATTCTAATTATAATCCAGGATCCCGAATTGCTGAAGTCGCAACTTGGTGGAGGCGAGGTCAAAGGAGAGGACGGGAACGGGGAAGCTCCCGTCACGAGGACGGCTCTGTGGCGCAATGGATAGCGCATTGGACTTCTAGCGAAATGACGGCAGGGAGTCATTCAAAGGTTGTGGGTTCGAGTCCCACCAGAGTCGCATTTTGGCTCCTCTTCCAAAAAAAAGAAAAGAAAAGAAAAAATTAAGAAACTTTAAATTCGCACTGGAAAGTTCCTGGAAAGGAGGTGGAAAAAAACCCACCGCACACACACATACACACAAATTGGAGGAAACCGCGATAAGGCGGCGTTTGCTCCTTCTTCCCGTGTTTATGGCTTTCAGAGCCTGGGGCTAAAAAATTGGGAGTTTTTTTCCAAGCTGCGCACCGCTCCTCAGCTCTGCTGTGGGCCTTCTTTCCAGTTTTTTTTGCCGCACAGCCCCAAATTTGGTGCATTCTTCTTTTTCTCCTTTTCCCCCCCTTCAACCCCCGCCCCCCAAAAAAAAGTTACAATATTTTCCTAACGTGGATTTGGGATTTCTAGCTGCCCCTGTAAAACTGCCATTTCGTTTCTTGGACGCCTCTCTCTTAAATTGTGTAAATAATGAGTTATTCCATCTTTCCTTTTCAGGTTATTTACACAGGAGAGGTGATGACCACGGTTGACCCAGGAGACAGGAAGCCAGGGCTTTAGAAACCCTCATAAACTCTCCTCCCTGCCATCATCCTTGTGTTTACAAACATTGCAATTTAGGGCTTGATAATATTCTTCTGATAGCAACAGCTTTACTGGGTGGCTGGTTTAGAAATGCTTCTAATCCCTTGAGGAAATAAAGAGTCGTTTGGTGACTTGTGGAAATAATGTGTGTGTGTGTGTGGGGGGGGAGATGTGGCCCCTTCCAGATGCTGAGACTCCAGGCCCCATTATCCCCACCCACCAGGCACGGGGGGGGGGGACTTAGTTTTTAGTTACATCTGCAACTCTGCAAGGCATCTGATGGAGCGTTCAGCCAGGACTGAGAGACCCCAGTCCATGGGAACACGAAAGCCTGCCTGGCCAACTTACCAGGTTTGTTGTGATGATAAAAAATACGGAGGAGGCACGCCCTGGAAAGCAGCGGTATTTGCACGGGGGAACAAGTGGGGCAAGAAGGTAACCTTTGATCCTTTTCGTCACCCTTCTTCCCCGTGTTACAAAATAATAAGAATTCATTAAACGGCACAGATGCCAGAAGTAACCCCTCAGGTTGGGATCCTTTAGGCCAGAGGCATGTCCAAACTTCGGTCCTCCTGATGTTTTGGACCACAGCTCCCAGAATTCAAAGCTTAGCTTGCCAATGACAAAGGACTGTGGGAGTTGCTGTCCAAAACATCTGGAGGGCTGAAGTTTGGACATGCCTGATCTACATAAACTTTTCACATAAAGTTCTGTCCATTGATCTCGTGACACCTTTGATATGTTAAACCCTACGTTCTAAATGCAAGCCAGCCACCCTAGGGAGCCGGGGGCGACTCTGTACTGTGGATCGTACCCTTGCACCTCCCCCCCCCAAAAAAAATAAGGTGTAACAAAAAAAATCAACTGCCCCTTACACAAAACCCAGAATTCACCAGAAAAATCACTTATTCTTTTTTGAAAGGAAATCCAAAGAAAATGCTTAAAGATTCCCTAGTTCTGGGCTAGAATGACATGCATTACCCTGGCAATTTTAAAGAAATTTAAATTAAGCACAGTATGCTGTTCCCAAATATCCCAAAACAAATACAAACCCTGCTTCTCATTGGGGTTCCCATCTCCAGCTGTTCTCTCCATCCCACCACCCTCACAGGTACGTCTTGTGGGAACCCATAAAAGGGCCTTCTCAACTTCTGCGCCAAGACTCTGGAACTCCCTCCCACTGGAGGCCAGGACTGCCTCATATCTGATGTCCTTCCGGAAACAGGCAAAGACCTTTCTCTTCCGGCAAGCTTTCCCTGAATGAGGGACTACCTTGTGGAAGGGTGTCTTTTATATGAATCTACCATACACGATCACATAGACTTTGTGTTTATAACCACTTACAACTTTGTGTTTATATCTCCTTTGTGTGATTGCACTGACACTGTGTTTTCAATGTTTAGTCTCCATCCCCCATAACTTCTGGATGGTCTACCATGCAGGATTACATGGAATTTTTACTTTTTTTAATTGCTCGCGTTCTCCTGTAGCTTTAATGTTGCCTTTTAATGCTGTGTAAGATGTCCCTCAATTCCCTGTTCTCAAACTTGAATCTGTCTTAATTGTACTGGACTGCATATACAGTGGACCCTTGTATAACAGTTTGTATAACATAAAATCTGTACAACATAACAAATTCTAGAGATAGGGGAAATTTGCTTAAGATAATCGCCTATAGGGCGAATCCGTACAACATAAAAATGGGATTACTCTGTTTTCAATGCATTCCTATGGGAAATTTGTATAAAGGAAAATTTGCTTAACATAATTTCATTTGGAATGAATTAATTCCTTTATACAAGGTACCACTGTATTGTCTTTCATTACTGTAAGCCACCTTGGGTCCTTTTCCAAGAAGAAAGGTGGGGTAAAAATACTCTAAATAAATAAATAAATAAATAAAAGTACCCCAAAATACTGTTGCCCCTAAAATTTTCCCTTCCAGGCAGGTATCAATGACCATCTGCTTTGGCAAGGAATACAACTGAAGGGTTTTTGTTTGTTCAGTCACACTTTTCACAAACGCACTTTTTCCGCTGCCCCTTGGCAAAGATGGTTCTGTTGTGATCCTGCCTTTAGTGGATATCAATCTGTTGCGTTCAATGCCAGTGGCGTTGTCTTGGGCGGCCAGGAAGAGAAAGGGTCACAACACAGGTGGAAAAGTCACTCGGACCCCCCTGTAACAGACGTCTCTGGTCCCTTGAGCTCCAGTTTGAGATAAGCAGAGAGGCAACTCTAACGCAATGAAGTTTCGCAATCTTAATTAAATCCGCACTGGCACAGGAAACAGGTCCGGCCTGAATTGGAAGCAGAGTCTTGCAACAGCGCGCCATGTGCCACGGAGGTGGCATTTCCGGCCTGGGAGACGCAGAATGGAAAATGTTGCCACCCAAGTACAGCGGGAAGGGGCCCTGTTCCCACTGGAACTGCAAAAACACCAATGGCCCTGCCTCTCTGTTCCTCTGCTTCGGGGTCCGGTTTGCCATCCCTGCCCTACAAACCTTACCCACCCTC
This sequence comes from Phrynocephalus versicolor, assembly GCA_023846285.1. Lineage (NCBI taxonomy): Eukaryota > Metazoa > Chordata > Lepidosauria > Squamata > Agamidae > Phrynocephalus > Phrynocephalus versicolor. The sequence continues at coordinate 2,881,631 of JAHTLZ010000089.1, read as the reverse complement.
TCCCAGGAAATCAAAAGCCGCCGGAGGGTTCCTCGGTGTTACAGAATCAACGGCTAAAAAGCAAGCAAGGCTTCGGAGATGTCTCAAACGCGAGAGAGGGAAGATCAGGGTATAAATGGCAATAAATTGGCACCAATTCCCACTGCTCCAAATAGCACTCAATATAAACTCGCTCGCAACCGGTAAGATTTATCTGCATTTATCCATGTCTCCCCCCAAAATATGGGTAGCAATAAACACAAGCCCTGCCAGGCAAAGTAAGATGTCCTTCAATTCCTTTTTCCTCAAATACTTGCACATGTCTTAATTGTACTGGACTGTGTATTATCCCTCATTACTGTAAGCCGCCTTGGGTCCTTTTCCAAGGAGAAAGGCGGGGTAAAAATACTCTAAAATAAAAAAATTAAATAAAATGAATAAGGAAGCAGCTAAAGAGAATAATTCAGGTTTATTTCCTCCTATTTCCAGTGTATTATTGGTTACAGGGGGTGTTGCATGGTTGTATTTCATTATACTGGACCTTAGTTTGATTTCTCTGCCTTCCACCACCCCTCCCTGAAATTTTAGGAAGAGAGGCAGCTTTAATAAATAACCTAGGCTCATTTATCTGTCTTTTCCACTACAGTACCACCCTTTTAAGCTTTTGGGAGTGGTGCTCAGGGCCACCTCGAAATTCCTCAGTAGCCATGAGGACTAGGAACTTAAGCCAGACACCAGGGAGCCTTCCGGTTCTTAATCATGGAATTATAAACGCCTTTTTATTCACCGCCCAGCGTTTACCTTTGTTATTGTAATGGCGGCTGGCTCCTTGACGTCTTCAGGATGGAAAGCTTTTCTCTGCACCTGGTTGATCTTGTCAACAAGCGGCGGGTCGTGGCACCTTATCTGGAGCCACTGCGGGCCACGAGGCTGCTGCTGTGCTTCATAAGGTCTCGAGAGAGGCATCTCTCCAAGGAATGGGTGGGCAACCACCAGATGTCTGAGCGATGGCCAACTCTGAAGGGTGACCTGCTCTTGCATCTTCATCACCTCAATGTTTGTTTAAAAAGCTCCTTTCTAAAACTGAAAAAGCTCACCCTTTGCCCAAGTTTTACCGACCATTAAAAAACCAAACTAAACGCCGGAAACATATCTGCATACTGCCGATGGATCAAGAAATCTGTGGTTAGACCGGACAGAGGTGATCTTGGGTGATCCTCCCACAAGCGGCGTTTCGCCTCCACCGGCAATCTCTTTGGTTCCTCTGGTGCAGGTATGTCCAAACTTTGGCCCTCCAGATGTTTTGGACCACAACTCCCACAGTCCTTTGCCATTGGCAATCTAAGCTTAGAATTCTGGGAGTTGTGGTCCAAAACATCAGGAGGGTCGAAGTCTGGACATACGTGCTCTAATGGCTCCCAGGTCCGTCATAGGGGGCTGTGTTTCTCCTTCCCAGACCGGCCTCCCTGGACTTGTACCACCGGTGGTGGCAGAATGCCGATTTTGTTGCGAAGGGACTCCATCGTTTGCTCCCAGCGCTCCTCATAATAGACGTTTAGGACGGAGTTGGCACTCCGTCCACTCCTTACTGCCCATGGGATCAGCTCTGTGGCCAAGATCCGGAGTTTCCTGGGGGAATCGAGAGACATAAAAAGAGGCCATCTTTAATGTACATGCCCCTCTACCATGAACCTGCCCCAAAATTCACCCTGAGTCCGCCTCTGAGCTTCCCACCGCTTGGTAGTTACTGATTAGAAACGGGGCCTTTTTGGTGATGGCACCCAACTTGATCAATTTTTATCAAATTCCCCACTCCTAAGAGGGAAACAGACCCTTCTTGTTTTAAAATCTGAGGGATCCGATTAAGATTACTTTGTGTAGAGGAGGGAACTGTGTTAATAAACCTACCCGGCAATTAAGATCGAGCCAGGGGGCCCTCTTGAGAGAGCCATCTCTCAAGGAGGTGAGAGGGATGGCTTGTAGATGTAAGGCCTTCTTGGCAGCTGCCCACAGGCTATGGAATGCCCACCCATGTGAGACCCGCCTGGCACCAACATTGATGACATTTTGGCGCCAGGTTAAAAACCTTCCTGTTCCAGAAATCATTTAATTGATACAATATAGACTGTGGGTCCTCTGGTAGCAATTTTAGTGTAATGATTTTAGTGTAATTTTTAAAATATTCATTGATATTTTATGTTTTAACTGTTTTAATTCTTTTGATTGTAAGCCGTCCAGAGACCTTTGGGTAGTGGGCGGCATATAAAGGTGTAAAAATAAATAAATAAATAATAAAACAATGCGTTTGAGTCTTGGAGCACGTACTGCAATGGGGTTAAGCGCTGCACCTCAGTTCATTAAATGAGGGACACAGCATGGAAGCCCTTGTCTCAACTGAGTAATGTTACTCGACTCGGCGCACACAATTTATAAGCTTCTCAACGTACCGGCTGTTTAGATGGACAGGACCGAAGACCGCTCCTAGGAGGCACATGGGCAGACCAGTCTGGACTGCCTCAAACCACTTCACGGCAACCTCCCCTGAGAAGAACCAACAGCAGAGGTTTAAAAAAGACCCTAATTCTAGAGTTAACATGGATAGCTGATTTTCCTCCTTTTACTGCTCAGGTCAAAGCCTTCTATCACTTGGGGTGACCCCCCCCCCCGCGCCAGAAAGAACAGATTGTTTTAACCCCAGGTGAAATCGACCCGATGCAGGCTGGCCTGGGGACGATGGGAGTTGTAGCCCAACCGTCTCGGAAGACAGCTGACTTGAGGGCTAGAAGAGGAGACCAGCTTGCGTCAGTGAGGAACGTGATGCCGTCTTGCAGGATTTCTCGCACGGGGGCGAGCAAGAGGCCGATATTTGTATTTATTTATTTATTTATTATATTTATTATATTATATTCTTCCAATGGAACCCCGGGCGGTTCACAACAATTATAACACAACAGTAACAACAAAAGCAAAATAAGAAAAAAAAGATATTTAAAAGAAATAGATAGATAGATAGACAGATAGATAAATAAGTAAATACATAAATAAATAAGCTATCCTTCCTGTCACATAGCCTAGCTATGTGACAGGAAGGATAACGCACGGAGCTGAGCGTCAGGTGTCTCAGCTGCCGCCGATCTAAAATTGGCGTCCAAAGCTGTCCTGCATTTTCGACTCCCGTCTTGCCCAACAGAGAAGAGCAGATAAAGGGCAAATGCAGGATGAGTCATCCTCTCTGTGGTGTGTCAAACCCAGCATTGCCTTGCTTCAGGCTCAGGACTGATTGCCCAATGCCAGTTAGTGTGCTCCCTACCCCGCAGCATGGCCCGACGGGCCTTTTCGACATGACTGGGACAGCTCAACCAGCTCGATACCTGGTGGTGTGGCAATCCTGGGTCCGGAAAGTGGGTCAAAAGGCACTCTCGGCATCAGTACCAAAATCATGTGAAGGTTAGTCATGTCCAGTGTAGCAGCCTGGAGAGAGCCAAACCCTGCAGGAATTCCCCCTCTCTTAGGGAAGGGTGATCTTTCACCGCCCAGAGTGGCCTTGGGTCAGATGGAGTGGCATAGAAAATAAACAACCCACATCCTGTGCCACGGCCCGGCTTATAGTAAGCTACGCAAATACTTTCTCGGCCAAATAGTACTCGAGCTCCCTGGCCCCCCTGAAGGACATGCGGGCCTCCTTCTTGAGGACACTTCTGAATCAGTCACCACCCGGGTAGCCGATTACCTGGTTCTGTTTTAAAAAGCTATCCCTTGTGAACTACACTGAGGTTTCCAAGGCGGGACATATTTTAAATGTGGTGTTGTTCTGTCTGTTTTTATTTATTTATACTTATATCCTCTTTTAAATGCCATTAAAGTTTTATGAAACGAATGAAGGTGTCTCCCCAATGTGTGGCAGCCGTGAAGAAGGCCAATTCCATGCTAGGGGTTATCAAAAAGGGGATTGAAAATAAAACAGCCAACATTATAATGCCATTATACAAAACAATAGTAAGGCCCCACCTGGAGTATTGTGTACAATTCTGGTCACCGCATCTCAAGAAAGACATAGTGGAACTGGAAAAGGTGCAGAAGAGAGCGACTAAAATGATTACCGGGCTGGGGCACCTCCCTTATGAAGAAAGGCTAAAACATTTGGGCCTCTTTAGTCTGGAAAAAAGGCGCTTGAGGGGGGATATGATTGAGACGTACAAAATAATGCAGGGTACGAGTAAAGTGGATAGAGGGAAGCTCTTCTCTCTCTCCCAAAATACCAGAACTAGAGGGCATACACTCAAATTGAGGGCTGGGAGAGTAAGAACTGACAAAAGAAAATATTTTTTCACCCAGCGCGTTGTAAGTCTATGGAACTCCCTGCCACAGGATGTGGTGATGGCATCTGGCCTGGATGCCTTCAAAAGGGGATTGGACAGATTCCTGGAGGAAAAGTCCATCACAGGTTACAAACCATGATGGAGATGTGGAGTCTCCAGGCTTTAAACCGGGTTACTTCAGGGGCCAGATGCAGGGGAGTGGTATCAGGAGACAGATATCTAGTCTCATGCACTCCCAAACGCACCTGGTGGGGCCGCTGTGAGATACAGGAAGCTGGACTAGATGGGCCTTTGGCCTGATCCAGCATGGCTCTTCTTATGTTCTTATGTTCTTATGTTCTTATGAATGAATAAAATAAATGAACGAATAAATTAATGTCATAAACGATTGGCCATCTGCCCGGCCACCCCGCCCTATCTTTCTTAATCACCTCTGGGTGCCCCGGGATGATCCGAGTTGCCGGGAACTTACCGAGCATGGTGGCGGGCATCCCGAGAAGGGTGTGCATCAGATCGTGAACTTCTCTGTACCTCTGGATGACATAAGCCAGCTCTTCATCGTCCACAAACCTGGCTGGTATCCTCGTGTCCGGCGAAACCCTCTGGCCCACGAAAAGGAATAAAAGAGGTGCCTGGGTATCCCGGGACCCCAAAAGGGACCGGAACTAGGGAACACCCAAAATGCTGCCGGGGGGGGAATGATGAGAGCCGGAGTCCCCCCCACACACCTTTTTCCTAAGCTCTGCGGGGGGGACGGGCCATTAACTTCAGATTTGGTGCACGAATTCCCGGTTGGGCGTTCTTGAAACCCGGAAAGGTATTTATTTATTTATTTTAGAGTATTTCTAGCACAGTCAACAATACACCTGAAGGCATGAATGATAAATCCGGGATTTTGGACGAGATGCTAGGGAACGGCTGCTGGCCAGAGTGGGCCAGAGTGGGCCCTGATTCAACCAACTTATATAAATAGGATGCTATCATTTTCCCCGCCTTATGAAAATTTTCTATTAGTTATTTTTTTCCATTTGTTCTTATTTTGAATTGTTAAAGCATTGATTTTTTGTATTTGTGCTTATTTGTTTATTTGTTCCTTTTATTGTTACGATTTGATTGTTTGGTTTGATTGATTAGTTTTTATTTTTTATTTTAAGCTGTTTAATCTGTTTTTATATTTTGTATATGTTTGTAAACCGCCCAGAGTAGCTTTTTTGCTAGATGGTTGCAGTATATAAATCAAACAAACAAACAAACAAACAAACAAACAAATAAATAAAATGCTGGCCTAGATAGGTACCCAGCCCGAGACAGCATAAAACCACTTTGCCGTGTTCCTTATTTTTCCTGAACAATGGACCCAAGGGCCTCGTTTTATAAGACCAGCTTGTCAAGAATTGTGTTTCCTTCCGTTTGGCCAAGGTGGATTCTTTTGTCATCTTCAGTCACCTTTACAATTAATATTCTCTTTTTCTCTAGCTCTTAAGTGATTCTCTAGTCTTCAAAACAACAACAAAAAGGTATATCTTCCCATCTCCCTGCTTCTCTTCGGTCAGGTTGGGTGTCTGTGGTGCATCTCCTGAGCAACTGACAACAGAGCCCTAAAACAAGCCCAAATCACTGCCTGTAAATGTACCAAACACCCAACTGAGAGCCAATCAATACGCATTTGTTGTGGAAATGACCAGAGTTCCCTTTGGGGAAAATTGGCTGCAGTATACAAATGCAAAAATAAATAAATAAATAAATAAAATGATCTTCCATTCAACATCTCCTTCCATCACGGACATATCCCTGGAAAGCTTACTTTAAAATATAAGAGTTAGTCTTTTGAGGTGCTGCATGGGTTTTGGTCTTTTGTTTTGTTTCTTTAGATTTTGCCTGGTATGGGTTTGGGTACAGAATGAATGAATGAATGAATGAATGAATGAATGAATGAATACTGACTTATTCACAGGCTTGCAAGGCCAAACAAAGGCCAGGTTGTGGATTTTTGCTACCAACATTATTTCTGTTGGCTTCTAACAACACCCAGACCTTGCCTTTGCCCTCCCTCTTCTTTCAAGCCTGTGGTGTTTTCAGGACTCCCGGTCGCCACCGTCATGAGGACTAGAAGCATGCTCATTTGTTTTCAAACTGAATTGACACACTTCTCAGTGTGATACAGGAGGCCGCTTCCTGAGTGACAGAAGGTGCCCCACATGTTGTGCTCACGTTATCATCCAAAAAGCGAACGTATTCCCGCCCGAAAGTCCCTTCTGGAAGGCTGCGAAGTCCGGCGATATCCAGGGTGGAAAGGCGGATCCGAGGCCGCTCTCTGAAAAAAGACGGCATGGGGTGAGATTTTGTTTCCCCCTGGCCAAGAACTGGGGTTCGTTCAACACCCAGTCTTCATTGGGTTGCTTGTTCGTCCAAAGAGTTCTGCCAAGTTTGGACTAAAAACCACAGCGGACTGAACCGCCCTGTGGCAGTGAAGTCGCAACGGCTGCTACCGCTGGGCTGCCTTGGTTACGAAAGATGCCCCAACCCCAAAAAAGCAGCAGAGTCTCTAACAATGGAATCATTTATTGGTTATGGGAAAGAAAACATGCTCACGTACTGTAGGATCCTATATCCTTCAGGATCATTCCTCATCCTCTCTCGCAGGTTCTGCAGAGCTAAGGACCCTGTGGTTTCACCGAGGACGGCTACCATATCTGGGGGGGGGGGGAGGTTTTTTTTTAACAAAAGACAGTGAACAAGCAAAGTGAGAGCTCACACTATCAAACAGCCGCCACCTCCATAACCCCAAAGTATGAAGAGATGCAAACCCATATTTAGAAAAAAACAATTAGACCTGGCGTCTGAAGAGCTGCACATGACTTTCCAAGGACCATTCCCAACTGGCACTTCTGCTGTTCTATTTTTATTTAATTCAGTTTATTTAAAATGTTTTTATCCCACCTTTCCCCCCTGAAAAGGGCTTCTTTCATTTCCCGTTAACTGGGTAAGAAAAGCTCTTTCAACGGAATTTATTCTCCATCTCCAGTATCTGGAAAAGCGGCTACAGTGCGCCTATCTTGCGCCAAGGAGTTTTTAAGGAACCAGGGTTTAAATTTTTTTTTTTAAATGGACAGCATATTTAATGATCTTTAGAACCCCCCTTGCAAAGGGAAAGGGCTTCAGTTGTAGTGGTGCTTAGGTAAAGGTAAAGGTTCCCACCGCACATGCATGCTAGTCGTGTCTGACTCCAGGGGCGGTGCTCATCTCCATATTCAAGCTGAAGAGCCAGTGTTGTGCAAGTCCATGGCCATGCGGCCGGCATGGCTGCAGGGAAACACTGTTTGACCTTCCTGCTTTTTATGGCGGTATACCTATTTATCTACTTGCATTGACATGCTTTCGAACTGCTAGGTTGGCAGGAGCTGGGGTGAACAGCAGGAGCTCGCTCTCCTGCGTGGCGCCCGGGATTCGAACTGCCGAGCTGCCGACTTTGCAGTCAACAGTTTTGGAGCCTTAGTCCACTGAGCCACCATATTAATAGGGTCAGTGCCTTAATATGACCCTGTTAGGAGACTCCAGTGAAGTGGTTGGCCATCTTGGGTCCTCAGATTTCTTGGACTACAACTCCCAGAAATCCTGGCCAGCACAGCTCACGAGGGAGGCTTCTGGGAGTTGAAGTCCAAGTACACCTGGGGACCCAAGGTGGAGAACGACCAAACTAGAACACCACTGGGAAAGCAAACCAGTGTTCCTACGGGCCATATTTCCCTCCAAAAGGGTCCAGGACTTGCACAGCCCGGCGGAAGGGCCCCGACTCACCATGACGATACGGATCGTAGAGCGCCATGAACGCCGAACCGACCGCCAGCAGTCCTTTCTGCAGAGGGCTGGTGGGGATGTGGCCGGGATAGAGGGGATAAAAACACCGACCGTCCGTGGGGTTCTCGGCGGACGCCGTTTGGCAGGAATGGCAAGCCGGTGGGCGCCTGACACCTGAGGAGCACCGCATCCCATAAGAAAATGTGCACTTAGAAACCGTACAAAAGCCTCCCCCCAAAACCCCCAGCCCACCCCTAAATAGACCTTGTTTGTATGAATGCAACATACAAGTGGACCCTTGTATAACAAACGGCTTGTATAACATGAAATTTGTACAACATAAAAAAATCCGGAGATAGGGGAAATTTGCTTAACATGCTTAACTATGGGGCGAATCTGTACAACATAAAAATGGGATCACCCTGTTTTCAATGCATTCCTACGGGAAATTTGTATAAAGGAAAATTTGCTTAGCATGATTTCATACGGAATGAATCAATTCCTTTATACAAGGTACCACTGCACTAAGCTTTTAACCATCAACTTGCTGATTTGGCTTCCTGTTGATGGTTTAATTGTGCCGGCGTGGTTCTGTCCTGCTGTCACAATTATATTTTTAGACGAGGATTCCACACTTGCCTTATTAAGGTACCATGAATCCCCTTGGGCAATGTTTACCCTGCCAGGACACTTGTATTTATTTTGCTTGTTGTTTGCATTATTATCTCGTGTGCGCTTAATCTGTTGTACTCCACCCCGAGTAACAATTTGCTAGATGGACAGTATATAAATTGAAGGGAGGCAGGGAGTGCATCTACTTTAAGGAACAAGATTCATAAATATAGATACGAAGTGTCTATAAATACCTCCCAAAAGGTACGCACACACTCTCCTTGCTTGCTCAACACATTACTGAATGTTGCCTTCTAATGCTTTAACATACCCCTCAATTCCTTGTTCATAAATTTGATTATCTCAATCGTCCTGGGCTGTATATTGTCCCTCATTACTGTAAGCAGCCTCGAGTCCTTTTCCAAGGAGAAAGACGGGGTAAAAAATACTAAAAAAATAAATAAATAAGATAAATAGGTTTGATATATTGATGGGCAAACATATCAGAGTAGTGCTGTGGAGTAAAATGAGGATTTATCTAACCCAGGGCTTTGTGGGGGGGAAGACCTACCATGATGGTGAACTACAACTCCCACCATCCTGCACAATGGCGGGGCTGGTGGGAACTGGAGTCCGTGGACATCTGCAGCACTCCCACACCCGTTTTTCCCAACCTCTCCAAAAGTTTTAACCAGAGACATATTTACTAGGGAGGAAGTCTCCGTGAAGAAAGACATTTCTGAGAGGGTATCTGTGTTAGTCTTTTCAAGAATTTCAGGCAAAAATCAAAGAAAAACAAAAGAAAACAAAAGACTCAAAACATGTGGCATTTTAAGACTAACTTTCATATTTTAATGTAACATTTTGTGGACTACACATCCATTTCTTCAGACAGATAGCAGCAGAATGAGGCGTGCAATATAATATGGGATGGGATATACATTTCATAACCAGATATTATTTGGCTGTAGTATATAGAGTTGGGGTGGGTGGGTTTTGAGTATTTTTACCCCTTCTTTCTCCTTGGAGAAGGACCCAAGGCAGCTTACAGTAATGAGGGATAATACAGTCCAGTACAGTTAAGACATATTCGAATTTATGAACAGGGGATTTTTAGCAGATAGGCATTGCAATGAAGTACAGTATTTGTAAAGTAAGCACAGGATCGCGGTCTAAAATAGTAAAATAGAAACCAGAAGACTATTAATAATGGTGGCAACAAATTGTTGTAGTTGGTTCCAACAGGAATCAGGGCATCCGATGAGAGGAAAAAAGCGAAAAGCGCACCGACTTGCCTAGTACGATCACGTTGGAATCGAGAACTCTCCTTGTTGCCCGAGGCAGGAAACTCCTGGGAAAAAGCCGGGTTGTGCCCGCCATGGCTGGAACCAACACGTTTCCCCCCCCCCCACCTTCCTTGCAAAACCAAGGTGAAATAAAACCCGTGCATTTAAGAGGCAAGCACGGAAGTCCTGCTCGGGTTCAAAGGCAGAAACGCAAGCATCTCGTCCCCTGGGTGCATCGTCCTTTCCTCCTTCTACTCCAAGACCCCTAGTGGTTCAGCGGGTTCGAGACCCGTCTCCCTCCCTTTGGCAGGAAGGGGAAAAAAATTAAATTTCCCCTCCCCGTGCACGGCTTCCTTCCGGGCTTCCGAACCACGTGTGCACGGGGCTACCGACGCGTGCAAAACAAGAATAATATATATATATATACAAGTGGACCCTCGGCTTGTTTAGCAGAAAAATCCGCTTAAAGGGAAAAAGAAAATTCCGGAGACAGGGGGGGAAATCGCTTAACAGAACCGCCTATGGGGCGGTTCCGTACTACAGGAAAAAGGGTTACCATTAGGGATGCATCGCTTTCAATGCATTCCTAGGGAAAGTTTGCACGAAGGAAAAAATGCTGAGTAGGGTTTCATTTGGAACGGATTAATTCCTTTATATTAGGTTCTTGTGTGTGCGTGTGTATGTAGATAGATAGATAGATAGATAGATAGATAGATAGATAGATAGATAG
>JAHTLZ010000089.1:2844704-2870897 GCA_023846285.1 Phrynocephalus versicolor | reverse complement strand
TAGATAGATAGATAGATAGATAGATAGATAGATAGATAGATAGATAGATAGATAGATAGATAGATAGATAGAAGTACCTTATATAAAGGAATTAATCCGTTCCAAATGAAATTCTGCTAAGCAAAATTAATATATTAATGCTATCGATATACAGTATATTAAAAAAATCTGCTTGTAGCGTTTCCTCTATAGATCCGTCCCCAGCCGCCTGGAAATGCAACCCCCCCCCCCCCCGTGGTCATTCGGCGGCGTCTTCCCTCTCGTGCCACTGCAGGGAACCTTCGGAGCCGGCCCTTGTTTCCGGAGGGAGGGCGTTTGGGCGAGGGACCTTCCTCCGCATGGGGGCGCGCTTAGGCGGGGGCACCCATAGGCCTCCGTGGAGGGACGAGGAGTCACCCGGGTGACGCGAGGGCTCCGCTACCATGAGGTCGGCCAGGGCGGGCCTGCAGGGGCTCTTCGCCGTCTACAAGCCCCCCGGGGTGCACTGGAGGCAGGTGCGGGACACGGTGGAGACCCACCTCCTGCAAGGTGAAGGCATCATCCGACTCTTCCCCTCCCCCGCCATCAGCCTTACATAACCACCACCACCCGGCTGCCCCCTTGTTTTCTCGTTGCAAAAGCGACCCGCGACCCGCGTCACGTGTGAATCCGCAGGACCAGGAGGCTGGCAGGCACGCGCCCTCCCCGCTTTCTCCTTTTCCTGCCTCTTTAAGCCTGTTTTGGGGGGGGGTTGTGGGGGGTTGTGTGTTTGTGCGTTTGTTGTTGTTGTTGGGGGCCCCAAGGGCGAGAATGATGAACGGATGATTGGGGGTCCTGAGGGCAATTTTAGGGTTGTGTTTTAATGTACAGTGGACCCTTGTATAACAAACAGCTTGTATAACATAAAACTTGTTCAATATAAAAAATTTCGGAGATAGGGGAAATTTGCTTAACAGAATCGCCAATGGGGCAAATCGATACAACATAAAAATGGTATTACTCCGTTTTCAATGCCTTCCTATGGGAAATTTGTATAAAGGAAAATTTGCTTAACATAATTTGATTTGGAACGAATTAATTCCTTTATACAAGGTGCCACTGTATTGTATTTATTATTTATTTCATTTGCTATATATGTTTTTATTGTTTTAATTTTATTGCAATGTTGATGTTTTAATTGTTTATTTTGATTCTGAGTGGCCCATAAATAAATAAATAAATGTGGATTAGGGGCTTTTGGGAGGAGGTCAAGGTTCTAGTCCTCAGTTTCGAAGGGGAGCACCATGGTTGCAGCAGCAGCAGCAGGAGGTCAGGTTGAGATGCTTCAAGCAGACATGAACCATCCTTTATTTTTAGCTGGATGCACATGTGGTCAATGGAAGGGAGCGACCTTCCACGTAGCCCGGCCTGCCCTGGGCTTTTTGTGAAACCCGAGCCTGTGCCTTCCTTGAAGGAGCTGGCCCATCTCGTAATTGGCCTTCCTCTTTTCCTGCTGCCGGTTTTTGGGTCTTTTCCAAGGGAATCCTGCCTTCTCCAGCTGTTCCACCAAGTAAGACAGCCTCCAGGTTGTCATTTTGGCCTCCAGAGACGATTCGGGCTCTAGGACTCATGTTTGCTTGTTTGTTTATGTATGTATTTATTTAATTCCTTCCTTCCTTCTATACCACCCATCTTCCAGATGAACTCCAGGCAGTTTACAACTCTCTCTCTCTCTCTCTCTCTCTCTCTCTCTCTCTATGTATGTATGTATGTATGTATGTATGTATGTATGTATCTATCTATCTATCTATCTATCTATCTATCTATCTATCTATCTATCTATCTATCTATCTATCTATCTATCTATCTATCTATCTATCTATCTATCTATCTATCCACCCAGCACACACACATACACATACATACACACACCAGTGGTACCTTTATAAAAGAATTAATACGTTCCATAGAATCATAGAGTTGGAAGAGACCTCAAGGGCCATCCAGTCCAACCCCCTGCCATGCAGGAAGCCCATCACAGTATTTCCGACAGATGTCCATCCAGCCTCTGCTTAAAAACTTCTAAAGAAGGAGACTCCACCACCCTCCTTTGGGGCAGCATCTTTCACTGCCCTAATGTTCTTCCTAATGTTCAAATGGAATCTCTTTTCCTGTAGTTTTAAACCATTGCCCCGCATCCAAGTCGCTGAAGCCATGGAAAACAAACCAGCCCCCTCTTTAACGTGACATCCTTTCAAATATTTAAACTTAGCTAAACATTCCCAGCTCCCTAAGCCGCTCCTTGTAAGACATTTCCTGTACACCCTCAATCATCTTGGTTGCCCTCCTCTGGACCCGTTCAAGATTGTCAACATCCTTTTTAAATTGAGGCGCACAGAACTGGACACAGTACTCCAGATGAGGTCTGACCAGAGCAGAATAGAGTGGTACTATCACTTCCCTTGATCTAGACACGATGCTTCTATTGATGCAACCAAGAATCGCATTGGCTTTCTTGGCTGCCGCATCACACTGCTGACTCATGTTCTATTTGTGGTCCACCCAGACTCCCAGATCCCTTAAGATTTCCAAAAGAAAATCTTGTTTAGCAAATTTTCAAAAAGAAATTTCCAAAAGAAATCCTGTTTAGCAAATTTTCCTTTGAACTAATTTCCCATAGGGATGCATTGAAAACGGATTAATCCCCAATCGCGACCGTTTTTCTGTTGTAAGCATTCGCCCAATAGGTGATTCTGTGAAGCGATTTCTCCCTATCTCCAGAAATCTTTTCCTTTAAGCGGATTTTCTGATAAACAAACTGCTTGCCACTATATGTTTTTTTGTGTGTTTGTGTAAATTCATGACACGAAACTATCAATAGTCAGAACACCTCAAAAATGCAGTACACCTTTCTGGAAGTCTATGATGCATGCAGAGCTCTCCTCCAGCAGCACCGTATTTCAAACTAATCACACACACCCCTGTCCATTATCTCTACTGTCTAGCTTTCATACCCATACATGTTGGTCGGGAATTTGGTGGTGTGGGTGAGGGTGGCTTGTGCCTCCAGGGGCACATCCTTAGACTTGGTGATATTTTGTCAGTCTTTCATTGCTGCCCTTCTGAGTCTCAGTTATAGACATTGAGGGCAAAAGTAGAGAACCTCTTTGTTAATGCAGAGTCTAGTGACAAATAGGACAATAGCTTTTGCTTGTTTTTTTTCTTTTATAGCATTCTCGATGCCACTATGTCCTACTTCCATTGCAATGGCAGGCATTGTTCTGGCAGTGTTTGCTACTGTTGCTGTTGGCATACAGTCATTTGTGTGCAGTGATTTGTATGACAACAGGAAACACTTCATCTCCGTTCTGAAAGATGTACAAGATCGGTTACCATGCACTCTGTTGTCTCGTTGTGAAAGGAGCCATGTCCAATGTTAGTGTTTTGTGATTGTATTGTTTAGTCGCCTGGGGTGGCATGTTTGTACACCGCCCAGAGTTCCCTCTGGGAAAATCGGGCGGTTTATAAGTCCAAGAATAAATAAATAAATAAATAAATGTTGCTTTTAAATCTCTGAGGCCAACACACACACACACACACACACACACACACACACACACACACACACACACACACACACACACTCACACACAAACCCACCACTTCTCCCAACTCTGTTTTCTTTCTTTAGACTTGAATAAATTCAGGCGCCCACCACCGAGAAAGAACATCCGTTTCCTACCCGGCACAGTGGAAGGGGAAAACGGAAAGGAATTGACAATAAAAGCTACGAAAGTTCCTACCCTGGTTGACCATCCATTGGGTAAGATGTGAAGAAAATAGAAGGTGGAATCAAACTCTTCAAATCCCCCTTGAAGGTTCTGCTTAGAGTCCTGACATGGTTGGGATTATCATTAAAAATCTCCCCCCCCCCCCCGGACCAGGTCTGATCAGGAACGGCCAGATGTGTTGGACTTCTTCTGGATTCTTCCATGGTCCATATTAATTAAGGTCTGCTGTGATCACATGGCAAAATTAAGTTGTTTGTGTGAGAACACAGCCTACTGGTGTGCTGCTATTCTGTGGAAATACCTGATTGTCCCATTGATTAAAGGTTTTTATTGCAAGGTTTGGTGTGGTTTGATGTGTATCTTTTCTCCTTGTAGATTGAGATTAAACAGGTAACAGCAAAACCTGCAGACTTTTTAGCAGTCACTGTAGAAAATAAGATCTAATATGGTGCCCTGAAAGCTGCCTAGATGCCTTAAGCACATCCGATCTTTCTTGATTTCAGAAGCTAAGCAGGGTCGGCCCTGGCTAGTACTTGGATGGGAGACCACCAGGGAATACCAGGTGCTGTCCGCGCCTGGAGTAGGAACTGGCAAACCACTTCAGTGTTCCTGCCAAGAAAAACTCCATGGACATGGGGTCACAAAGAGCCGGTCACAATGACACAACACACACACATGGTGCCCTGATTCTGTTAATATCATTATTTATTAAAGTTACTGTGTTAATTAACCGAGACATTTATTTCTGACACACCTAGCCACTGATGTATTTTTTAGGGTGGCAGTTTTAATAGCTGGGATTGTCTGCGATACTTTCCTTACAAAGGCTTATGTCTGAATGCTGGTCTTTGTTGTATGTGTTTAAAAATCCATTCTGATGATTTTCCATCTAGTTTCCGGACCTGTATTCACTCACTGGAAAATTGGAGCAGGTCACCTCCTGGATATAAAGTCCTCCGGCGTCTTCGGTAAGTAAAAAAGGCGCCAAAGGGTGCAATTCAGGGAGGCTGGTGTAGCCAAATGGTTCATTTCGCCGTCACTCGAGGCTTTCTGTAGCCAGGATGGATCCAAACCACCTCTCATATCAGCAGATGTGAGAAGTTAAAGCTCCCCTGTCATGGACTTAACTTGGCTCTTTTCTGTTGCTGTGTTGCCGGGTGGGATGTGGTTGGGATATAACCTTAATATAATATACAGTAGGACCCCGGTATCCGCTGGGGATTGGTTCCAGGCCTTCCTGTGGAAAATGAAAACCGTGGATAAGAGAGAACACCTGCCCACCCATCCCCAAATTGCTGTTTCCTGACAATAGCTTGCTTTATGACTGCTGTTTTGAGACAGTAGCTTGCTTTATGCCCGCTCTTTGTGACAGTAGCCTTGTTTTACAGCTGCTATTTGCTTTACAGCTTGGTTTGTGGCTGCTGAATTATTTAATTTTTCCCCTCTGCGAACTGTTGATAACTGAATCAGTGGATACGGGGGTCCTACTGTAATATCTGAACTGCAGAACTGGAAAGGACTCTCTGAGTCATTGATTCCAGTCCCTCTCGAGAATCGAACTCGCAACCTAAAACTCCACAAACGGAGTCCTAAGCCACCGAGCCCCCCCAGCAGCTCATGGCCTAACTGAGTTCTTCCCTTACCCTTGCTCTTCCCTTTTTATTGTTTTTCTACTCGCCGGCCTTAGGCAGCAGAGCAGCCCTGCCAGGCCTCTCCTTGTGTCTTGGGCACAGAAGCAGACCTCTGTGCGTAGAAGAGGATCACATGACGGCCAGATGCCCTACCAACATGGCTGGCACTTTGCATGGAAAAAGACCGGCTTAAGCTTACCCTGCTTTTCTGATTGAAATTACCAAATTCTGTTTTCATCTGCCAGGTTGCCATTTTTTAAAAAAAGCTGAACTTGATGGTCAGACACATTCGATTTCAATCACATTTCTAAATACAGTAGGACCCCGTATCCACTGATTCATTATCCACTGATTCAGTTATCCACTGTTGGCAGAGGAAAAATAAATAAATAATTCAGTAGCCGCAAAGCAAGCTACCATCACAAACAGCAGCTGTAAAGCAAGCTACTGTTGCAAAACAGCAGCTGTAAAGCAAGTTACTATCACAAAACAGCAGTTTTGGGGACATTTTGGCGTTTTCTCTTATCCACAGTTTTCATTATCCACGGGAAGGCTTGGAACCAATCCCCAGCGGATACTGGGGTCTTACTGTAAATCTAATTACTCTTAAACCAGGGTTGTTTCATTTGTAAAATAACGATGAAGACAGAGAGCTAGCTAAAGAGAAGCCATACAGACCTTTTGCTTTCTGTAAGTAGGATTAATCTTAGACGATCCCTTCAGGTCTATTGTTAGAGATGTAAAATTTCTATAAATGTTTAATCCATGAAAAGAAAAGAAAAATCAGGAAAAAATTGAGGGTTCTTATGTCCTTCCCCACCTCCCCAAAACAGTTTGGAGAAATCTAATATTGGTATACCGTTCTTTTCCCTCTGAGGTCCAGGCTGAGAGAGGGAGAGGAAAAATAAGAAATATAGATCCAAAATAAGAAATACAGCTCCAAAGCAAACTTTCATTACAAAGCAAGACTAGTGTCATAAGAGGGGCTCTGGTCTTGTAACATTACTATGGTTTATTCAATCTGCAGAAAGTGCTTTGTAGATTATTTGATCATAAAGGTCTTTTATGAATTTATGATAAATATCCCCTCTTTTTTTCCCTCCACCTTTTTTATCTTTCAGTCCTCGCAGCAGGTAAAGGCACTCAAAAGCTGGTGGATCTCCATGATGCCCACTTCACCAGGGTAAGGAATCTGCCCTCCTCCGTTTTTCCAGTGTTTAGAGTAGATGCTGGTGTTGAGCCAACCCAGGATGGTGCGGGGGGTGGGGGTGGAGTATTGTCAGGTTTTGGGGTGGCCTGAGGTTTGCAGAGGGATGGAGGGTCTTAAGGCAGGGAGAAACTAAAATAGGAGAAGCTGCATGGCCCAAACAGCCCCAGTGTCCTGGTGCAACTTGAGTGTGTCAGTTCGGGACAAAAAAATAGAAGACGAGGGAGTAGAATGGAGTGGCGGAATTCCGAGGAAACATAAATCGACTCCCCGGTCATCTCTTAAGAAAAGCCTCGCCTTTTCCTTTCTTGACTTTAATGTATTTTTGCCTCTCTCGCTTTCAAAGACTTACACAGTACGTGGCTTGTTTGGCAAAGCCACGGATGACTTCTCAAACACGGGGAAACTGATAGAAAAGACCACCTTCGGTAAGCGGATCTGGCCTAGCTCCTGTCTTTCTCTTGTGGTCACTTTGGGTGCGGGGGGAGGGGGGAGCTGGTGCCATTAAAACTGACCCACCTGGTGTCCCTGTCGTTTTGAAATTGTGGTTTCGTTTGGACAGGATCGCCTCTGTGTACAATGAATATCTCAGATCACTAAAACCATCTAAAACTGTGGTTCTCAACCTGGGGGTCCCCAGATGTTCCTGGACTGCAATTCCCAGAAATCCCTGGCCAGCTCAGCTAGTGATGAAGACTTCTGGGAGTGGCAGTCCAGGAACATCGGGGGACCCACAGGTTGAGAACCATTGATCTAAAAACTTCCGGATGGAGCAGGGGAGTTAAACTTGAATGGCTTTATAGGTCTCTTCCTACTTCACTATTCTTTGATTCTATGAACTTTTTAGAATACAGGGGATCGATTCAGAGCGGATGCTGTAAAAGACAGAAGTACTGTATCCAACACCATACACTGTATGGTCTCTGGCCTTCTTTAGTAGGCCTGGTAAAAACACCCTGGAAATAGATAAAAATGGGTAATTCCGGAGGGTTTTACAGTATTTGTCCATGCATAACGCTATATTTTTGTCTAAATTTGTTAGACTAAAATTTGAGGGTCGTCTTATACACGGAAGTAAGCCAGGAAGAGAATCACGTGGTTGTGAAACTAATTTGGGGTTGGGAAAGTGTGTGGGGAGTGCGTCTTACACATGGGGGCATCTTGTAGATGGGAAAAATACATGTATTTATTATTTTCAGCCAGCGGGTAAGTGAACTAGACAATACAGAACTTGCAAACAGGGGAGTCCTGCATCTATACCAGTGATGGCGAACCTTTTAGAGACCAAGTGCCCAAACTGTGATTCAAAACCCACTAATTTTTTCTCGAAGTACCAATACAGCCGTTTCACCTGAACACAGGTGGCTATGAAGGGGCCGATGTCGGGTGCCCACAGAAGGGGCTCCGAGGGCCACCTCTGGCACCCGTGCTATAGGTTTGCCAACAGTGATCTATACATAAAGGGGGAAGATTGGAGTACTGAACTTATTTGTAAATTTAAGGGACCCAAGGGATCCATTTTTCCGTTCCAGAAATTTGCTTTGGCTCATGATTGGCTTCTAAAAACAATCAGACAAAAGCCCTCAACGACTTCCAATCTTGTTTCTCTTATGTCTTCAGAGCACATCACCCGGGATCAGCTGGAACGGGTTCTTTCAGTCATCCAAGGATCCAACCACAAGGCTTTGTTGCAGTAAGTATCGCATCTCGCAGCTGGGAACTCATGGTTGGAGCCCCAGTTTTGCCTGGGGAAGAATCCGGCGGCCGTGATCTTTCGAAAGGCTACGTAGATCCCATTCGGGTCATCCAGCAGCATCAGCTGAACAGGATGCAGGCAGTGGTGGTCCCAGCAACATCTGGAGGGCTTCGCTTGACTTTGGTGTCAAGCAGCCTCTGATTTTCCCGAATCCGTGACTACGGTGTCTGTGGCGTGGCTTGCGAGTTCTGGAAGGCCAGCAAAAGTGCAGCTTTTGTAGTAGCAGTAAAGCAACAGAAGCCTGGTTTTGCTTGGAACCATTTGGCAAACAGATATAGAAGGAAATCTTCTCTCAGCTGTTCTCATTCCTTATTTATTATTTTATTTATTTTAGAGTATTTTTACCCTGCCTTTCTCCTTGGAAAAGGACCCAAGGTGGCTCCTTAGGACTGGTGGTGCTCCCAGGAGATCCCTCCTAACTTTGCGCTCGGGAACAGCGCTTGGCACATGCACAGGGACACACACTTTCACTTGATATAACCATTTGGGACCTTTAATCAGTGTTTACCTAGAGCAGGGCTGTCCAACTTCGGACAGTCTGAGGTCTACTTTTTCTGGCCAAAAGTGCCCAAGGGCTATGACGCTAATACCTCTACTTACAAATTTAATCCCTTCTGAGCACATGCTCGTAAGTAGAAAAATGTATAAGTAGAGCAGCGGTTTCCCATAGGAATGCATTGAAAATAAACCATGTGTTGAACGGATTTCAATGCCTTTCTATGGGAAGGCTGAATATGCATACACTTCTCTTGTATCTGCTTGAGGGGATATGATGTGTGTGTGTTGTGTCATTACAGTCATGACCGACTCATAGCTATCTTTAAATATTTGAAAGGATGTCATATTGAAGAGGGAACAGGTTTGTTTTCCATGGCTTCAGAGACGAGGACTCGGGGCAGTGGTCTCAAACTACAGGAAAAGAGATTCAATTTAAACATTAGGAAGAACTTCATGACAGTTAGACCTGTTCGGCAGTGCAAGATGCTGCCACGAAGGAGGGTGGTGGAGTCTCCTTCTTTGGAGGTTTTTAAGCAGAGGCTGGATGGCCATCTGTCGGGAGTACTGTGATGGTGGTTCCTGCATGGCAGGGGGTTGGACTGGATGCCCCTTGAGGTCTCTTCCAACTCTATGATTCTATGTGTGCATGGTCGTGCAGATCACCTCTTGGAAGGGGCAATCTGCGCAACCTTGCACCCGTCCATGCCGGCCCGAGCAGGTGCAAGGGAAGCGTGTCCATGGACCTGGCAGGTGACTTCTGACGGTGCCAAGGGTGACAGGTCGCCCACAGTTGACGTGTTGTGCAGGTCTGACCTAGAGCATTAAAAATGGCTAGATACGTGCACTGTTTTAGGTCTCTGACTGTAGCGTGAGAGGTTGACAGTTCAGTTCGGAAGTAAAGCCAGCCTTGGTGGGGTGGGGTGGGGGGCTTGGGCAAGCTGTACCACCCCAGGGATTCCCCAGCCCACCCCACCCTGAGAAGAAGGGAAAGGGAAGCCACTGAAGTACTCCCTATCTGGAAAAACCCTGGATGATCCTTTATCATCGACAGCTTTCAGCTGCTGTCCGATGCTCTCTTTGGCCCCGCCATGGCGTGCCTCGCTTCTTAGGGGGTACTGTGAAATCCAAGGGTCCACCCCAGGGGGGAAAGGAAGGGAACTAGGGTGGGGGGCTGGGGCAGCTGGCCGGGGCTCCTGCTGTCCCCTCTTCACCCCTGGTTTCTTTCCTTCTCTCCCACCCATCCCACCCACCCCCACCCCCACCCCCAGGCTGCCTGCGCCCCTCTGCTGCCTCCCTCGTCGCCACTACTGCCCACCCCGAGAGGATAGAGATCCGGACCAGCCGCTTAGCTTCCTCAAGAGTCCGGCCAGGAAATGGACGGTGTCTCAGACCATGGGGAGTGACTACCAGCAACCGGTCTGGAAGGCGGTGTTGGTCATGGTCTCCTTCACGGCTTTTTTACTGTGGTGTGTGTTCCGCTCGGAGACGGAAATAGACCGGAAGCTGGAGGCTCTCCTAGATGAGATTATGAATCTAGACACCTCCCAGCCTGGACTGAAGAAACCTAAACCTTGACAAGAGCTTCCTTGATGACATTGACTAGATTAAAATAAACAAGTCTTTCTCTCTCTCTCTCTCTCTGGCATGGATAGCTGGAGACCTTTCCTTGGGGGCTGCTGGGGGTGGTGGTGGTGATGGTGGTGGTGATAGGAAAACAAGGCAAATATTCTTTCACCATCGCTTAGTGTACAACACAAGGATCCTGGCACGCTTGGAACGGCCACCACCTTTTTTGTAAAGGATAACAACTTCTCAAGCGGGAGCTTCAGAGAAGAAAGCAAAAGAAACCCAGCTGTATCCGTCAGAAGAGTTTTTGGCGACGATCGTGGGATACAGCAGGCCTCCTTTTGCGAAAGCAAGGCTGGGAAATGACCTCCAACTGCGGAAAGCGAATGTTGCCAATTCTGGCATGCAAAAACGGATGTCCAGCTCTTTGACAAATCAGGAAAGCCATTTCTCTGTGTTGTTGCAAACAACGCGGATCTACAGCCGTTGCAGAAAGCAGATGGACAGATTGTCTTGTGTTTGGCTTTTTTTGTGTTTTTGGCAGGCAGGCATAGTATTTTGTCAGAAAGCAGCATTTTAAATTCAGAGACGTAGGGTTCCAGGGACAGGCTGGACTTTTTAAAAAATGCTTTCTTTCCTAGCTCACTCCATAAAGCGCGAGTGCCTGGAGGTTGATCCAGTTTTGTGCTCAATAAACACCGACTCCCTTTCTCATTTTCAGCTTCTTCTCTGGGACATGAGGGCTTAGACGCCTCTTTTCTAAATAAAAACATTCTGGAGTCACGCGACCAGGGCCTTCCAGCAGGCAAATAACCGGTTATAACACAAGAGGATGCTTTTATGAACAGGAATTTCCTTGTAAACTCCTCTTAATATTCCGATCCCTCTCCAAGCAATAATGAAGTTGCAAGAAGAACAGACGTGAACAGCCTATTAAGGCCCCACCCTGCGGAAGCGGGCTCATTTGACCTAGCTAAAATCTGTTTTGCAATACGTCACATACCTTCCTAGAGTGTCAATTCAGTATTTGAGCTGAAGTATTTCCATGGAGGTAGGAAGCTGTACAGAGGATTTTGGGGAGAAATCCCCCATGAGCCCACATGGGGCCATTTTGGGTGGGCTGAGGGTGGGTAGAGAACCTGGTTTGGTGATTTATGAGTTCTTGCCGGGGGAAGGTGCAGTATACTGGTAGCTCAGCCTTGTGTGATGTATGGCTAGCAAAACACTAGGTAATTTTCTACCCTTACCAAGAGTTGTAGAAGCACTGGTCAGCTCTAGGATTGACTACTGCAACGCTCTCTACATGGGGCTTCCCTTGAACCTTGTCCAGCGATTGCAGCAGGTACAGAATGTGGCAGCCAGATTGGTGGTTGGTGTAGGTTGTTTTGACCACATCACCCCAATTCTGGCTTGCTTGTACTGGTTGCCCGTTGCCTCCCGGATGAGGTTCAAGGTGCTGGTTTTGGTTTACAAAACCCTCCGTGGCTTGGGGCCCGAGTATCTGGCCGAGCGGATCTCCCAAAGGTCAGCGTCGACCCGGCCCACCAGAGGAGCATCCTTGGCGTCTTCACTCCGTGTGGCCACTCCGCGGGAGGCTGTTGGGTTTCTACCCGTAATCGGGCCTTCTCAGTGGCTGGCCCCGCTGCATGGAATAAACTTCCATGTGAAATCCGCTAAAATGAGTCCTTCCTAGCCTTTAAGAAAGTATTAAAGACCTGGCTTTTTAAGGAGGGGTACGGCGATTGGTAATTTGTTGTGTTGGTTTTTCCCTGTTTATTGTACCTCCCCCCCCCCCTTTTAGCATTTTTAGGGAGTTTCTTTCTTTCTTTTTGCCTCTTGCCGGATTCTTGCATGTATTATGTTTATTGTTTATTCTATTGTTTATTCTACAGTTTAATTTGCATTATTGTTTATTATTTGCATTTATGTAAACCACCCAGAGTCCCTTCTGGGAAATCAGTGCATTATAAAAATGCAATAAATAAATAAACAAATAAACTGAATCCGGGATCTTTTGTCTGCCAAGCAGCAGCCCTCCTGCTCACCTATCGATTTCTCTCTCACGAGAGAGACCGCTGTCCCCTCCTAACTCATGCCACTGCTCTGAAACGAATAAGCGTTGCTTGCTGTAGAGCAGGGCTGTTCAACTTTGAACAGGCCAAGGTCTACTTTTTCTGCACCAAAGTGCCTGAGGGCTACTACACTAAAACCTCTAATTTTGTCTGTTCCAACAAGCACATGCTCATAAGTAAAAACTTTTGTAAGTAGAACAGTGGTTCCCAATAGGAATGCATTGAAAACCAATTAATCTGTTCTGGAGGGAGCAGATTTCAATGCGCCATGGCCCTTGAACTGCCCCACTCGGATGAGACAGTGGGCTGGCAGACCCAGAACTTTGCTGGGGCAGTGGTGGTCCTTGAGAAGGGGGAGGTAGGAGTTGAGAACCTATCCCCTCACCTTTTTTTTTAATTGATGGCCAGCAGGCTACTTATGAACCCTTCACGGGCTACCAGTAGCCCGCGGTCTACCTGTTGGACAGGCCTGCTGTAGAGCCATTGGTACCGACAGTGGGACACGCCGCGGTGGGCCAAATGTGAGAACCGAGGGGGATTGACCTCCGCCAGTGTACCGTTAGGCAAATGTAAACTCCGTTCTTGTTTCTCCCTTCGCAACTCTCCAGATGCGCCAACATTGACCTGAAGACGCAAGCGGCCTACGAGCTGGCGGTGAGAGGGTTACTCCGCCCCATGGAGAAAAGCCCGCCCTTGATCACCGCGGTGCGGTGCCTGGAGTTTGCGCTTCCGGAATTCCAGCTGGGTATGCATGTCTAGGGATGACTTCTGTAGCTGTTTCCTTTAAAAAAACACACACCAAATTTCTAGTCCTCATTAAGGAGCTAGATTTCCCTGGTCCCTGTCAGACAGTGGAGCTGAGTACCTTGAAAAAAACAAGGGCTTCCTTTCATCACAAGCCCCCGGGAAACACCGGAATTATGGATTCCTGGGTTGGGCAAAGTTATTTTCCAGGGTGTTGATTATTCTGCAATTTCGGCCACTGAATGTCGCAACAAATCAGGTGTCAGAGGGGCCTTCAAAATTATTTTTCCAGTAAAACGAAGGTATCCGATGCACCTTGAGGGTGGCACCTCGTGGAAGGCCGAGCGAACACAAGGGTGGGATAATAATGTGACAGATTTCTCGAAAGGTGAATCTTGTTAGCTCTCAAAGCGGAGCAGGGACTTCAGTTTCTGCCCACCTCTAAGAGCCACCCTTTCTGTGCCCTACAGAAATTCAGTGCATGCACGAGACCCAACAGTATCTGAGGAAGATTGTTCACGAGATCGGGCTGGAGCTCAAGTCGTCGGCCGTGTGCACGCAAGTGAGGAGGACGCGGGACGGGATGTTTGTGCTGGAGGACGCCCTCTTGAGAACCCAGTGGCAGCTGCCGCCGATTCTGCACGCCATCTGGAAGGCCAAGCGGAAAGTGGAAGCCGAGCTGCAGAACAGCCAAGCTTGTCGGGACTTGTACGCCGCCTACAGCGGAGAGGACGAGACCAAGGGGAACCAAACGGGAGAGGAAACAGAGATGGAGCACCAAGGCAACGCCTTGTAGGATAACTCGGCGATAAAATTGAGGACCTTAAGTCGCTGGTTGAGCGCAACAGCTGCCCAGCTCTACCCAAGCGGGGTGGCGTAATATTTTAGGGAAGAATTAAAAGCAGATATCGACATATTTCATTTTAAAAAGGCACCCAGGGTTTACAAGATAAAACCAGTACGATCAAGGTAACAGCGAAACATGTCACAAGGTAACCAGATTCCTGGAAAGCTGGCGTTAAAAAGATCGGTGCCCACATGAGATACTTTCACGTAAACAGGGAAGCAACATGGTTCCTTTGTATCTCTTAACAAGATACTATTTTGTGTTGACTTGACCTTATGAGAACCCGAAGACACAATAAAAGCAAATTCCAAACATCTGAAAAATCTCCTTGTCAGAAACAAAGCTTCTCAGCAAATTGCCTGCATGTGCCAGAATCTGGAGAAATATTCATTGCCGCATTCTGCAAAAAATTATGGAGAATGCCAGGGCCACATAATTCTCCATCTTTGATTTCAGATCTTTGATCTTTGTTTATTGGGTCTGTGACTGTAAATAACGATGGATGGGTGTATTTCAGGGGCAGTACAGAAAAAAAACCTGATCTTCTCTAGCCTGGGCGTTGTTGATGAGGGTTGATGAGCGTTTGGCAAGAAAAATAATTGAACCCATCACAACTCTGGAAATTCTGGAGATTTCTAGGTGGAACATCTTTCCACACTACAAACCGCCAGTCCATTATTCTAACTGCATTCCCATCCATTAACTCAATCAAAAAGTGCTCAAGCATTACTCCATTTGTATATATATTTTGGGCAACAGCTGAACTTGCAACATTCCAGGGCTCCCCCCCCACCCCCCAGTTTTTAGTTACTCCTCAGGGGCTACACTGCACCGTTTCACGGTTCTTCTAATCCATCAAGTCCAGTCCAAATTCAGGGTAGAGCTCCTTGGTGGTAACGCCTCGGATCACAGCTAAAAATACAAAAAAACCGCCAGTTCAGCGACACACGGCCACTAAGAAAGCCCCACTCACTTCTCTCTCTCTTCCAGAAAGCCTTACAAACCAAACCGGCTTTGAATTCCTTGTGCCGAAGGATCCCCCTTGGAGGATCCATGACTCTCCACCCCACCGGTAACATCT
Organism: Phrynocephalus versicolor; assembly: GCA_023846285.1. Classification (NCBI taxonomy): domain Eukaryota; kingdom Metazoa; phylum Chordata; class Lepidosauria; order Squamata; family Agamidae; genus Phrynocephalus; species Phrynocephalus versicolor. The sequence goes on along the minus strand of JAHTLZ010000089.1, from coordinate 2,855,746 downwards.
TCTCCAGTGCCCCTTCCTTGCTGTCCCTGGACGAGCGCTGCCAGCAGCGATGGGGTCTCGTGTGGGGGTCTCGTATTTCTCGGTCTGCATCTCCTGGCAGTCAAGCACAGTGGTGCCCCGACTTAAGAGCAGCTCGACTTAAGAGCGGAAAACTGCTGGCATTTTAAATGTCACCTTACAAATTTTAGATATGGTCTGCTCGACTTACAATTTTTTTCCATTTTTAAAAATTTATTGATTGATTGATTTTATTATACTGGTTAAAATCACTTTTTAATTTTTTTTAACTTATTTTTTTCAATTTTGTTAGATAGGTACCCTGACTTAAGAGTAGATCAACTTAGGAGCATGCATACGGAACGGATTAAATTCATAAGTCGAGGGACCACCGTACACTGGGAGTTGCGTTTGGCATGCACCCAGAGGAGCTGGCGTTCTCCCAATTATGGCTCTTACGGGGTCCCTTGATGTCCCGCCACCCAGCATCTCCCTGCAAAGATGGAAGCTTAGAAGCCAGGACTGTCCTAAATCCCCACCACGCCCCCCCCCCCCCCCGGTTGCTCTTACCCAGCCTGCCGAGTAGCATCTGCCCGACGTCTTTTATCTCATTGTACTCATGGAGCAAAGCGATGTGGTCTTCTAATTCTTCCACGTTGTATCCTCTCAAATCGGGAGAAGGAACAGAGCAAATAAAGGCGATTGATTGATGGATTTGCGTTAATTACAAACTTGCACAGGGACCTGGATTGAGCCTTGGGGGGAAGGATGAGCCTGGAGTTGAGAGATTCTTCCTACCCGCCCCCAAGACAGACAGCCCTAACTGCTATTTTAGGCTGTGTTCATAGTACATTCTCCAAGCCCTGCAAAGGTACAGTAGGACCCCCATATCCACTGATTCAGTTATCCACAGTTGGCAGAGGAAAAAATTAATTCGGCAGCCACAAAGCAAGCTGTAAAGCAAGCTGTGGTCACAAACAGGATCTGTAAAGCAAGCTACTGTCACAAACAGCGGCCATAAAGCAAGCTACTGTCAGGAAACAGCAGTTTGGGGTGGGTGGGCAGGCGTTCTGCCTTATCCACAGTTTTCATTATCCACGGAAGGCCTGGAACCAATCCGCAGTGGATACCGGGGTCCTACTCTACTATACTTAGATTCCCCTCTATTCAGCACCGTCTAGGTTTCACTTTGAGCACAGTGTCCCTTTCTGGATGCAACACTTCAAGAAAGATGCTGCTGACCAACAGGAACAAGTTCAGAGGAGGGCGACAAGGATGATCGGGGGTGGGTTGGTGGGCTGGGAACCTAGCGCTGAAAGTACGCAGAAAAAAACTGGGTCTCGTTAGCACTGAGAAAAGGAGACGGGTGAAAGATAACACTTTTCAAAAACATGAAAGAGGAGGGGCAGGGTCTCTTCTCTATCACCACCATCACCACTATTTTTAAACAGCTTTTATAGTCTCTCCAGCAACCCTTTCATTATGCCTTGCAAGAGAATTGTATGCCACCTTCCACGCAGAGCTTCCGCCGCCCATCCGAAGCGGCCGGGGGTACCTACTCTGCCAGCAGCTGCGCTATTTCTTCATCCAGTGCAAGTTGAGTGTTCTTGAGCTCTTTGATTTCCTGCTGCAGGGCATCCTTATCGGGAGGCAGGCAGGGCCCCGGAGAAGGCACCTAGGGAGCAGAGAGAGAGAGATTTTATTTATTTATTTATTTTAGAGCGTATATACCACCCGTCTTCCCGGAGGAACTCCGGGCGGTTTACAACAATATAAAATGAAACAAATAATCAAATCAAACAAATGCACAAGAACAATTAAACAAAGAAACTACTCAATTTAACATTTTCAGGCATAAAAGAAATCCAAGAAGGCTATTTGTGTGGCTAGCAACACCACAAAATGGCTATCAAAAGAAGAGATTTGCAGCGCCAGGAAATGAAACCAGCCCATCTCCTGTGGGTTGCCGTTCTTGCAAGAAAGACAAGTTGGCTTTAGACAGAAAAGAGACACACACCCCGGTCATCCGTTTTGTAATAAATAAAATTGTTAAAAACTGGTTTCCAGGTTCACCTAGTTGGGTAGCGATGGCTGAAAAATGTCCTTAAAATAATCAGAATTTAGATGCAACCCCCCTCACTCCCCCCCACCCCCTGCTTGCCCTGGGCTCGGAATCTTATGGGGTTGTCTCGTGTCACCCTCCCGCTTTCCTCTGAGTTAGGCACTTACGGGAGACTTGAAACTCGCATTGCAGTTTCTTAGGGTTCCAGTTGGTGTCCTGAGATTTAAGAAAGGAAAGGAGAAAAGGGGGAAAATATTTCAAAAACTTTATCCAAGCCAAAGTCCACCTTGAAGCACCACAAGTCAAGGTTTCTGGCTTCTTTAGTTGCTTGGTACAAGTATATAATACTGTGTGTGTGTCTGTCTATCTATCTATCTATGCATACATCCATGTACATACATATGGGTTGTAGTTTTTGAAATAGTAAATAAATAGGGTTAGGGTCTCTCTATATCTAAACATGAGTTGTAATTTTTGAATCTACAGTGGACCCTCGTATAACAAATGGTTTGTATAACATAAATCTGTACAACGTAAAATTCCGGAGATATGGGAAATTTGCTTAACAGAATTGTCTATGGAGTGAATCCGTACTCCATTTTCAATGCATTCCTATGGGAAAGTTGTATAAAGGAAAATTTGCTTAACAGAATTTCATTTAGAATGAATTAATACAAGGTACCACTCTATCTATCTATCTATCTATCTATCTATCTATCTATCTATCTATCTATCTATCTATCTATCATCTATCTATCTATCTATCTATCTATCCATCCATCTATCCATCTATCTATCTATCTATCTATCTATCTATCTATCTATCTATCTATCTAAATAATAATTATATATAAAGAAAGGATACATGAAGATGTCTTCTTTCTTCTGGGCTGGGCTGTATATTGTCCCTCATTGGTGTAACCCACCTTGGGTCCTTTTCCAAGGAGAATGGTGGGGTAAAAATATTAAAATAATAAAAATAAAAATGCATTCTCAAAGGCTTTCACAGCCAGGATCTGATAGTAGTTGTGAGTTTTTCGGGCTGTTTGGCCGTGTTCTCACAAAATCTCACAACAAATAAAATTTTTACCCCACCTTTCTCCTTGGAAAAAGGACCCAAGGCGGCTTACAGTAATGGGAGACAATATACTGTCCAGTACAATTAAAGACCTATTCAAGTATTGAGGACAAGGAACTGAGCAACATCTTTTACAGCATTAAAAGGCAACATTAAAGCTACAGGAGAATACAAGCAGTTAAAAATATTGTAAAAATCCCATGGAAAAATTATGAGGGATGGAAACTAACAATCGAAAACATAGTGTCAGCGCAATCATGCAAGGTTATAAATGGTTATAAACACAAAGTCTATGTGATCCTATATAGATTCATATTAAAGACACATAATAGGTAGACCCTCATTCAGGGAAAGCATGCCTGAAGAGAAAGGTCTTTGCCTGTTTCTGGAAAGACAGCCGAGATGGGGCAGCCCTGGCCTCCAGTTGGAGGGAGTTCCAGATGAATAATAATATAGATTAAAATTACAACCCATGTTTAGATATACAATATATACAGTCCAGTACAATTAAGACATATTCAAGTTTGAGAACAGGGAATTGAGGCACATCTTACATACAGCATTAAAAGGCAACATTAAAGTTACAAGAGAATGCGAGCAATTAAAAAGAGAGTAAAAATTCCATGTAATCCTGCATGGTAGACCATCCAGAAGTTATGGGGGATGGAGACTAAACATTGAAAACAGTGTCAGTGCAATCACACAAAGGAGATATAAACACAAAGTTGTAAGTGGTTATAAACACAAAGTCTATGTGCTCATGTATGGTAGATTCATATAAAAGACACAAGGTAGTCCCTCATTCAGGGAAAGCTGGCCTGAAGAGAAAGGTCTTTGCCTGTTTCTACAAAGAGATCAGAGATGGGTTCTTGAATGATTCAGATGAATAATATAGACAAAATTACAACCCATATTTAGATATAGATAAATGTTTACATTCATTGCTGTATACATACAGCTATACTGTGTGTGTGTAAATCTCTCTCTCTCTCTCTCTCTCTCTCTCTCTCTCACACACACACACACACACACACACACACACACACACACACACGTGTCGTGATCTGGGTCGTGAGGATCCAACTCGTGCAGACCTCCTGCCAAGGGCCCGGGGCGGGGGCCTCCCTCTGCTTGCGGGGCTCCCGTCCCGTCCCTCCTCCAAAGGCGACGCGTGTCCCGGTTTCTCCAGCGCGCCCAGCTGCACGTGGGGAGGCGAAAACGCGTGTCGGAGCCCCACCCAGATTAGGCACCTGCACCCACTTCCTCTTGCAGGCTCAGATCTATTTATTTATTTTTTGCCTGCAGTTCTCTTGCAGGCTGGGATTTGTAGTCCCCGGGAAGCGCGACTCTGGAGGCGGGGTGGGTGGGTGTTGTCCTTCTTGTTTGCTGTGCATTTTGGGCACTGCAGTCGGCGCCATGCTGGGGCGCCGGTGCACCCTGGGATTTGTAGTCTGGGCCGGTTGTATTCCACCCTGCAAAATTTTGCAGCCACAGCTGTTAAAAAAACCCACATTGTTTTCCTCTTTTTTGCAGCCATAGGAGATCGTGCCGTCGTCGAGAGGACGGCTGGAAAAATATAACCGACAATGAAGTTTGTTTGTTTGTTTCTTCTTCTTCTTCTTAATTCTTAATTATTAATTATTATTATTAATTATCCTGCCAAATCCATCTTTTGCCATGTTATATAACCTATTGGTCCTGCTCTGAGGACGGGGTTTCGCCCTCGAAAGTTTTTGTTAATTTTCTAGTAGCCTAAAGGTATCACCTGTTCCACTTTTGTATTTGATTATTTTTATTGATTGATTTTGCAGTCAATGGGCATAAACTAGGGCTTGGCAGCCACTGACGGTGACAAAATCTTAGGGGGTCAAGGGAGGTGAGCTCATATAAAAACTACCGTACTTTCCACACTAAGGATGCCAGGCAAGAAACTCATCCTCCAGATGTCTCAAGCATCAGTGATATTCCGAAGCCTAAGTCTATTTAGTGCCTTTCTTCCCATCTATTTTGCTTCTTTCTAGTCACAATTGAGATCCCATGGTAATTTGTGCACGGTCTGATATACAGTATGTATAATTCGAGGGCCCGCCACTTCGGTCTATCGGATCATTTAATAAAAATACAGAATCTATTAGTAGTAGTCAGTAAACGCCCGACGTCCAGTAAGAGTAGGCGCCCTAAGACATTAGATTCACCTGTGGATTGTAACATCTCAGTCTTCGTCCTCGACCAAAAAGGAGATTGTTATTTTTTTCTTATTTGCATTTATGTAAACCGCCCAGAATCCCTTCTGGGAAATCGGTGCGGGATAAAAATGCAAAATAAATAAATAAATAAATAAAAGGATGGTCCTGATGAAACATTATTACAAGGCGCCGTGAATTCTGAATAATATTTTATTGTTAATGATTCTGAAATGGGTGGGGTTGTGCTACAAAGGAGAGAGACCCTTTTCTTATAAGACTTGCTTTCCTTCCCCCATTCAGACCCGCACATCTTATTTAGGGAACATAAGAACAGCCTTGCTGGAATTGGCCACAGCCCATCCAGTCCAGCATTCTGTCTCACACAGCGGTTCACCATTTGCTTCAGGGTATTCCCAAGCAGATGTCTTCTCCTGCTTACGATTCCCCGCAAATGGCATTGAGAGATCTCCTGCCTCTCTGGTGGTGAGGGCTCCGATGCTGGAGGCCTTTAAGGGAATATGGAGAATTATATGTCCGATCTGCTTTGATTTGCATTCTTGCCATGAGCCGGAACACGGTGGCCTTAGAGGGCCCATCCGAATCCATGATTTTGGCAGGTGTGTGTGTGTGGGGGGGGCGGGAACAGTGCAAAGGTGTCATTTTCACTGGGAGCTCTCTTTCCTATCTTCTGGTTCCCTTCCCAAAGGAAACAGAAAGGAACTCAAGCCAGGTTCAGCAGGAGAACCAAAAGATCGCAGCCCTTGTGAAGTGTGAACGAGGTGGATGTAGCCGTTGTCAGTCTGTGCACACACCCGCAAGCAAGGAGGTTCAAATCGCTCATGTTTATTGCCTAACGTGCCAAGCGGAGGAGGAATGCACTTAAACCTTAATCTTAAAAACTGGAAGACAATTATTAACACGGTTAATTCTAAGGTGCAGGACAAGACACGGGCTCAGATTGCGCTGTGGAGCAGTGCAAACAGAATTGGGGGGGCGATCCACCTCCCGAATCCCCCCTCTCCACAATCTCCTGACCTTTTTGCCTGCTTTTTTTTTATAAAAAAAGCTCCATTTTGGACCTTTTTTGCATCCTTCGGGTGAGAAGATTGGCAGGACAAGGGTCAGCAAAGATTCCCCGGCAGTGCCCTCGACCTCCCTGACGACCAAGGTTTGGCTGCCTTGTGGGCCGGTGGGTGGAGGAAGGCAGGCAGGCAGACAGACAAGCGTGGAGAGGAACCTTGAATGTTCAGAGAAACCACCTCACCCCGGAACCTTTTTTCTCAGGGTGCGGCGTTTCAGCTCCGGAGGCCGTTTGGGGGCAGAGACCCCCCCCACACACAACGCGGACACGGGGAAAAGTGGCAGGATCGCCCATCCCCCTGGCAATAAACTGAACTGAAATTAAATAAATACTTCAAAATAAATAGCGGGCATCCAGGTGGAAGGAAGGCGGAAGAAAACAGCTCCGTTCTTGGGTTACACCAGGCTGCATCCCTGACCGAAACTCACGCTTCAGGCCGGAGAAGTGTAGGGTTGCCTTTCACCTTTGACCCCGGGTTTATCTTTCTAAGGATAGGGTGAGTTGTGACACAGGACAAAAACAGCACCAGGACTGGAGAAGGTGGGGGATGTGCCCCTATCCTGTGTATTAGGGTTATTTTCCTTGAGTTCCTAAAACCGAAATCAAGCCACCCCTCATGTCTCCCTCCTGCCGCACCAGATGGAGGTGGTGGCCAGAAAAGGCTTCAGGGTGGTCACTTTCCCAAAGTTTTTCCCCTCTCGACTTTACTTCTTTAAACGGGTGGAGATGATTCCAAGGACGACCCCAAGACTTGCGTCCTGAACTTGGGGCAGTATGCCATTGAGTTATGCCAAGCCTGGTCTTGGCCCCGGCACAAGGATTCTGCTCCCGTCTTTGCACTGGGTTCCATCGCAGGGAGAACTTTCTGAAAACGCCCCTCTCGGGGTCAGGCAGACCTTCTCCCGTTTTAACGCCACCCGTCCCAAAATAAGTCCGGTAACTTTGAAGGCAGCCTTTGCAGCCGCCATTTTGACCGTACATTCAGGCTGGAAAAGCGAGAAATACAACGGTCCCCCAGCAGCTGTTGGGGAACAAACCTGACTCCCGCTAAGACTCAGGGCTTGGCAGGTTCCATTTTCTCGGAAGGAGGGTTTCAAGGAAGTTCAATTTGCAAAGGAAATGAGGAGACCTCCAGTCCCAGCAGGAATCATCATCATCAGCAGTCAAAGAGGATTCCTGTGTTAAAACCACAACTATGAACAGACGAGCCCCTTTTTCATTCCAACCATTCACACAGGCTCTTCTTTCCATGTCCCTGTGAAGAGCCATTGACGGCCAAGCAATGTCCAACCCCAGTTAATAACTCCATCTTGTGTGACGTAGGAATGGTGGCCATCTCAAGGAGGCGTGTGGCTCCTTCGCAAGGGTCTCCATGAAGGCGGGAGATCCAGGCCCTGGGAGCCCTCCCCAGCCGCCGCCATCGCTTCAAGGATACCCCCTGGGAGGAGGGAGGGTCCAACTGACGGTCGTCTGGCTAGCGGGGCCCTTGGAAAGAGGCCTCAATCTCCTCCAAGGTTTTCCCCTTTGTTTCAGGAACGCAGAAGACCGTGAAAACGACGTTCAGGAGGCAGGTGGACGAGAAGAGCCAGAAAGTACCATAAGGGGTCAGGAGGACCTAAAATCAAAAGAGCACCTTGGATTAATAAGCTGAAGAAAACATTTTTTTCACCCAGCATGCTGTTAGTCTGTGGAACTCCCTGCCACCGGAGGTGGCAATGGCCTCTGGCCTGGATGCCTTCCAAAGGGGATTGGAGAGATTCCTGGAGGAAAAGTCCATCACAGGCTACAAACCATGATGGAGATGTGTAATTCCCCAGGCTTAAAACCAGGGTCCTTCAAGGGCCAGATGCAGGGGAGTGGCATCAGGAGACAGAGATCTAGTCTTGTGTGCTCCCAGATGCATTTGGTGGGGCCACGGTGAGATACAGGAAGCTGGACTAGATGGGCCTTTGGCCTGGTCCAGCAGGGCTCTTCTTACGTTCTTATTTTCTTATGTAAGAAAGGTGAGAAGAGGGCTCAGGAAGGCTATAAGTGTAGGCCGGGAGGATTTTCACAGACACCCTTCCGTTCCGTTCAAGGTTAGGGTTGGGAAAACCACGGTGCAGCACTAGAGCGCTTTCCAAATGCCAGGGGTGAAATGTTTTCATCCCTTTCTCCCCCCCCGCCCCACCCCACGCAAGGACACGGGCTTACCATGAAATCGTGAAATTCTTTGGTGACCAGGAAGGCCATCAGCCAGTTGGTCAGGACGCAGGCACTGCCGGCCACGCCTCGCGCCCGGAGGGGAAAGATTTCCGACATCACCAGCCACGGGATGGGGCCCCAGCCCAAGGCAAAGCCTGTGGGTGGCACAGAGGGAGCGACGGTGAACCTGGCACTGTCCTGAACGGACATGGGCAGCTCAATTGGGACAAGACTGCATAGCGAGGAGGAGGAGGAGGAGGAATTAATGCCTAAGACTTGTCAGAAGAGATCGTAATTAAAAGCTTTTGGCAAAAGGGATCGTGTTCAGAAATCCTGCTGGGTGGGAAGGAAGTGGAGAGGAAAATAATGGAAGAGAGAGGGGAGGAAGGAAGGATGAAAGACAGGGAGAAACAAAGAAGGAAGGAAGGAAGGAAGGAAGGAAGGAAGGAAGGAAGGAAGGAAGGAAGGAAGGAAGGAAGGAAGGATCTACGGACTCCTTCCCATGCCATCCCGTCGGCCTTGACTAACCCATGATGAAGAGGCACAGACTCAACAGTGCCAGCCAGGCCAGATGCCCTTCCTCTCTCGTCCACGCAACACCCGGAGAGGAGGCCTGGAGGTCAGCGTGGGAGTTGTTGCCCAAGTTTGGGAGTGCGATCATGAAATACAGTCCAAACATGCCAGCGCTGGCGGCCATGATGAGTCCTGAGAAAGACATAAGCCGGAAGGAGACTGAGACCGAGGGACCAGAAATTTCAGCATCGCTTTTGGAAGGGAGCCTTACAGGCTGCTGGAAGGTGAACAGACCAAGCCGAAATGTTACGCAACCTGAGCTCTCACTGGAGTCCATTCTCACAGGTCTTGTAAGGAAATTAAGGATTATAAACCTTTGTGACTTCAATTTTCCCCCATGATCCCATGCTCTGCCCCTGACAGGCAGCGTTCGGCAATACCTGAGAGAATCAAGAGGATTTTTCTCCCGGTCTTATCGATCACCAGAGCCGCCACTGCCGTAAACAATACCTGGACCGACCCCACCACGACGGAGGCAATGCCACTTTCCTGAAAAGCAAAAGCGCCAACAAAAGAAGGAAAGAAAGGCCGTGAAGGGTTTTGAACTTCTGGGGAAAACAAGACCGAAACAACTTTTTAAACAAACATTCCATTTGTGTTCCTGCTCCTGTGCAATTTTGGCTTTTAAAAACAAGTGTCTAAATGCAGGTTCCTTCTGAAACTCTTCCCATGGCATTCAGCAGGGTTTACGCAGGCGAGCTCAGCAGATTAAGCATTAAAAACAAACTCGGTGGAAGTTACGAAAGCACACGTGGTGTGTTAATGTTATTCCTCAGTTACTGATCCGACTAAGGACAGTATATTGTTATATAATAAAATGTTGATCTCACTTTTATGAAATCACAGACTCAGGGAGAGGGGAAACTCCAAATGGTAGAAATGCCAGCCCTCCCAGCTAATCTGCAGCTATAATCTTCCCATGACTCTCTAGCGAAAAAAGCCTAGGTCCTTTTACTATCGCCTGCTTCAAGGTCAAACAGCCTGGACTCTCAGGCGGTCTTGTAAATATTGAGTCAATAATTCCTTTCTGGGACTTTGAACCCACCGGTTCAAGCCCTCCCTTCTGCAGCAGCCAACGAGACAAGTCGCCTCCATCCGAATGCCTCCTCTCTTAGCGCAACATGATCGTATAACTTCAGGGATTCCCTTTTCAGGTTGTTGCCTGCCTTGGATAGCCTCCTCTAGATTGTGATCTCAAGGATAGATTATTGCAATGCTCTCTACGTGGGGTTGCCCTTGACCCTTATCCAGAGACTTCAGCGGGTGCAAAGTGCAACAGCCAGACTGGTGGTTGGTGCGGGCAGATTATGACCGCATCACCCTAGTTCTGGGTCGGTTTGCATTGGCTGCCCGTTGCGTCCCGAATAAGGTTTAAGGTACTGGTTTTGACTTACAAAGCCCTCCATGGCTTGGGAGCTGAATACTTGGAGGAGCAGATCTTCCAAAGGTCAACTGAGGTCCAACCCACCAGAACATCACAGGTTCTCTCTCACTTTGGGTGGCAACCCCCCAGGGAGGCTAGGAAACCGATCCCTTGAAACCGGGCCTTCTCTGTGGCTGGCCCCTCACTTTGGAACAACTTGCCAAGTGAGAGTCACCTCACACAGTCCCTGCCGGCCTCCAAAAAAGCGTTGAAGACCTTGCTTTTTAGAGAGACATTCGGCGACCACTAGAGCTTTTGTTTTTAATTCCACCATCTTGCCGAGCATTACTACTTGTTTTACTTCAGTGGTTTTCTTGGTTTCATGTGGTTTTATTTGTTTCTTATTGTTGCATATTATTGTTTTTACCAGCACCCAGAGATCCCTTGGGAAGACGGTGCAGTATATAAATAAGATAGATAGATAGATAGATAGATAGATAGATAGATAGATAGATAGA
>JAHTLZ010000089.1:2822069-2834272 GCA_023846285.1 Phrynocephalus versicolor | reverse complement strand
ATTTTCAAGTGTGTGCACGCAAAACCATGAGAAGAGGAAAAGGGGGAAATCAAATGTCATAAATATTTATTACATACCAAGGAAGAAGATGGAGAAGAAAAAGAAGACCTTACAGTCCATTTTACAGCTGTGGTCTACAGAACTGTTTAGAACAGATTATTATTATTTTTGTTTAGTTTTGCTATTATTATATTCACATCTTGATTCTCTTTTTTTTTCTTTACAGGCTACATTTTGAAAACACGAGAAAAAAAGAGAAAGGAAAAAGAATAATACATTATTACTTGAGCATTTAAAAACAATGGCAAATACAATCGAGTTTTAAGACACTTGGTGGTATAATTTAAACTTTTGAGACTCACAAGAGGGTCAGCCACAGCCCCACAGGACAGAATCATCGAAAAAGTACAAAACCCCACTAACAAGGTAACAGTCAAAGAGGCACAATCCAGCCACCGCTAGCCACGACGGAAGCGTCCACCCCTCGGCCACAAATTAAGCCCCGCTGGACCCACGGAGTCTTGGCTCCGAGGAAACTGGCAGAGTATCGGGCTGCAATGGGAATTATGAGTGCCTTCGTCTGCATGCTTAAAATTGGCCCTGGGCACATTTGTACAGCCCGCAGCAATGGTGGTCAAATTAGGGGGAAGGAAGAACCCGATTTCTGACCAGTCACCCCAGTTATCGCCTCCTAACGAGTAATGATCTGTTAAAACAGGCCAGACTGCGACTCCTAGGGAGCACAGCCAGAGGTGAGGAATACTGAACAAGCCCAGTGATATAGAATCATAGAGTTGGAGGAGACCTCGAGGGCCACCCAGTCCAACCCCCTGCCATGCAGGGACCCCCATCACAGGACTCCCAACAGACGGCCATCCAGCCTCTGCTTAAAAACCTCCAAAGAAGGAGACTCCACCACCCTTCTTTGGGGCAGCATATTCCACTGCTGAACAGCTATGTCCTGAAGTTATTCCTAATGTTTAAATTGAATCTCTTTTCCTGTAGTTTGAAACCATTGCCCTGCGTCCTAGTCTCTGAAGCCATGGAAAACAAACCTGCTCCCTCTTCAATATGACATCCTTTCAAATATTTAAACATAGCTATCATATCCCCTCTCAGCCTTCTTTTTGTAAGGCTAAACATTCCCAGCTCCCTGCATGGAACCCTGCATTTTCCTCCCTCTTGAACAGCGACAGGGTTTAAAACAAATGCCACCCACTCACCTCCCAAAGCAACCGGAGACTTAGGAGTGGCCTAATCCTTCAGAGACTGGGGTTCAAATCCTTGCTTAGCCATTGGGGGCGGGTAAGAGTAAACCTATTCCTTCAACATGCACCCCTCAAAAACCTGGTTAGGGTCGGTGAGAGCCAGAAGCCATCGCAGGGCCTCCGCTTGAGGGCCGATTCAGATGTAGAGGAGGATGGCAGATTTACAAAGAAGGATGCACCACCGACTTCACTGCCCAATTCCAAAGAACGCCGGGGTACGGCACGTGGGACTCCTTCTCTCCACCCCCGGGCTCCTTCCAAATTCCTGCTCAAGGAACGGCTTTGCCTCATGACTAACTCATGTTGGATTGTCCTCAAAGGGCTTTTAAAGGAAAACAAGCAGCCAGGGTTGTCGATAAACCGTTTGCTACATACATTGGCATCAGAAGTGCCTTCCGACGGGCAAGAGAAATATGGAATAAATACTAGGAAGTCGAACGGGCAGGGGGGAAAAAGACTCTCCCCAACCCCTGGGAAAAAAAAAATTAAAAAAGGAATAAACGTTCACTTTGGACACACAGGGATGTCCTGGAAAACGCGCTTAGCTGTCCAAAAGGGAAGGATATGCAACAGGAATGTGTATTACGTGTAATGGGACGGACACACACACACACACACACACATGTATTCTGTAGGGGGTGGAATGCTACAACCCTGGAGGGGCCTCCACGTCTGAAGATCCCGCTCCAAAGGGACGGACTTCAACCGGCGATCCGTCAGAAGCACGCCACTTTGTGAAAGGGTGCTTTTGGCGTTGTCAACCCGGGTTGTTATTACTCATGGGTTTTGCTACCGCGTGTGGCCTGGGAGGGACGGGAAAATAATCTGCCCGGATGTACCAGCCCTACACCTGCAGAAAGGAAGACAGGACAAATGTGGAGCTTTGTACGTCGCAAGGAGAATGTGTCTTCGAGGTAAAACAGGAGTGGCTTGAAACAGGTTAAGGGCAATATCACCTTAGAGAGAGGAAAAACAGCCCAAGAGGAATTCAAGGTCCCCGTGGCATCCGGAGCCAGTAAAACGAATTTTCCTGCTGAATTTGTGTGTTTAAAAAAATTAAAATGAGAAAAATAAGATGGAAAGGAAGTTATACTTCTATTTTTCCAACATCCCCTCCTGGGTTTCGAGGGAAGATTCTACTTTGCTAGTGCAGTATTACATATAAATAAGTGGCAAACAGGTTCCGTTTTTTAAAACCCGACTGCCTAAGTCATAACTGTTGCCTGTATCGCCTGAAGCTACACAGATTCTCCTACAAAACCTCCCTGAAAAGTAGGCAGCAATTAATTGCCCCTTGCCCGATATCACGGTTAGGTGACAAGAGGCAGCTAATAAAACTCAACATGGGACGTACGAGCTGAAGGACCCATGTTTCTAACTTTTAAACATTTCGTAGCTGGGAAGGAAAGGTGTGTATTGGACGGTGCTCAGGGGAAAGGGGGTTGTTTATCCATTAAACTCCCCTCCCCCCATTTCCAGCCTGGTTTAAAATGACACCCTGCACACTCCGGAGCTGCAATTTGGAAAAACATATGCAGCCACTGTATAGAAACGGTCTGTACGGCCCAGTCTACCTCTTCAAATAGACAGCACCAAGACAAGACAGCTCCAAATTACACTGCGCCGCAACACATACAGTGACTGAAATAGATATACTGTACAGTTGTCACCTGCTCATCTGCTACTGTCACACCTTGCTTGGACCCCTAGCAATGTTTGATCTGGAGGTTTCCTTACACTCAGGTGAGTCCTTTCATACCTTCAGCCCCTTCCTCCCGGTGCTTCACTCCCTGGCATTTTTCGTTTGGGGGAGTAAGAGAATATTCGGTCCAAAGGTTGCCTCTCCTGAAACAAAGAGCTACAGTAGTCCCCCGCCACAACAGGGTTCATATATTATGGTCTCAGTATATCACATTTTTTCCCTTAAGAGAAGCAGACTTCCAAAGAGAGGTTTTTAACCCCCTCCTGCCACCTCAGCAAACAGCCGTGGAGCTGCTCCTGCCGGCTGCACTTGCAAAGAGAGGTTTTTAACCAACCCCTAACACCTCAGCAAACGGACCTTGGGCTGTTGTTTCCAAAGAGAAGTTTTAACTCCCTCCTGACACCTCAGCAAAGGTTTGCTAAGGTGCCAGGAGGGGGTTAAAAACCTCTCTTTGGAAACATAGCTGGCAGGAGCAGCCCAAGGTCAGTTTGCTGAGGTGTCTGCATTTCACAGATTTTCCTTTCTCGCGAGTGGATTAGGCACCTAACTCTCGCAATAAACGGGGGAGTACTCTATTTACCATCCGGCCTTGCTGTGTGCTCGTCCCTACAGATTTCCCAACATAGCTGGCGTTGCAGGCAAGGCCGGCTGACCCCAGCAAGGGTGCCTCAGAAGCATTTGAGATCACTCACAAGGATGTCTGGCATTGGTCTTGGGTATTACTCACCCATGGACTGACTCAGTACATGTATGCAAAACCGCCCCTCTTAAAACACCTTTACAGCGAATTTGTTGATCGACCCAAATGGACACTGACTGGGATACAGAACAAAAATTCACAAGCACACCAAGAAATGGACTGCACCTCATGGATTCTGCAAATGCACAAGAATCGGATTCAGCGGCATACCACCGGTGCTGTGTATTATTCTCGAATGACAGGCGCCCAGAGTGAGAAGGCAGGATGCTACCGGGGTGGGGGGTGGGGTGGGGAGAGGCACAGGAGAGTTGATGGCAGGTCCCCAACCATCCCTAGCTCCTGGTACCCAGGTCAACCAAACACCTAGCAGCTGGCGAAAAAGGAACCTTGTATTTTTTTTAAAACTAAGGATATTCCCAGCAGTGAGCACCAAGAACCAAGGAGCATCTCAGTAAGTGGGGGACTCCAACACAGGAGCCCTCCCGGTCACCAGCTGAGCAGACATGTCAATGTACCCAAGCTTTCTCACCAACCTGATGCCCCGTTATGGCATGCTGACACACGACTCCTATCTCTCACACACACACAATTCTTAACTCGGCACACTTGCTGGTTGGTGCTTCCCCTCTCCTTGCTGTAATGCTTGCCAGTGGAGCCCGGGGCCAAGGCTGGGGGTCTCGGCATCCTCCATGGACCCTCCCAGAAAGTCAGCTGTAAGGTCTGGAGGCCTGAGCTCCACCTAAAGGCTACCAAGAGCCTTCCTCCAAGGAAGAGGGTGCAGGGATCCCCCTCGCCAGCCACGCGCGTTCTCAACTGCACCGTTCTGAACCCACCCCTTGGGGCTACACTTGAAATAAGGTGGGCGATGGGTCAGGGGCAGCTTGGTGGCCCGGTAGCCCTTATGCCCAGGCAGATGGCCTGTTCCAACAAGCAGCAGCGGGATGCAGGATGCTGCCTTGGGGAGCCGGGGACCTTCTCGTACTTTGTCCCAAAGGAGCCCGGCACCAGCCGGACGGCTTCCTTGCATGTGGGGTGTGAACAGCCTCTCTCCCTGCAATCCGGCCTCCTTTAGGACTGCGGAGCATCACGGTTAGGTCTGAGAGAGCTGCTCCGTCTTTTGCGTACTCGTTGCCTGGTTTGGACAGGGTCGGATCAAAAGTCGGAACGGATCGCTCTCTAGGACCCTCCCGCCTGGGTAGCTGAAGCACTCGGCCTTCCCTTGCAGAAATAAGGCAATGGTGTAACTCGGGGGGCCAAAGGGAGCCAAACCATGGAGTATTCGGTGGGCCAAGGAGGTAGCAGAGAGGAAGGCGGGAGGTGGGATTGACCAGGAAAGGCTGAGAACTTTTCCTCCTTCCTCAATCAAATCCCTTCTGAAAGCCACCCCTTTTGGTCTCAAAGCAAAGGCTGTCTTCCCCTTGAAAAAAAGGCCAATTCTGGTGCCCTCATGAGGACTAGGAACACAGCCTCTTTTCTTTAAACTCGTCCATTGCCCTTTTGCCCCATGCAGCAAGTGAGACCTCCCGCCTGCTTCGTGGCCAAAGGCGAGTCGTTTTCATTCGGTTAAATGCATTGTTAATTAAAAGTATTGCTTCATTGACTGATCAGATCAGAAACTGGAGCAGAAAAGGGTAATAAAAGAAGATTCTCTGGAAATGGATGAGATCACTGGCAGGAGACGATCTGGGCAAATTAGAAGCAAGGAGAAGCAATGCTCTCTGCACCCCAGCAGGAAAGAAACCCCTCCACCCCAACAAAGGACCAAAGCCTTTAAGGGTAACACCGCCTGGATGAATCCGCATCTCAGCTGGAAAGCTAGCACCGAAGGCAAGCCAACCTGCCAATGCTTCTCTCTCCCGGCAATGTCACGTTGAGACGCTCTGCTCTGAAATCAGAAACGCAAGGGTGGGCAGATGGGGAAGAACACTACAGAAAAGCTGGGAGGGGTTTCAGGAAAGAAAAGAAAAAAGACTCCCAGGCAACAGAATCAGCCCATGGTGTTAAGAACCTACGAAGAGCCCTGCTGGATCAGGCCAAAGGCCCATCTAGTCCCGCTTCCTGTTATCTCACAGTGGCCCCACCAGATGCATCCGGGAGCGCATGAGACTAGATATCTGTCTCCTGATACCACTCCCCTGCATCTGCCCCTTGAAGTACCCTGGTTTTAAGCCTGGAGATTACACATCTCCATCATGGTTTGTCATCTGGGATGGACTTTTCCTCCAGGAATCTGTCCAATCCCCTTTTGAAGGCACCCAGGCCAGATGCCATCACCACATCCTGTGGCAGGGAGTTCCACAGACTAACAACACGCTGGGTTAAAAAAAATTCTTTTGTCTGTTCTCACTCTGCCAACCCTCCGTTTGAGTGGATGCCCCCTAGTTCTGGTATTTCGTGAGAGGGAGAAGAGCGTCCCTCTATCCACTATGTTCAAATATCCTCCACCCTCTGCAGAAGGCTCAGCCTGGTTCCACAGATCAGCTTTTTCGCTCTTGGGCAAAGATGTCGAGAGTCACACGAGAAGAATTTAAAAAGCAACCAGATTTAAAGATTTAAAAACAAAACAAAACACCAGTTGTTTTCAGTGATGAAGGGACCTCACTCAGAACAAGCTGCTAATCCTCACCCTTTGGTTTTTGGCTTGCGGCTTTTTGTGAGCTGGGGTGCGGGAGCTTTCTGACCATTCTACGTTGGGGGGTTTGGGTAAGGGAGGTGCGTGAATGGGAAAAGGAGGAAACATTTTTTAAAACTTGAAAACAGAGTGAAATCCACTCCACACAGACTGGGAAAGTGAGAGAAGCGAATTG
Source organism: Phrynocephalus versicolor (assembly GCA_023846285.1). Taxonomy (NCBI): domain Eukaryota; kingdom Metazoa; phylum Chordata; class Lepidosauria; order Squamata; family Agamidae; genus Phrynocephalus; species Phrynocephalus versicolor. Next base: position 2,827,795 of record JAHTLZ010000089.1, on the reverse strand, counting down.
GCTTAAAACAGCTTCAGTTTAGCAAAACGTCTGCTAGGTATCTGCTGTAAGATCCCCCCTCCCACCCCAAAAGTCCTTTGCCACAGTCAAAGGATGAGATCCACGCTCTTATGAATGCCCCTCCAGACAAGAAGGAGGAAGAGGAACAAAGAGTATTCATCCCTTAGCAAAGGGCTCCGTCTGAACTCAAGAGATGTGAGTTGAAAAGAGAGCGGTCTAGAAGAGAAATCCCTTTTTAGGGGTGTCAGATTATAACTCTTGGGGTGGGGGGTTCTACAGTCCTGTTCGCCTCTTCCCTGCCTCTTCTGGCTCCTGAAGCAAAAGCAAAGTGTTCTGCTTATATACCGCCCCATACCACTTTAAGTAGTCTCTGGGCGGTTTACAATTTTAATTACAGTGTGCAGGCTACACATTGCCCCCCCCCCGCAAGCTGGGTACTCATTTTACCGACCTCGGAAGGATGGAAGGCTGAGTGAACCTTGAGCCTGCTACCTGGGATTGAACCCCAGGTCGTGAGCACAGTTTTACCTGCGGTACAGGCATTTAACCACTGCGCCACGAGGTTCCTGGGATGTTAGAAAGAGAGCACAGCCCCCACCAACCTTCCTAGGGGCCACTCTGTCAGCTGTAGATTTGCATGGAACTTCTTAATTTTAAGCCTTTTTTTAAAAAAAAGGTCTTGCACATGAATGAGTCACGTGCATAGGTCTAGGGGTGGGGTGGGGTGGGGTGAACCAAGGGAACAAGTAAAACGCATTCGGATCCGCCGGCCACGCGCTGGTAACGGCTCTACTATTCAACCGAGAAGAACAACACAAAAACGTATGCCCGCTCAGCTTCTCCTGGTCCCTCCTTCAACGAGTTAAAAATATCGGGCACGCCAAACGGCTCTATTTTCTACTTCCAGGACGAACAGAAAGAGCAGCTTGGCACTCCTATAGGGTTCGAAGAGTCGTATAAAATTGGGGGTGGGAACAAGGGGAAACGGAAAAGGCCGGAAGGAGGGGGGGTTCAGAGAGGTGGGTGTCCGAGTGCGTTCAGGTGGGCTCTGCGTCCCCCCCAGTCTTCATTTCAAGTCAACGACGTCTTCGTCAAAGGAGGCCCCCAGTTGGAAGGGGATGCCCGATGGGGGGCTCTCGTCCTGGGTGGCCGTGTCAGGGTCTGAAGTGGTGGAGAAGTGTCGATCCTCCGATGCGGCGTCCAAGGAGCTGGGGACGAGCCTGGAGGTGGAGAAGGAGGTGGAAGTGAACGCGGGAACAGAGAAGGATCATAGACTCCTGAAGTGGGGAAGGGCCCCGCAAGGCCATCGGTTCCAACGCCCAACCCCACCCCTGCTCCATGCAGGGACCCAAATCAAAGATACCCTGCCAGGGGATTCTCTCCTCTTGAATCCTTCCCTGCAGGGGGTTGGACTAGATGGCCCTTGAGGTCTCTTCCAGCTCTAAGATTCTATGATTCTATTCTGTTGGAGGCACACGACCTCCCGAGGTCACAGGCTGCATTGTTGCACTGCTCTAACAGTTCTGAAGCTTTTCCAGATATTCAACTGTAATCTGTCTTCTTCTCACTTTTTTCTTTACGTTTATTTGATTTTTTAAGAATGCAACAAACAAACAAACAAACAAACAACAATGCCATCCCTTGGGGATGATCGAGAGGAGAGCCCAAGGTACAGAAACCTGGTGGGGAGGGGGTCACCTTCAAATCATTAAGCCAGGAAAAGGCGGCGGGGGGGGAATGTTAGACTGCAACGGCCAGCACTCCGTTAGCGATGCTGTCAGGGTGGTGAGTGCTGTGGTCCAACCACACACGAGGGTGGGTGGGGGGCTTTTAGATAAAATATGCAGCCAATTCTTGGCCCCGTTCTTTTGCCTTCAGGCTGACCCCTCCCCCGCCCCATTCGGGCCCCTCGAGAACGTCTTGAGAACTGCCTTTGAACCTCAAGCGAAGAGATGGTTCTTCCCTCTTGGTCTACCACTCGAGAAATGGGAACCTCCCTCCCCCATCTCTATGTTCCCCCCCCCTGTCTCTAGGAACAGCACGGTGCGTTTGAGTGAGCCTTTTGGCACTTGGGGGGAGGAGAATGGTCAATCATCCTCATCATCTTCATTTCAGGAGTGCAGAGCTGGACTGGACCCTATGGATCATGCCCGGCCCCTACCAAAGAGGCTTCATGTAAGGATTAGACACAGCATGGCTCTTACTGAACTCTAACTGGGATGTTTCATGCCCTCCTTCTCCTCCTCTTAGAACTTAGCCCCACCTTGTACAAGCAAAGAAAGCGCAGCTTCAGCGTCATGTCCTTGCTTGAGTTCTAGGTTCCACAAGGCAGCAGAGCGCTTATTTGAAGCCTGCTCCGCCCCCTTTCCGGCCACCTCCCCAAAACACGGGCACCCATCTGGTTAAGGCACCTGTCACTGCTTGTCGACCGGACGGTTCCCGGCTTGGAGTCCGAGGGTTTCGTAGGGATCTTCTTCTGCTTTTGCCCACCTTCTGGCTTGGGAACCGATCCATCCAGGAGGCCTGGATGAGGAAGGAATGAGGGCCACTCGGTCATCAGAATAAACGAGGCAGGAGCGTCTCATTTCTAAAGGAAAATTCACCCCTTGCCCTTCTGAGCCCAAGCTGGCTGCCACAGAGAGAGGAACGAACATGCATGGGGGCAGGAATCCAGATTACCAAGCATGACCTAGAACACCAAGCGTGACCTAGAACACCAAGCGTGACCTAGAACACCTAGAGTGACCTAGAACCAGCCTTGCTGCCAGTTGGGCAGTATTAAAATCCAATAAATAAATATAGAAATAAAAACATTAGCCTTCCTCTCTAAGTTAGGGCCACGGAGAGGAACAAGATTGCTCTCCTACTTCCACCACTGAGCTCTTCCCGGCTTCATCAAAAAAATGAAGCATGATTCTATTTTTGTGGTTCTTAAAAGTGGGCCAAATTAAACAGCAATATACGCAGCTGCCTTACAAGGAGTCGGACCACTGAGGCACTTGTCCTTTCCTGAAACCTGAGGTGCCAGACCTTACGGTTCCGAAGGGAGAGCGACAGCGCCTGGCACCCAAACGTGAGCGGGATTCAAGAGACACTGCCCTCTCGCCGGCTTTACCGAGTAACTCCTTGCGGGTGCGGCTCGCAATTTCCTTGATCTCGATGCGGGACAACGGGAGGGAAGGGACGATGGGGATGGAGGCGCCGCTGGCAGGCGCCGGGGTAGTGATCATTTTGGAGACCAAAGGGGATTTCAAGGGTCGCTCGATGCTCCGGCCAACCAGGTTGCTGAGGGGGATCCGGTAGATATTTCTGCACAGAGCTTCTCCTGAAAGGACAAGGAGAACATAAGAACCTAAGAAGAGCCCTGCTGGATCAGGCCAAGAAGGGCCCATCGAGTCCAGCTTCTTGTATCTCGAAGTGGCCCCACCAGATGCCTCTGGGAGCGCACGAGACTAGATCTCTGTCTCCTGATACCACTCCCCTGCATCTGGCCCTTGAAAGACCCCGGTTTTAAGCCTGGAGATGACACATCTCCATCATGGCTTGTCGCCTGTGATGGACTTTTCCTCCATGAATCTGTCCAATCCCCTTTTGAAGGCGTCCAGGCCAGATGCCATCACCACATCCTATGGCAGGGAGTTCCACAGACTAACAACACGCTTCAGATTTTGTACCCCCTTCCTCAGGGAAATAGGGGTGGTAGTGGCCATCTGAGCCCTCCAGAATCAAACTCAGATCATAAGCAGTCTTGACATAAGAACATAAAGAGAGCCATGCTGGATCAGGCCAACGGCCCATCTAGTCCAGCTTCCTGTATCTCATAGTGGCCCCACCAGATGCATCCGGGAGCACATGAGACTAGATATCTGTTTCGTGATATCACTCCCCGGCATCTGGCCCTTGAAGGACCCCGGTTTTAAGCCTGGAGGTAGATAGATGAAACGGCTGCAGAATCCCCTCTCCTGGAACTTCCGGCCTCTGACGAGACGCAGTCCTTGAGGCCGGGAAACGGCGGCAGGGCCAAAAGGAGCCTGAAGACAGCCCAATGCGAAAAGAGAGACGAATTCTCCATGATGGGGTGGGGGTGGGGAAGGAGGGTGTTTTCTAATAAGGAAGCCCAAAAATGACAAATTTCGCACGGGACAGTTTGGAGAAATAAAGCATACAAATTAGAGATGGGCATGACCAGAAAAAATGACGTTTCGAGTTGTCGTTTGTCGGGACAGGTCCGTTTCGGGTCGTTGCTGTTTGTCGCGATAATTTTCAAAAATTTGTCGTTCCCTTTGTCGTTTGGTCGTTTGTGGGTTGGGGTTGGGGTAAGTGGGCTCTGGGAGGCACCTCTCTGGGTGCATCTGACGTCTGACCCACTAAGAAGGGAAGGGAAGCGTTTCGCGGAGCCGCCGCATATTTATTTTTATTACATATGTTGGGGGGGGGGTAAGTGGCAGAGGCACCTCTCTCTCTGGGTGCCTCTGACTCACTCACTAAGAAGGGCAGCATACTAGCCTACCCACGTACAGGTTAGCGAATGGGATAGTGAGAGTGGGCTCTGCAAGGCGCCCACTTTGACTCACTAAGAAGGGAAGCATACTAGCGTACTGGCGTACAGGTTAGGGAATGGGATAGTGAGTGGGCTCCGCTAGGCACCTCTCTGGGTGCCTCACTTTGACTCACTAAGAAGGGAAGTGTACTTGCGTATGGATCTGGGTTAGGGTTGGTGGGGTAAGGGTAAGAGCTAGGCTTAGGGTTACGGTTAAGGTTAGGGTGGGTTATTGGGCTGCACCTCTGGGTGCCTCTGACCCACTAAGAAGGACAGCGTACTGGCGTATGGGTTAGGGTTAGGGTTCGGGTTAGTGGGCTTTTAATGCCCTCTCTGGCACACCCAGAAGGCTCAGTCAAAACCTGGCCATGCGATTGGTGGAATGGCTCCAAAAATTTGCATGGTCCCATCCCATGGCCAGCCCATCACTGCACATGCGCAGGTGTAAAAAAATAAAAATAAAATAAAATAAAATCAATGGAGACGTTTTATTGCAAGAAAAACCCACTGCTGCTACTATAAAAAATCCGGCAGTTAAAATACCTAATTTTCAAATGTTTCTGTGGTGCTTTGGTGGGTTTTTGGACCACAATTTAAAAATAAATATTGCGGTCGCCATTTTGGATCCCCCCGACCGCATGGCAAATGGAGACGGCGAGGATGCCTCCCCCCAGCCTGGTACCAGCAGCCCAGGACAGGAGGGGGGAGGCTGGGGACCCCCCCCCCCAGAAACCACCCCTCTCTGGTAGGTGCCCTCACTGAGGCAGGCATATTTTCGCCTGCTTTTATGGCCGGGAATCGGTTTTTTTAAAAAACTTTTTTTCTGTGCTGCGCCGCTTGGCATCGCGCGATCGCCGGCGCCGCGATGCCATGAATGACAACGAAAAATCAGACCCAATTTATCTTTATCGGGTCGGGTTCGAGCTGGAGCGGAGTAATTGTCGTTACCGTTCCCCGTTACGTAACGAGAACGACGAACGAGAACGGAAACGAGGATTTCGCCGAGTCGTGCCCATGTCTAATACAAATACCTTAATGCAGTGGTTCTTGACTGGTGGGTCCCCAGATGTTCCTGGACTGCAACTCCCGGAAACCCCTTCCAGCACAGTGAGCGGTGGAGGCTTCTGTGAGTTGCAGTCCAGGAACAACTGGTGACCCACAGGTTGAGAACCTCTGCCTTAATGGA
>JAHTLZ010000089.1:2793795-2808841 GCA_023846285.1 Phrynocephalus versicolor | reverse complement strand
CCCGACTCCCTCCTGCCTGGTCTATACGAAGCGCTCAGACCCCGACTTCCCAGCTGCTATGGTTGTAGAGAAACCAGCTCTTTGATGCTTTTCATGGGTGCTTTGCCAGCTTCCTCTGGCAACCGGTGGTAGACTGCCCCTCAATGGGGAGGCTCTCATGAGCTGCGGTGAGCAAGTATCTCTGGAAGTTGAGTCATGGCGACTGGACTTCTTTTTCTTGAGAGACAGAAACGTTTCGCCGCTTATCCAAACAGCTTCATCAGACTGAGGAAGCTGTTTGGATGAGCAGCGAAACATTTCTCTCTCGCAAGAAAAAGAAGTCCAGTCGCCATGACTCAACTTCCAGATAAACTCACCTGGATGACTGAGAATCTTCACAGACAGTAAGCAAGCGGGGCCACCGCCCGGTCTGTCTCCTCCACAAGTCACGGCCGCTTCCCACAAAGCGATCATTACGTTTTGCAGACAGGGATTATATCTGAATGGTTCATGCAGGAGGGGAACAGTACATCCCGCAGTGCAGGAAAACCACGGAGAGTCCCCCCCCCCCCGGTAGCTTTGCAACCCCTGTTTGAAAAGTCCAAAACACCGCAGGTAAATCAGCCGCTCCAATTTGCTTCAACAAAGCCGTTCCTGGGGTTCTAATGCCAGGAGCAGGTCTTTTGCAAAGCTAATGGCTCTTTCTTGATCATTCAAGGCCAAAGCATCCTAGAAAACCTTGCAGAACTGGGCTCACAAGAATATGGTGTATATATATATATATATGTGTGTGTGTGTGTGTGTGTGTGTGAGAGAGAGAGAGTGTGTGTGTGTGTGTGTGTGTGTATTCCTTCCAATTTCTGTGAAGAATGTCATTAGGCTCAGAGGGAGTAACAAACCCTGAAGGGACAACAGATGCCATTAATTGCTCCTGCTAATTAAAACTCCCGGAGCTGTGTCACTGCAAACCTATGCTGGCAGGCGCACAAGGCTAACTGCAAACAGATACAGAGTGTGCATCCATGACGCTGTTACATTGGAGAAAAATAAAGAGCAGCCATTCATAAAAGGGCAGGCTAAGCCGCTCTGCGACTCGTTCGCACGAAATTCAGGCACGCTGCTCAACAAAAACTCGAGACAGATGCCCCGGCCACACTAAGACCTCAGTTTCTTCTCATGGCAATCGAGAAGATTTAACGAGCAGCTCTGGATGCTAGGGACAGGAGGATCAATCATGTCCAAAAGTCGTTTTGATCTCTTTCCACAAATGAGGCTCCAAGGGAGCTCATCCACGTATCCTAATTGCTTCCGTTTCAAACGGATTCCCCTTCCAACAGACCCTTCATTAACAGCCCTCCCATACCTGTCAAGTGTCCCATATTCACCGGGAAATCCCGTTTTTACCCCTATTTCCCGCCATCTTCCCAGATAGATTATTTTCCCAGAAATGTCCTGGATTATGTAATTTTTAAAAAATCCTCTGAATGGCGTGGGGGTTAACATGTTGGGGACAGCTATTGAGCATGCTCGAAGCGTTGAGCATTCTCATTAGGTCGTAGGGGCAGGGATACTGTGACCACGATCCCTTATTTGGCAGGTATGCCCTCCCCAAGCAACAGGGGCTCAGGACCCTCCCCATGGGGAAACCCCTCTGCCTCCACTGGACGCCCGGCCCTGGCTTCCTTCGTGCGACGGAGGAGGTCACGGCCCTCTCTCTTTGGCGGTGACTTCACATCTGTTTTGTCTCTGTTAGTGTTGCACTTAGGAGCGGTACGAAAAAAAAAGTTACTTCATGTCTGTCGCGCAACTAAGAACATAAGGACATAAGAAGAGCCCTGCTGGATCAGGCCAAAGGCCCATCTAGTCCAGCTTCCTGGATCTCACAGTGGCCCCACCAGATGCGTCTGGGAGCGCATGAGACTAGATCTCTGTCTCCTGATCCCACTCCCCTGCATCTGGCCCTTGTAGGACCCTGGTTTTAAGCCTGGAGATGACACATCTCTATCATGGTTTATAACCTGTGATGGACTTTTCCTCCAGGAATCTGTCCATTCCCCTTCTGAAGGCATCCAGGCCAGATGCCATCACCACCTCCTGTGGCAGGGAGTTCCATAGACTTACAACGCGCTGGGTGAAAAAATATTTTCTTCTGTCTGTTCTTACTCTCCCAGCCCTCAATTTGAGTGCATGTCCCCTAGTTCTGGTATTCTGTGAGAGGGAGAAGAGCTTCCCTCTGTCCACTTTACTCACGCCCTGCATTATTTTGTACGTCTCAATCATATCCCCCCCTCAGGCGCCTTTTTTCCAGACTAAAGAGGCCCAAATGTTTTAGCCTTTCCTCATAAGGGAGGTGCCCCAGCCCAGTAATCATTTCAGTCGCTCTCTTCTGCACCTTTTCCAGTTCCACTCTGTCTTTCTTGAGATGCGGTGACCAGAGTTGTACACAATACTCCAGGTGCGACCTTACTATCGTTTTGTACAATGGCATTATAATGTGGGCTGTTTTATTTCCCAATCCCTCTCTTTCCCAGAAAGCTACAGCCTCTTCCTGGAAGGTCTCCACTGCACCTGGCCAAGGCGAACAAATTCCGCTTGCCGGGCCTCTTCTTTTTTCCGGGCCGACTTGGGGGATTCGGGCAAGACGTCGCTGAAAGATCTCCTGTTGAGCATGTTCTACAGAAAGCGGGAGGGGAAAAAAAACCAGTCCGAGTTTGAATGCCGACGCTCCCGATGGGGATGCTTCCGACAGGATTTGAAGGTGCCGATTTCCCACTCAGCTCGGCTTTCCTTGGAACCCACGGAAGCCCCCCCCCTGCGTTCTAAAAGCGCCACCGTTCCTTAAGGGATGCTCAGGGAGGCGGTGGCCGCATCCTGCGTTCAGCAGGAACCTTGGGTGTCAACTGGGGCAGGACGGGAGGGCGGGGGTCCTGAGGCCACCAGAAACACCCCCTCCTTTGGGGGACCCCCCCCTTCTCAGGTGGTTTCCTTAGAACACACCAGATTGAAACCGGGATTCTTTTGCACGCCAAGGGACAAGCTCTTTTACGGAGCTGCTGCTTCTCCGCCCTCTGGGGGCAAACTATTTCCTGCCGGTTTTCCTGTCCGAGAGGAACCGGGCTGGACCCTCCGTAGCTTTTGAAACTGGACGGCGTGGGGCATGTCACCAGAGGCAAGTGACGCGCCCCCCCCACGGGCTCACCTTGTGCATGTCCGGCATGAGGTCCTGGTATAAGGAGCGGATCAGCATGTCGAGTGTGCGCTGGCGCTTCTGGGCAAAGGTCAGGGTCTCCAGCGTGGCTTTCTCCCCGTTGATCACTGGAAGGCAAAACAGGCCAGGGTGGGCGGCAGCAGCGTGTGGGTCTAGTGCAAGCCATCGGCCCCGACTAGTATGGGGCAACACCCAAGCACCCCCTTCGCAGAGGGGCACAGGGAAAGCCCCCCTCCCCCCCGCTCATAGTGGAGGTCCCTGGCAGCCTTGGGTTTGAAAAGAGAGACCCCAACTCACATTTCACCAGGAGGAAGTCCCTGAATTCTTGGTGGTCGGTAAACACCGGCGGGGATGGAAGGGGAGGACCAAAGAGAGGCACACTTTCTTCGGAGAAGATCTTCAGCCTAGCAGAAGGGAGAAATCGGATCACTCGGGGGACCGGAGGGGTTTTCCTTCCAAAACACCCCAATTGCCGCTCAAACCCGTTTACAGAAAGGCCACCGCCTTCCCGCCCGCTGCTGGGAGCCTCGTGGCGCAGTGGTTAAATGCCTGTACTGCAGGTGAAACTGTGCTCACGACCTGGGGTTCAATCCCAGGTAGCAGGCTCAAGGTTCACTCAGCCTTCCATCCTTCCCAGGTCGGTAAAATGAGTACTCAGCTTGCTGGGTGAGGGATAGGCAATGTGTAGCCTGCACACTGTAATTAAAATTCTAAACCGCCCAGAGACTACTTGTAGTGGTATGGGGCGGTATATAAGCAGAACACTTTTGCTTTTGCTGCCCCAGATCACTCCTTGCCTCGACAGCGGCATGGAGGTGATGACGATCAATAAGGATACGGCCTCGGTCGCACGACTATTAACCGCGCATCAGAATTTGATGCATACTAAAATTGCGGGCGATCACGTGACATTTGGTGCACAGTTAACGCCCCGACGGCAAGGGTGGTATTATACTTCTTTCTGTGCGTCCCGTCTTGCCAAATGCGCATCTTTTCCCTGCTTATTGATCTGCTTTTTTGTGATGGAGGCACACCGGTGTACCAGCAATTCAGTTGCACGATTGATTATTAAAGTAGGAGAGCAGAAAGAGGCAGGAAAGGGGGGAACGACGACAAAACGGTGCGAATTTCCACCGGTCGCACTACAATTGCTGTGGTTAAAAACAATGCCTGATTAAGGGGAGCAATTTGATCGAACCCCTAGTGGTGGTATAGGATGATGCGGTGAGAGTGCACATCAGGGGGCGTGGTCGACGGGGGTGCCAAAATGCTGCGTCTTCGAGCGGAGGCACGATCTTTTGCCGCGCAGTTGTTCGCAGCCAACACAGCACCAAAACGGTTGTGTGACCGGGGCCTTTGCCCCAAAGCAGATCCATGAACTCAACTGGATTCACGGTCGTGTTGACTTAGGTCAACAGGTGATTTGGGAATACATAAGGAAACAGGCTTTTCGTAGACAGGAGGGAAGGAAGAGGGCCCCAGCTTACACGAGAGTGCTCCCCAAGCTCTGATTCCTCAGATGTGCACCGCTCCCAGAAATCCCGGCCAGCACAGCTAGTAGACATGGGCACGACTTAGCGAAATTCCCGTTTCCGTTTCCGTTCCTCGTTTCCGTTACGTAACGGAACGAAGAACGACAATTACTCTGCCAGAACTCGAACTCGAACCGACTAAAGAAAAATTGGGTCTGATTTGTCGTGGTCGTTCCTGGCATCGCGGCGATCGCGCGATGCCAAGCGGCACAGAAAAAAAGTTTTTAAAAGTTAAACAAACCCGATTCCTGGCCAAAAAAGCAGGCAAAAATATGCCTGCCTGTCTGAGAGTGCACCTACCAGAGGGGTGGTTTCTGAGGGGGGGTCCCCGGCCTTCCCCCCCTCCTGTCCTGGGCTGCTCTGGTGGGGGCTGGGGGGCATCCTCGTCGTCTCGCCAACTCGCCATGCCATGCGGTGCAGGCGGGGGAACCAAAATGGGGCGGCGACCGCAATATTTTTTTTGAAATCGTGGACCAAAAACACACCAAAGCACCACAGAAACATGCGAAAATTGCTAATTTAAAACTGCCAGAATTTTTACAGTAGCAGTGGGTTTTTCTTGCAACAAAATGTCTCCTCTGTCCTCCTCTCCATTGATTTTATTTTATTTTATTTTATTTTATTTTTATTTTTATTTTTTACACCTGCGCAATGATGGGCTGGCCATGGGAGTGACCATGCAAATTTTTGGAGTCATTCCCCCAATCGCATGGCCACTTGGCCAGGTTTTGACTGAGAGACTTCTGGGATGTGCCAGTTGGGCATAAAGCCCACTAACCCTAGCCTGAACCCGAACCCGAACCCTAAGCCTAACCCATACGCCAGTACACTGTCCTTTAGTGGGTCAGAGAGGCACCCAGAGGTGCACCCCACTAACTCACCGTAACCTTACCTGTTACCCTAAGCCTAGCCCTTGCGCTAACCCTAACCCTAAGCCAGATCTGTGTACTCGCATTGCACTACATGCAAGTACACTTCCCTTCTTAGTGGACCACAGAGCGCCCAGAGTGAGGGAGCCTTCCCCACTACTGCACAGTCCTGCACAGCGCAGAAGCGCCGCACTATAGCAGTGGGCCTGTGACTCACAGAGGCACCCAAAAAAGAGAGATGCCTCACTGTGCAAATGGTATGCATATCCAATTGGCTATGCATGCCATTTTGTAGCGGGCCAGAGGAGGCACCCACCCCAGAGAGGTGCCTCCAGGAGCCCGCTTTCCCTTCTTAGCGGGCCAGAGGAGGCACCCAGCCCACAGAGGTGCCTCCAGGAGCCCGCTACCCCCCCTAAACCAGTACTAACGATAGACAAAAAAATGACAAATGAAACGACAAATTTCTGAAAAATTTCGCGACAAACGGAAACGAGCCGAAACGAGCCGAAACGGGCCGGCTCCGACACACAACTCGAAAAAAAATTTTTCCTGGTCGTACCCATCTCTATCAGCTAGTGATGAAGACTTCTGGGAGTTGCAGTCCAGGAACATCTGGGGACCCACAGGTTGAGAACCACTGGCTTACACCATGCAGCTTGATCCAGACATCCAGTTCCCAAATCCTGCCTGCCAGGAAAATGCACACTGCGTATTCTCAGGACCACGCTTCCTCTCTTCCCCACCAAGTGTAGGCTCACGCCCCACAAGACAGACAAGGGAACCTACCAAGGTACCTCCCACGTGCTAGGCAAGTCCATAAACTTGACACTTCTACACCGCGGGATGTCTTACTCAACTTCCTCGTTTCCCCCTTGTAAATAAATTATTTCTGTGCTTTCACAGAAACCTCCCCCTCTTTGCCATTCAAAGAGAAACACTGATGTATCCTCAGCGATCACACCATGTGTTCGTGTCACAACCCGCCACGTCAAGTGGCGCTCACACCTACCTGTAACTGTCGGTTTGCTTATTATATCTCACTAAGGCAAAAATATCTACAGCCTTGGTTAAGGAAATCAAGACGCTCACTCCCACATATAAGTTTTACCCCTTCCCCCTCGATTTCAGGTTTTTTTTGGGGGGGGAACCAGAAAAAAGGACAATAAATAAAGAAGTAGAGCATTTTTACAGGAAGTGTCAGCAGTTACAAACGTGAATAGCTTTCAGGTGGCAATGCAGACTTAATGCTTATCTACTCTCTGCCTAAAGCCGTTACCCCACGTCCACTTTTTTGCTTGAGAAAGTGCTCTGAGATGCGGATCTTAAAATGTTTCCCCCACGCCCGTCGCGCTTTAAGCAAAATAAAGTGCGCCCCCCCCCACACACACACACATTGAAGCGTGACTCAGAGCATCTTCCCTGTACTTGGCTTCGGGATGGTGGAATCTTTGTTGCTGTTCCGTTGCGGTTTTTAAACCGGTACATGCGCCCACGGGGTACCGTTTAATCCGCAGCATAACTGCTCCGTCGCCATAGGGCCACCAAGTGGCACTACTTGGAGCAGCCACGTGACAGTAAATTCACAGTACGAGAAGCCACCATGCACGTAAAGAAGCCAAAAAAAGAATCATTCGAAGTTTGCCAAATGACAAATGAAAATCGATATACAGTGGTACCTCAATTTAAGAATTTAATCTGTTCCGAATGCATGCTCTTAAGACGAACTATTCTTAAGTCAGGGTACCTATCTGAAAAATTGAAAAAATAAGTTTACAAAATCAAAAAAAAAATGAAAAAAAAATGTAAGTCAAGCAGACCATATCTAAAATTAGTAAGGCAGCAGTTAAAACACCAACAGTTTTCTGCTCTTAAGTCGAATCGCTCTTAAGTCAAGCTGCTCTGAAGTCGGGGTACCATGGTACTGATATACCTACCTAGTGGGTTTTAATTTTTTTTTAAAAAAAATAGTGCTGTGGGAAAACAAAATTCAAAGAGAAACGAAACAAAACAAAAGACACAAAACATGTGGCACCTTAAAGACTAACTTTCATATTTTAATGTAACGTTTCATGGACTACAAGGTCCGCTTCTTCAGACAGATAGCAGCAGAATGAGGCGTGCAATAAATATAACATGGGATGGGATATACATTTCATCCCAGATATTCATTGGCTGCAGTATATAGAGTTGGAGGGGGGGAGAGGGGAGGGGGGAGAGGAGGAGGGAGAGTTTATTAGTAGAAATGGTGGGAAAATTAGGCCAGGGGTCTATGAAGCTGTACAGGATAGTTTTATAGCTCAGAGGCCAGGAAAACAAAACAAAATGCACTTTGATGCAGACCCCGCCTGTGGGGTCACACAAGTTACGTAACAATAAATTGCATCCTTGGGGGTGCGGGAACAGCAACGAAACCATGTGACCGCAACGAGATTCATTACACATTTTAGTTTGTTGCGGTACAAAGTGGACCTGCGGTAATGGCCTAAGTGAACGCTGACGGGGTCCAATGCAAGGTGCCGAGGATAACGCCTGCCCAGGAGCAAAAAGCCGTGAAAGTCCACACTGCTGCATGTTGAGAAACACATGCCAGGAATAAGATTGAGGGGGGAAAAAGATGCCTGATTCCACCTAGACCAGGCATATCCAAACTTCGGCCCTCCTGATGTTTTGGACCACAACTCCCAGAATTCTAAGCTTAGATTGCCAAGGGCAAAGGACTGTGGGAGTTGTGGTCCAAAACATCTGGAGGGACAAAGTTTGGACATGCCTGCCCTAGATGCTGAGCACAATTCTGACCCATACAATCCCCTGGGCATTGAGGCCTGGGATTCTGATCCCGCCGTCCGGCCCCGTGTGCTCCAGGCCAACGCACTGGGTCTGGTTTAAACCTCAAAGGAGGACATGGATGACGGGAGGGAGGGGGTAAAAAAAGATACGGGTAAAGTGAGAGCGGATCATGGAGGGCTTGAAGGCCGGAGAAGATTCTTCGCCTTCCTGGAACACGACAGTGACGATATCATTCCCGATGTGTCGCTTTCTCTCCACCTGTTAGGAGAGGAAAAAGGCGGTGGGAAAAGGCCCGAAGCAACCGCCACCGCAAGGCTGCGCCAATGCCACCCTTTGAGCCCTGCTTACCCTAACCCCAACCCTAACCCCAACCCCAACCCTAACCCTAATCCTAACCCCAACCCCAACCCTAACCCCAACCCTAACCCCAACCCCAACCCCAACCCTAACCCAAGGGCCCATCTAGTCTAGCTTCTTGTATCTCGCAGTGGTTCCACCAGATGCCTCGGAGAGCGCACGAGACCACTAGGCACTTGATGCCACTCTCCTGCGCCTCAGATTTTGAGAGACCCTCCTTTAAAGCCTGGAGAGAGAACGTCTGCCCATCATGGCTTGTCACCGGTGACGGTCCAAAGAGCCCCTTCCATTTAGGACAGGAATGTCCAAACGTCGGCCCTCCTGATGTTTTGGTCCACAACTCCCAGAATTCCAAGCCCAGATTGCCAATGACAAAAGACTGTGTGGGAGTTGTGGTCCAAAACACTTGGAGGGGTGAAGTTTGGAGATGCCTGATTTAGGAAGCCTCTCTTAAAAATCTTTCAGGCTGAAATCCGCTCGCCGTCCACTCCAACCCGCGAGCCCCAACCTTGCCCTTCCGAGGCAACGGGGCAGGAGCTTTTCCCGCCTCCTGCGTGGCAGCCCGTTGGCATCCAAAGATGGCTACGGGAACCCTGAACAAGAGTCGTAATAATGCTTGGAGCGCGTGGAAAACTAGATCCATCCCTGCGACACCCGCAACAAAAGAGAACTTGGTGGAATCTAGCCTCAGCACACAATTTTATCTGACTTCTGTGTCACGTAGCTAGAATGGAGTTATGGCCATTTTGAGGCAAGTGAGCTACTTAAGGAGAGCTTATCTGGAAGCTGAGTCATGGCAACCGGACTTATTTTCTCGAGAGACTGAAACTTAGCACTGTGGTTAAATGCCTCTCCTGCCGCTAAAACTGTGCTCACAACCTGGGGTTCAATCCCAGGTAGCAGGCTCAAGGTTCACTCAGCCTTCCATCCTTCCAAGGTTGGTAAAATGAGTACCCAGCTTGCTTGTGGTGTGTGTGGGGGGGATGTGTAGCCTTCACAGTGTAATTAAAACTGTAAACCGCCCAGAGACTACTTGAAGTGGTATGGGGTGGTATATAAGCAGACCACTTTGCTTTGCTTTGCTTTTGCTCATCCAAACAGCTTCGTCAGTCCCTGGGAATCTGCTAACGACCAGCATTTTATTGCAAATGCTTTTGGAGCTGATTATAATAATCCTAAGGTTGGATTTCCCTCCGCTGCATCGCGTGTTTCGCCCTATGGTCTTCGGTACTTAGATTCCTGTTTCTATCTTAAATAAAGGAATGGGAGCACTGGTGTGTGTATGTGTGTGTTGTGTCATTACAGTCGTGACCGACCCTTCGTGACCCCATGTCCATGGAGTTTTCTTGGCAGGAGTACTGGAGTGGCTTGCCAGTTCCTACTCCAGGCACCTACAGCACCTGGGATTCCCTGGTGGTCTCCCATCCAAGGACTAACCAGGCCCGACCCTGCTTAGCTTCCGAAAGCAGGTGAGATTGGATGTGCTGAGGGCATCTAGGCAGCACTGGGAGCATCCTTTAATACGGCTATTACCTCTTCTCTGAGATAAATGCAATTGACTCTTTCCGTCCTCCCTGAAAAGACCGTCTTTCCAGATCTCTCACTCCCCCCCCCCTTCGCCTTCGTTTGTTGAGCTCTCCTTTAAATAGAACTTCAGTCAAGGGCACTCTACTTCGGAGGCAACCCGAGACATCTGCATTTCCAAAGAGGGAACTCTCCCGGGCTTCTCCCTCTCTCATCTTCCCTTCTCGAAGGGCGGCCGGCGGTCTGGGAAGAAAAATCAATATGGCCAACCCCGTACCTGCTGTTTGTTCTCTTTCGAATAGGGAAGCATGGTCGAAACGTGGAACATGATTTCGTGGCCTTGGTAGACGGTGTACATGGAATGGATGCCAGTGGTGTCATCTGGGGAAAGGGAAGGCAAGAAGGAAGTCATTTTATCCGACGGCTGCCAAATACTGCCATCAGGGCAGGGCAGAGGCCCAGGGTCCTGATCAAAAGGACGAGTAGGGAAGGATCTAATAAATACTGTACAGTCAACGTTTCAGAGTAAGGGAAAGAACGCACAGTGGCGGCTGGCATGCCATCAAAACTGCCTCCAACCCAAACCTAAAACTCACGATGCTGGGCGATCAAGCGAAAACTAGCAGCCGAAAGCAAAAGCAAATACAGTGGTACTTCGGATAATGAATTTAATTCGTTCTCCGGGGCAATTTGCTATCCGAAAAAATTCATTATCCAAAATGCAGTTTCCCATAAGAATGAATGGGAAACCAATTAATCTGTTCCGGAGCCTAGGAAAAAGACACAGACCCCTGGGTTTTTGCTCAAAATTCTTTTGAAAGTGCACTTTAAAGGTACAGAGGGGACAACTCTTTTTTACCGATGCATGCTGGAAATTTGTTATCCAAGGGAGGCATAGGGGAAATTTGTTATCCGAGGCAGCCAATAGGGAAAATTCGCTATCCGAGGCAGCCCTATACCTGGAAATTGCGATTCGTTATCCGAAAAATTCGTTATCAGGGGCATTCGTTCTCCGAGGTATTACTGTATATGACGGATTAGAAACTGTGGGAGATTCAAGGCTTACGAAATCCCAATCAAACCAAAGCTGGCTTTAAACGGCCCCTAAAACACCGCAGGCAAACGCAGTTGCAGAAGATCCGTTACGCTCTTCTGGGGGCCACCAAAAAGAGTCCCCGTTTCTCCATTGTTACCTGTTTTGCCGTGCTCAAGAAGTTACCCAAACAAGGCCTCAATATTTAGAGGCACGGTGAAGCCCACATGGACATTAATCCTCCGACATATCCCAGCCACAAACCATTCAAGGAATTAGGGATTTGTAAAGCAAAGCAACGCTTTGAATTGCACCCAGAACCCCTTCCGATAATTTTTAGAATCTACAAACAAACTGCATCTTTGCAAAACAATAACATAAAACCCAAACAAGGTATAAGGCAGTGGTGGCGAACCTTTGGCCCTCCAGGTGTTTTGGACCACAACTCCCAGAATTCCAAGCCTGGATTGCCAATGACAAAGGACTGTGGAAGTTGTAGTCCAAAACGCCTGGAGTGCCGAAGGTTCGGCACCACTGGTGTAGGATGAAATATAAGCATAAATAAGACACTCGAGTGGCACAAACCAATACCAGAACTCTGAATTATTCCCACGCCAGGCGGCATCTCTTCTGTTCCCCCAACGTGAAGGACTTGGGGAGCAATTGTTAGTGCCTTCATTGAAACCTTACTTTTGGTATCTAGGCCTCCTCGGTAGCCGGTCCAGCCCTTCAGCGTTATGGTGTCCCCCAAGAGATCCAAGAATTTCTGAAAGCTGTCACTGCCCGTTTCTGCAAGGGAAGGGGGTGGGGGGGGGGGGAGGAAACCAGATGAGGAAGAAAACCAGAAGGAGAATTCAAATTTCCAAGGATCATCAGTTGCCTGAACTGACAAGGCTGTTTCGTCCCCCAGAAGCTAAACTGGGTGGCGGGCATTTCTCCATCCGGAACTTTTGATGTTCTGAACTTTAGATCTCGTCAGTCTGTCCTGATGTGACCAACAGCATGGGATTATGTGACACCCCCACCCCCACCCCCAGAGGGCCCGATTCCAATCCCTTCTGTTCAAATGTTGTAATCGGTGAGTCATCTTCAAACTGCCAAGCTCGGAGGGGGCCTTCCAAGTCCAGCTGCTGTCTGGGAGACCCAGCGACCAAAGACTAAAACCAAGGTTCTGGGTTTCGCAGCAGCTGCCTCTTAACATAAGAAGATAAGGCCCATCTAGTCCAGCTTCCTGTATCTCACAAATGGCCCCACCAAATGCGTGTGGCAGCACACAAGACTAGATCTCTGTCTCCTCATACCACTCCCCTACATCTGGCCCTTGAAGTACCCTGGTTTTAAGCCTCAATTATACATCTCCATCATGGTTTGTAAACTGTGATGTACTTTTCCTCCAGGAATCTGTCCAATCCTCTTTTGAAGGCATCCAGGCTAGATGCCATCACCACCTCTTGTTGCAGGGAGTTCCACAGACAGACAACACGCTTGGTACATGCTTGGCTGGAGACTGTTGTGCTCAAAAGACTTCCACTTGAGAATAAGATAAAGGTAGGATTGACCCAGGAGGTGGAGGTGAGGCCTCTATTGATATTTTTCTTTTTTGCGTTGGCTGCTAAGCATGCAAATATGTCAAGCCGGCTTTGCTTTCCGTCAAACAAACACAGAATGTTCCCTGGCGCCTGATGTTGAAATATTTCTAGTCCTTGTTGGAAGAGGGAGAAAAACAAAAATCTGTAGATGCAGAGAGATGCACGGAACTGATCTGTACCAACAGCTGTTGGGGACGACTTGGAAAAAAATTGAGAAAAAGCAGAATTCCCAAGAAACCTGCCAACTTTAAAAAAAAAAATCAGCAACGTGGGAGGAGCGCTGCAGCGAAGAACAAGTCAACAAGCAAGGAAGCCTGTTTATAAACTGGAAACACAACTTTTTAAAAATGTTTAGGAGTGGGCGGGTGGGAAAGTCCATTTGGCAGATGTGAGCAGAGGTCGATTTAGTGTCCTCGTGAATCTTGGCGCCGTCCGTGATTAAGCAGTCATGCAGTTGAGAGACAAAGGCTGAGATCCGCCCCCAAGGTGGCTGCGCTTGAACGGGCGATGGCTGCAGGACGCAGGGTTAGAGCAAAACGCTGGGCTGCCTTTGGCGAAAGAAATGAGAGGGGCGCCTCTTCCGGACTCCTGGACACCAGTGGTTCCTCCCCTTGGGGTCCCCCAAGAGTTCTTGGACCACAACTCCCAGAAGCCTTCATAAGAACATAAGAAGAGCCGTGCTGGATCAGGCCAAAGGCCCATCTAGTCCAGCTTCCTGGATCTCCCTTCTTCCTTAGGGAGCTGGGAATGTTTAGCCTCTCTAAAAGAAGGCTGGGGGGGATATGATAGCCATGTTTAAATATTTGAAAGGATGTCACATTGAAGAAGGAACTGGTTTGTTTTCCATGGCTTCATAGACTAGGACTCGGGGCAATGGTTTAAAACTACAGGAAAAGAGATTCCATTTGAACATTAGGAAGAACTTCCTGATGGTTAGAGCTGTGCAGCAGTGGAAGATGCTGCCCCAAAGGAGGGTGGTAGAGTCTCCTTCTTGGGAGGTTTTTAAACAGAGGCTGGATGGCCGTGTGTCGGAAATACTGTGATGGGGGTTCCTGCATGGCAGGGGGTTGGACTAGATGGCCCTGGAGGTCTCTTCCAACTCTAGGATTCTATGATTCTGTAAGCCAAGTAGACTCACCATTGCTGAACATCTCGTCATCGGTCAGCTGTCCATCTTTGGCATAGAGAACCCCAAACTTAAAATTGACTGACCCCTGAGAGGAGGAAGAAATAAGGACAAATGAGAAAAAGCCAGGCTCTGCCCTGCTGTCCTGAGAGAATACAGTAAAAAAACCCCACATCAGGATTCACTTATCTGTGGTCTGGAAATGTTAAATGTATTTAAACAAAACTCCTAGAAATGTGTATTTCTAAGGATGAAGTGGTCATAACTGGTCAGAAGAGGGAGCCAGGGGCCCGTGCTATGTACAGTGATTGTTACAGCAGGATCCCTGTATCCACTGATTCATTAACCACAGATTCAGTGATCCACGGTTGGCAGAGGGAATAAATAAATAAATAATTCAGCAGCCGCAAAGCAAGCAACTGTCATAAAGCGGCAGCTGTAAAGCACGCTACTGTCGCAAAACAGCAGCCGTAAAGCAATCTACTATCACAAAACAGCAGGTGTGGGTTTTTTTTTGGCATTCTCTCTTATGCACAGTTTTTGTTATCCATGGGAAGGCCTGGAACCGATCCCTAGCAGATAGCGGGATCCTACTGTATTAAAGTAGTGTTCACTGTAATCGACGTTTTCCAGCTTCCGAGGGCAGGCTTTGGATCTGATCCCCATGGATATGGTGGTCCTGCTATAAACCTGTAATTTACAACCAGGATGGAGCAGAACATTTAACAGGATGGAGAAAATAATAGATATCAGTGACTTCCATTTATCCTTAGACCCCCAACAGGAACCAGCTTTAAACATCTTGTTGCCCCTATAAAGACCTGCCAGTATTATTGCTATGTGCGACTGCAGGACCCCGATTATAGCTACCAGAGCTCCAACTGGCCTTCCCGTTCCATTTCAGCAGCGGCGTGGATGTCTCCCTGGAGTAAATTCCAGTTATTGGTCAAAAGCAGACTTGTTCTGATTTATGTCTCTCGCCTCTGCCTCAAGAGCTAAGTGGGACTTCGCCGCCGTCTTAGACAAGAGAGACGGATCTACG
>JAHTLZ010000089.1:2779909-2792295 GCA_023846285.1 Phrynocephalus versicolor | reverse complement strand
CCACCACCCTGGACGTTACAAAGCTTTATTGTCGTGAGTAGATAGTTTCATTTCTCTCTGCTTTACTACTCTACGTGAGAGATATCTTGGTGACAACTCTGATTTCTGTTCTTCATTAAGCCTCATTAAGCTTCTTCAACCCCCCCCTTCCTGAAATGGCAGCTACAAGTAGGAGGGGAGAATAAATAACTACTTTATGATGCTAACACAGAAGTGACTTTTATGATTACTGCGTGCTTCCAGTATTTTTCGGCTGGTAAATCACTTTGGGGAAAAAAGAGAAAATATCTGTAATTGAACTATGCAACACGACAACACACAAGCACTGTATTTGTTTTAACTTGTTTTGTTTAGAAAATTCAATAAAATATCAAAACAGAAATGAAGTTCGTTAGCCCTGCACAAGACGATCAGCCTTCCTCCTCACGGAATAGGGGACCTGCATGGTCCTCTCTTTTTAATGAATCGCTCAAGATGAGATGGATGCCAGCGGCACAAGTTCCATTGGCTTCCCCGGCCGCTGCCAAACCGTCAATTAAGCGCTGGCACCGAAGAAAGGGCGGAAAACAGATTCCTTCCAGAGCCACATTGATTTACACGATTGCAGGAGAAATTAAGCGCCGGGCCATGAACTGGCCCTCCAGAACGCGAAGGTTATGATGACAACGGCGTTGGCTCGGAGTTTGCCGGCATTAATGAGACATAAAGCATGGTTCCGTGACAGAGACTGGACCAGAAGGAGATGGCAGGTATCCACGGAGAGGAGGCTGGAGACTTCCAGACTTCACTAGCAGAGATGAAGTTGGTTTCCCCTTGTCCTTCTGCCGAGAGGCAAAGCCACACTGTTCTCAAGCTTGGGAACCGGGTTGCCATTGACAGGGATCCAACCGGTTCTGGAACCAGATCCATACTTATGGTTGAGATTTTCACCGCCTTTGCAACGGATCAGCTTTAACCATCAAGATTGCATTCTTAGGTTTCGGCAGCATGCTTTGACCGCTGTTGTTAGCCGAAAGGCTGGAGAATTTAATCAGCCATTGGAAGAAAGATACAAACGGGAGGAGGGAAGCGTAAGCATCTTTTATCAACTATGCGGATAACCTGTGCAGTTTAGCGGATTTAGAATGTTGCAGTTGGTCTGTTACAGCCAGCAGGTTAAAAAAAGAGAGACTAATCAATCAGTCAATCAGTCAATCAATCAATCAATCAGTTAGGGGAATGGTTAACAAGCTGACTATGTTGGCTGGAGGATTCTGAGAGCTATTATCTAAGATGAGCAAGAGATATTCTATGGCCAAGGAGGAGAGGACAGGATTTCATTGCCAGTCGTGTTGTTTCTAATGCATTAGGCTAAGCCTGACTTTTGACCTAAGAGATGCAGCAGTGAAACACCAATTCTAAGCAAACCCACTTAGGGCGTTTATACACGACCCCTAAGCTCCGCGGCAAAGGGCTGCAAGCTACGGACCTTAAAAATGTTTCCCCACCAGGTCCGGAGTTTGCAGACAATTAAGTGCGACCCCGCCCACCTAAGCACGACCCAGCTGCACTTTTCTTGTACCTGCTCTTTGATGGTGAAAAATATTTAATGCGGATGTGCTGGGCAATCCTCGCTTCTTTTTGTTTTTATTTTTTGCTTCCTGCCCCTTTAAGAGCAACCAAGAAGTCATCGGCGGCTCGCCCGGCAGCTCCCACCGGCACCAGGGAGGTAAGGTTTTCTTCTTTTGTCCTTTTTTTCCCTCCCTCCTTCCCTCACGCAGCCAGCAGCCAGGGTGGAGACGCACGAAGAGCGACAAACCCCTAAGATCGCTGGTCCGAATTTAAGGGACCAGCGGATCTTAGGGGTCGTGTAAAAGCACCCTTAGTCAGCCTGTGCAAACCCTGGAATTGGCCAGGTTTAAAGTTTCCGAGTGGATTATACCATTTTACAGTTAGGGGAGGCAGTGATATCAATGCCCCCAACAAAAAGCTTGATATTCTAAAAAAAGCTTTCAAAATGGCCAGGAGATTATTTATTTATTTATTTATTTATTTATTTATTTATTTATTTATTTACTGCTCCCATTTTCGAAAGGAACTCTGGGCGGTTTACACAGAACGCTTAAAAACAAACATCAAAAGACAATATAAAATGGTACTGGGCAAGAGGCGAAAACTAGACAACCGTCAAAAGGAGAGAAAAAAAACTGGTACCACATTAGCCGTTGCCAAAGGCACCCCTGAACAGCCAGGTTTTAAGGGCTTTCCTAAAGGAAAGTCTTACGAAAGGAAATCACCATTCTTGGATGCTTTAGAAGTAATAATCTATCTCTCCCCCCCCTGCAATTTGGGGAAATGAGTGTGGGGACTAGGTCCCTTTGAAATGGTCTTGATGGTCCACAGGATTCCCACCCACCTCCAAGCAGGAGAGGGGGGTTGAGGTCAAGAAAACAGGGACCTTCCGGGTTAGAGCATTTTCAGCACCATGGACAGCAGACAGATCAGGCAGCCCTTCCTGGTGGCTTCTCTCCGGGAGAAAGCTGTTGTCTTAGCAAATACTTTGGGGTCAAGAAATTGAGGCCATCCGCACCGGTTTTGAATCCTGTTGCTCTAGCCCACTCTCGGCACCCCCGACGGCTGCACCCCCTCGGTCTCCTCGCATGGTTGAGTTTGGGCCTGTTACCTCACTTGAGGCCTCCAGGGCCATCGCCCACTGCCGGCCCGCGTCCACCCCCTTCGACCCTTGCCCATCATGGCTCTTGAAAGCCGTTGGAGGGAGCATATCAGAATGGGCATCTACCATCGCCACAGCCTCCTTCAGGGAAGGGATTTTTCCCGCTCGCCTGAAGGAGACTGTGGTAAAGCCCATTCTGAAGAAACCCAACTTAGCATCGGGCGATTTATCCAACTATCGCCCGATTGCCAATGTTCCTTTCATGGGCAAGGTAATCGAGAGGGTGGCCGCGATCCGGCTTCAATCACATCTGGAGGGTGAGCATATCCTGGGTCCATTCCAGTCTGGGTTCAGGCCCGGTCGGGGGACCGAGACAGTCTTGGTCGCTCTGCAAGATGACCTCCTCCGGGGGGCCGACAGGGGGTGCTCCTCCTTGTTGGTCCTTCTGGACTTGTCAGCGGCCTTTGATACCGTCGACCATGGTATCCTGCTGGATCGGCTCTCCGAGGCTGGGATAGGAGGCACTGTTCACAGTTGGTTCCGATCCTTCCTCGGGGACCGTCCCCAGCAGGTTCAGCATGGGGGTGAGGTGTCGGCCCCTTGGATACTCCCTTGTGGGGTTCCACAGGGGTCGTCTCTCTCTCCCATGCTGTTCAACATTTACATCAGGCCGCTGGCAGAGGTCATTAGGGGACATGGAGTCTGCTGTCATCAGTACGCTGATGACACGCAGCTCTATGTCTCCTTTTCCACCGCTGCAGATGAGGCTGTCCGGACCCTCGATCGGTGCTTGGGTGCAGTTATGGAATGGACCAGGATTAACAGGCTCAAACTCAACCCCGATAAGACCGAGGTTATGTTCTTCGGGGCTACCCCATCCAGCTACGGTGGCCCGTTTCCCACCTTGGAGGGTGTTTCCCTCAGGCCATCGGACTCAGTCCGGAATCTGGGAGTAGTCCTGGACCCGGCGCTCACCATGGAGGCCCAGGTGTCCGCCGTGTCCAGGGCTGCCTTTTTCCACCTGCGTAGAATCGCCCAGATTCGTCCGTACCTGGATGGGGACTCCCTTAGAACAGTGGTCCAGGCGTTGGTGATCTCGAGACTGGACTATTGCAACGCGCTCTACATGGGGCTGCCCTTGACTCTGATTCGGCGTCTGCAGCGGGTTCAAAATGCGGCAGCCAGACTGGTGGCGGGTGTGCGTCGATATGAGCACATCACCCCAGTTCTGGCCCGCCTGCATTGGTTACCCGTTGCAGCCCGAATCAGATTCAAGGTCCTGGTTTTGGTCTACAAAACCCTCCATGGCCTAGGACCTGGCTACCTGACAGAGCGGATCGACCAGCGGTCAACTTCGTCCCGTCCAACTAGGTTGTCGCGGGCGCACATGCTGCGCGTGGCCACGCCCAGGGAGGCTCGGAGAACCTCCACCCGTTCCCGAGCCTTCTCTGTGGCTGGCCCGACGCTGTGGAACCATCTACCAGCAGAAGTGCGCCTAGCAGAGTCCCTGCCCGCCTTCCGGAAGGCTCTTAAAACCTTACTCTTCCGGGAGGCGTTTGGATGATTTTTTTTCCCTCCTTCCTTCTTCCCGCCATCACCATCTCCTGCACCTGCTGTTTTATCTGTTAAGCTCTTATGATACTGTGGAATTTGTTGTTTTTTTAAATGCTGTAAACCGCTCGGAGTTCCCCACCAGGAAGACGGGCGGTATATAAGTCCTACAATAAATAAATAATAAATACTCTGGAATCGGACTGGAACTTCCCCTGTTGGATGCGTGCTGTGCCCCACCCAGGGCTCATGCTTGCGCCTGCAACGTCATGTTCTTATGTGGCTGATGGGAGTATCTTGGCAACGCCAGCCTTGACAGGAGGTCTGCAAGCTCACAATGCCCTCCCAAGTGAGGTCCGCCTGGCACCAGCAGTGATGACATTTCGGCGCTAGGTAAAAACCATCCTGTTCCAGAAGTTTTTTAATTGACAGAATATAGAATGTGGGTCCTCTGATGGTAATTTTAGTGTAATGATTTTAGAGTAAGGTTTTTATAGTTGTTTTCATTATTTATTGATATTTGATGTTTTAACTGTTTTAAATCTTTGTACGCTGCCCAGAGACCTTTGGGTAGTGGGCGGCATATAAGTTGTAAAAAAAATAAATAAGTAAATAAATAAAATAAATAATGTCAATGGGGGCTAAGAGTCCTCTCTAAAGTGGGATGAAACGCTGGCCTCTGAATCCTCCTTAGGGTGCTCCTTGAGACTTACCTGGGTCTAGTTCCGCCCAAGAAAGAAAGCACCCAGCTAGCCCTGGGGCAGGAACAGGGAAACTTAAGACCATAAGAACAGCCTTGCCGGAACAGGCCATAGCCCATCCAGTCCAGCATTCGGTCTCACACAGTGGCTCCCCATTTGCTTCAGGGTATTCCCAAGCAGATGTCTTCACCTGCCTACGATTCCCCCTGCAAATGGCATTGAGAGATATCCTGCCTCTCTCTCTAACCCAGAGGTTGTCCTTAGGCATCCAGAATGATGACCACTGATACCCTTGCTCATGAACTTCTCCAATCCTTTCTTAAAGCTGTCAAGGCTGACATCTGTCACCACCTCTTCTGGCAGGGAGTTCCACAGATCTTCTGGCAGGGAGTGTCTAGTTATAAGCCTCAAAGCCTTTTAGGGGAGGTCTCTGTTCCAGGTGAGGCACATTTAGGTGTTGGTAAGGGGTCTGTTAGGTAGAATGCCCAGAATGGTGAATCGTGGGATGCATAGTCAATGTCCGATCCAAACTATGACCTGGCAAACCCTCCCATTTCATTGCACCATTCACATGTAGCACTCATCATCCTCAGGCAGCAATATTTAAGATTTTGCTTGGGGGGGAGATGTGGAAATCAAGGCCTAGGAGGAAGACTGAAATAACTTGGTCTGATTAGCCTGGAGAAAAGGAGACTGAGGGAAGACAGGATGACACTTTTTAAACATTTGAAGGGTGTTCTTACAGAGGAAGGACAGGATCTATTCTCGCTCAATCCAGCATGCAGAACACTCAACAACAGGCTCAAGTTGCAGGAAGCCAGATGTTGGCTGTGTGTTGTGTCTGTTGCGTCGTTCCAGTCGTGAGCGACCCTTCGTGACCCCATGTCCATGGAGTTTTCCTGGCAGGAACAGTGGAGTGGTTTGCCAGTACCTACTCCAGGCGCCTACAGCACCTGGTATTCCCTGGTGGTCTCCCATCCAAGTACTAACCAGGCCTGACCCTGCTTAGCTTCCGAAATCAGGCAAGATTGGATGGACTTAGGGCATCGAGGCAGCAGATGTTGGCTGAATATCCGGGGGGAAAACTTCTTAACTGTTAGAGCAGTACCTTGAGAGGGGGTGACTGCTCCAACACTGAGGGCCTTCAAGAGATATTTAGATGGCCATCTCTTGGATCTGCTTTGATGAGGAAGTTCAGACTGCCAAAAGAACTGTTGATTCAATTCTATAGAGGTGTTATTGAATCTATTATCTGTTCTTCTATAACTGTCTGGTTTAGTTCTGCGACTAAGCATGACAGATATAGACTTCAAAGGATAATTGGAACTGCAGAAAAAATTATTGCTACTAATTTGCCATCTATTGTGGAATTGTATACCACATGAGCTAAAAAGAGGGCGATGAAAATATATACAGATTCCACACAACCCGAACATAATCTGTTTCAGCTGTTACCCTCAGGATGACGTTTTAGGGCATTGCATACTAGGACAACTAGATATAAAGATAGCTTCTTTCCAAGTGCTATCAAACTGTTGAATAATTAATTTTTACTTTTCTTCCTTTTAAAATAATAGGTTATATTGTATTGTACTGTGTTTTTATAGTTGACTATATGATTCTTATATTTCCTTTTATATATGGAGAGCATATTTTACCAAAACAAATTCTGGGTGTGTCCAACCACACTTGGCCAATAAAAGTATTCTGATTCTGATTCTGATTCTGATTGGAGTCCTTCCTTGAGCAGGGGGGTTTGGGCTCGATGGCCTTGCAGGCCCCCTTCCGACTTCACGATTCTAGGTTTCTAATTTAAAACATTTTACTCTTCCTGAAAGGTGGTTTTGTGGTTTACTCCCACCCTTACGGGAGCTCGGTGATTTCTAAATGCACAAGCCAAAACAATTTTTTTTTAGAAGCTCACCACCATCAGGTCTAGAAAACGACTCCGTGCAAGAAATGATCCAACCGGGGGGGGGGGGGGAAGAATGAAACAAAGGACACATAATCAAATATATGTCAGAAGGAGTTAGATAAACAAGAGAGAGAGATAGAAAGCAGAAGGGCTGCTCTCTCCAACGACGGACGCCAACTAATGACTCAATAAAAGCTTAATGAGGTATATGAAATCAGATGCGGTTTCAAGGATATCAAGTTGGCAATGTCAGATTAATCACGGGAGAACCTAAGCGAGAGGGGCCGATTTGCCTCCCATTTGGAAAGGGTTGCATTACTGCTAATGCACTAATGCAAAGCCCTCAAAGCAAATTAATTAACTAACTTTGAAACGTATTGAATTCATTCAGTTAGCCAGTAAGAAGGTTTACCTGTTAAACCAAGAAATTAAGTTTTTTTTAAAAAAAAACTTCCAAAAAGGGGTGGAAATAGCCAAGTACCCTGTCCAAAGTCTCTACATGAAATGTTTCTGGTAACTGGAAATAATTCAACGCTGCCGGCATTGGGTCTTGAATTTACTGTCGAAACGTTTCAACCAACAATGGTTCTTGTTTTCGACATGTTGTTTCAGGGCTCTCTGGTTGGCTCTTTCCTCAGTTGCTGGGCCAAGGTGTAAGGAATGGTGCGCAAACAGAGGCCAGCATGAAGTCAAGGGAGTTATCGGGGTTTAAGCCGGGAGAAACCCTAACAGCAAGATACAGGAAAATAATGTAGCTCCTTATGTGCTCTGGCCTCAGGGCCTCTTTGACTATTTGTGGAAAAAACAGGGCAGAAGGTTGACTCAGGATGGTTATATGCATTACCAACAAAAAAAAAGAGAAAAACAAAAACATTTTTAACCCGGCGTGTGGTTAGTCTGTGGAACTCCCTGCCACAGGAGGTGGTGATGGCATCTGGCCTGGATGCCTTCAAAAGGGGATTGGACAGATTCCTGGAGGAAAAGTCCATCCCAGGTGACAAACCGTGATGGAGATGTGTCATATTGAGGCTTACAACCGGGGTACTCCAAGGACCAGATGCAGGGGAGTGGGATCAGGAGACAGAGATCTAGTCTCGTGCGCTCCCAGACGCATCTGGTGGGGCCACTTGTGAGATACAGGAAGCTGGACTAGATGGGCCTTTGGCCTGATCCAGCAGGGCTCTTCTTAGGTTCTTATCTTCTTAACCTGGTCTTCTGCCATTATCTGGTCAACAAATGTCAACCCAAACACACACGTCTTTGAACACCAGCAGCTGCTGTAAAAAAGAGTGAATTCCTGGGTGGACCCAAAGGCTACCCTCGCTTGAGGGGGTCCTCAAGGTACTCCAAAGGAGCCTTCTTCTCCCATGCATATTATAATCCACGGCTCTCCCCAAGCAGAGAAACCCCTCCGGCAACCCAGATCCACCACAGGAGCCTATAGACCCAGACAGATGGAAAACACATGAAAGTCCAGATTTCACAGAATCACAGAGTTGGGAGAGACCTCAAGGGCCACGTAGTCCAACCCCCTGCCATGCAGGAACCCCCATCACAGGACTCCCAACAGATGGCCATCCAGCTTCTGCTTAAAAGCTTCCAAAGAAGGAGACTCCACCACCCTCCTTTGGGGCAGCATCTTCCACTGCCGGACAGCTCTAACCATCAGGTAGTTCTTCCTAATGTTTAATTTGAATCTATTTTCCTGTAGTTGTAGCTCTCCTTGTGTGATGACTCTTACAGTATGTTATCAGTTGTTAGTTCCCATCCCTCATAACTTTTGATGGTCTACCGTACATGGTTACATGGTATTTATACTCTTTTCTTAATGGCTCACATTCTCTTTTAGCTTTAATGTTGTCTTCTAAGATACCCCTCAATTCCCTGTTCTTAAACTTGAATTTGTCTTGATTGTACTGGACTGTATATTGTCCCTCATTACTATAAGCTGCCTTAGGTCCTTTTCCAAGGAAAAAGGCGGGGTAAAAATACTCTAAAATAAATACACATTTAAATGAACAACTTCCTAGTCCTCACAGGCAACAGGCAGCGAGTGCGAAAATGTATAGGGCAGAATCTGAATGGGACGTCTAGTGGGGAAACCAGACGATAAAATGATGTCACTGATATACATAAATAAATAAATAATAAAAATAGTTTGAAACCACTGCCCCCGAGTCCTAGTCTCTGAAGCCCACACAACTCAACCTCCAACCTGACAGACAATCTGTCCTGGAAGAAGTTTTCACTCTTCAGCAGTCCCAAAGTCCCATCACAAGGCACACACACGCACAAAAGAGTGCCTTATGTCTAGGGCTGTGTCTCCTTAGCAGTTTTTCTCTTCCAGAAAAAAAAAATTGCTGAGACGAAAACATGGAGCCCTGGCCAAGAAATTCTGATAATGTTGGGATGCAAATTCAAGGCATGTTGTTGCAGTTGGCTGGTCCCTAAGCCGTCTCTCTCTCACTCTCTCACTCTCTCTCTCTCCCCCCCACCTCCAATGCCCTCCTGGCGTCAATGTTCTCCCCAGACGCTGCTTGTCCAGACTTCTGTTCCCACGTTCTCCGACGTGATCGGAGAAACTATCAGGCTTTGGAGTCGTCTTGTTTTGCTTAAGCAGCCAACCGTTGGTCATTAAATGCTGGAGACACTGCTTTCGGTCATCCTTGCCAATTTTTCTGAGCAAAGGCTCACGGAAGCTAGTTGTGGAGACTACGATTCCTGAGAAGTTCAGCCCGTGCCCACCAGGAGGATTCTGAGAATTGTCGCATGAAAAGTTAACTTCTCCAAGCGCTTAGAACAAGTCTTAACTCAGTGAGAGGGCCCATCGGTGGTCCAAAGCAGAGTGTGGGATGGAGGCAAAACTGTGCAATGAATCTCTGCCTTAGAGAGGTCTCAGTCAAGCATTCCACCATTTCCAGTGTACTTAAACAGTGTCCGAAGCGTTCAGCAAGGCTCCATCCAGGATATGTTCTATTTTGATTAAGGGGACCTTCTCTAGGCTCGAGACTTGCGGAAGAGGGGAAATTGTTGTTGCTGTTGAGATAGGCAGAGATATAGGATGGGAGACACCTGGCTTGAAAATAGTAGATGTGAAAGGGATCTGGGAGTCTTGGTGGGCCACAAATTGGACATGAGTCAGCAGTGTGACGTGGCAGCCAGGAAAGCCAATGCGATTCTTGGTTGCATCAACAGAAGCAGAGTGTTTGAAGATCAAGGGAAGTGTTAACACCCCTCTCGTCTGCTCTGGTCAAACCCCACCTGGAGTACTGTATTCAGTTCTGCACAACTCAATTTAAAAAGGATGTTGACAATCTTGATCGGGTCCAGAGGAGGGCGACCAAGATGACTGAGGGTCTGGAAGAAATGTCTTACGAGGAGCGGCTTAGGGAGCTGGGATTGTTTAGCCTTACAAAAAGAAGACTGAGAAGGGATATTTGAAAGGATGTCACATCGAAGAAGGGACTGGTTTATTTTCCATGGCTTCAGAGACTAGGGCATGGGGTAATGGTCTCAATCTACAGGAAAAGCGATTCAATTTAAACATTAGGAAGAATTTCCTGACAGTTAGAGCTGTTTGGAGGTGGAAGATGCTGCCCCAAAGGAGGTTGGTGGAGTCTCCTTCTTTGGAGGTTTTTAAGCAGAGGCTGGATGGCCGTCTGTTGGAAATATTGTGATGGGGGTTCCTGTATGGCAGGGGGTTGGACTGGATGGTCCTTGAGGTCTCTCCCAACTCTATGATTCTATGGGAACCATTGCTCCTTGCTCATAGCAAACATGGATTTGCCAGGCTTGTCGGAGCCCAAGAAGCGCACCTCCAGCCTTCATCTCCCACCCCATCTTCTGGCACCCATGATCTGCAGGATGGGTCGAGGCCTCTTGAAGAACAGACAGTTCCTCGGTAGGGTGGGAGGCCAAAGGCCAAAGCTGACCGGCCACCTTGGATCACGCCTCCCTTGAAGCCCTGGAGAACACTCCAACCCTTACAGCCAACAATTCCTTCTCATGGGTCTTGATAGACTTTGTATATTCTCTTGCAACTTGTATTCTCTTGCAACTTGGCCATATGCTGGCCGCCCTTGTGACCCACCAGCAAACACCCCTGGTGGATACAGATTCCTCGGCGAGGGACCAAGCAAAAGGCCAGGGAACCAAAAAAAAAAAAAAAACCTGAGCTGCCGTCCAACTCAACAGTTGAAAAAACTTGGCCCCGTGCTAAGCCTAGAGAGTGTGATTCCCCTTTTCACATGCATATCCTGTTTGCCTGGCTTATATCCTGCTCTCCCATGGCCATCCTTTTGACTGGCATGGCTGGTTATTAAACACTGAGTTCCGATGTCTCCGAAACAGTCTATTCCTTAGCAGAAGCTCCCTGAATCAAGCCAAATGTCAGCTGAGTGTGTGTTTTGCAACCAAGCTGTCCAGATGCCTGGGGGGTGGGGGGGGCTATAGGCAGGACTCAAATTTGTTTTAAGTCATTCCCGGATCACGTCAACACCGCCTCTGTTCTAAAAGGTCGAAAGGCCCTCTCCAACGGCTTGCCTACTGGAGGGCAAGAGGACAATTTCAAACAACCGGGCATTTTGATCCCGGCACTTTCGGATGTTCACAACTCCTGCTGCAACGTGGAGCTTAGGAATGCTGAGTTGGGCCTTCAGGCTGAAAGAAGATCCTTAACTCCTAGGATGCAGAGACCTTTCTCTATTTCGAAAAGAAAACAACAACCCAAAACCCGCAAAACTCCAAACAAAAGTAGGAAGCAAGACTGTTTTCTACTTTTACAACCAACGTTCTCCGGAACGGCTCTGTGTGTGTGCAAGAGAGAAACACACAACGCCCTGCCTCCGCCACCTGCGCCGCGAACCCAGCTGAGCAAATTTTGCATGGGGAGCGAAGGAGAGTTGAGACCCTGCACCGAAAATGCGCCTCCCACAAGCTTGGTAAAGCAGCCCAGGGTGGCAGGCATGACGGAGGGCTGCACTGGAGGGTCATCTTTTTTTCTCTCCCACCCTCCAGTACCGTCTCCCATGTTCATGAAAGAAACACAACTTCCCAGCTTTGTATCCAGACCAACTGGACTTCTTTTCTTGAGTGATCAAAACATCTTGCTACTCATCTGGGCAGCTTCATCAAGTTGAAGGAAAGCTGGTACAAGGCCTCCAATGTCTAGTTCACCTTGGTTTCATGCCACCCTGGTCTGAATAGGCTCATTAGGTGGGCAAGGTGGCCTGAGTAGTCTCGCTAGGTGGGCAAGGCGGCCTGAATAGATTCACGAGGTGGGCAAGGCAGCCTAAATAGTCTTGTTAGGTGGGCAAGGTGGCCTGAAGAGGCTCAGGTGGGCAAGGCCGCCTGAAAAGGATCGTTAGGTGGGAAAAGTGGCCTAAATAGTCTCGTTAGGTGGGCAAGGCGGCCTGAATAGGATCGTTAGGTGGGCAAGGTGGCCTGAATCAGTTTGCTAGGTGGGCAAGGCGGCCTGAATATGATCGTTAGGTGGGCAAGGCAGCCTGAATCAGTTTGCTAGGTGGGCAAGGTGGCCTGAATAGGCTCGTTAGGTGGGCAAGGCAGC
>JAHTLZ010000089.1:2731688-2770977 GCA_023846285.1 Phrynocephalus versicolor | reverse complement strand
CAAAGGACTGTGGGAGTTGTGGTCCAAAACATCTGGAGGTTTGAAGTTTGGACATACCTGTGTTAGGGTTAGGGTTAGGGTTAGGGTTAGGAGCGATCTTGCACTTCTCATTAGATCATCCTCACAATGGAACGATTTGTAATCCAGGAGTCAATTACTGCCTAGAGGCAGCCTCTGCCTTTGTACCTTACTTTTCCTTCTAGGTACAAACACACACTCAAGAAGGCCTTGTCCCATAAATGAGAGCATCTACTGTTACAGCCAGCTGATTGATCAAAGTCATCCCTGAGGGTGGATCACCAAATCTGCTTCCTAGATAGAAACACAGAGTAGCTGAGCTGGAAGGGGCCGTTCAGTTCACCCCCCCCCCCGCTCGATATTCTTGTCTACCTTCCTTCCCGCCAGCTTCAACTTTCTTCTCCAAGAGGGAAAGGAGCCCAACGGGCTCATTCCGGGCCTCTCCCAAAGCAGGCAGGCGGACGGACTACAAGGCCCACAACGAATCACTGCCAGCTCTGCTAGAGGCTAGGAAACAAAACCCAGAAGAGCCCCGCGTGGCCAAAACTGAATGGAGGAGTGACAAGCAGCCTTGGCCGCCCGGAGCCAAATGGGAGAGGCAAGAGTGTTCTTGATATATTGGTGGCTGAATATTCTCCGGGCATAACCTCCTCCAGGCTGCCAACATCAAGAAGGGAGAAGCCCGCAGGGGCAGTTACTTCATGTCCCGTTCGTCCCTCCTTGCTGTCTCGCTTGGGACCGGTACAAAAAAAAACTTTCTTCACGTCCATAGCGTGACAGCAAAACGTTGTCTCGACCATGCCCCTGGAACCAGAAACAGAGCGTGACAAGCTGTCTGCCCCTGGGCTGGGGAATTCTCATGTCACAGTTTGCTCCCGGTTCCTGTTCCGAGACAAGGGACTGTGTGGTAACAACTGTCACGCAACGAAGGCAATCTTCAGCTCGTGAACTTGCGTCCGTCCATTTCTCTCGCACTTCTGAGTGCTGTGGATTGACCTTTCGAGTAGACGAAGCACAGGGGGTGTGGTGCACCCTTTAATTTTATGGTTTTTTTTCTTTGAAAGAAGCAGATCTTGTCACGAAACAAGGCCGTGAAGTAACACTTGTCACGAGACAAGTTATCACGCCTGTGAGTAAATGGAAACAGGGACTCAACAGGGACAAAACCATGTGACCGTGAAGAATGCTTTTACGGTACAAATGTAATCGCGGAAGAAGGTAGGACATGAAGTAACTGTCAGGCAGAGGCCAACAGAGCTTACTTCCTCGTTTTTTGTAAACTGCAAGGCAACTTCTATCTGCTACTTACCAGGCTGTACTTTCCACAGTACCCAGGCAAATCAAAGAGCCTTCACCACCAAGGTCACAGCTAACGACCCATTCTTGATGGGTTTCAGCACCTTAGGCCATTGTTTACCTTAAGGCCATGGACACTAATGTCTCCCTAACGAGCCTATTCAGGCTATTGTTCATCTTATGAGCCTATCTCAGACCAGGGTGACAAGAGGTCAAAGCTGACTATAAGATGGAAGACTCGCACTAGCTGTATTCAGACCGATGAAGCTGTTTGGATGAACAGCGAAACGTTTCTATCTCTCGAAAAAGAAGTCCAGTAGCCATGACTCAACTCCCAGTTAAACGCACCTGGATGACTGAGAATCTTCACAGACAAACTTCCTTCGGTATTATGATAAGATGCATAACATTTTGCACCAGTCGCCGGTTCAGCTCCCCACCACCATCTCTTTCCTGTTGACCTGCAGCAACCTTCCTGATCCCTGTTGCAATAGTCCAGACCATTTTTATTTATTCGCAGCGGCAAACAAGGCCCGTTCCATGCTCCGAGACAAAAGAGCGATTCTCTCGGCTCAGGATCATAAATCCTGAGGAGCCGTCTCATCCTTTCCCGCCCCTCCGGTTCCGATGCTGAAATACACGCCTGCAGGTTGAACGGAGAACGGAATGATGTCACCGCCTCGCCTGCTTTGCCCGGGAGCTTGGTGCTGCCGAGAGAGGCCTGGCGCACTCCAACACAGCCGTCGAGCGGCAGGGCGCGAGTGTGCACTGCATGCCGAGTTGAGCCCCTGTGACCCAGCTGGAGTCGACCGGCCTCGGGAGCCAAGACACATCAGGAATACAATCATATTCTTGCCTATTTAGCTCAGACACCCGGTTCCTGGCGTAGCTCAGCAGACAGGACCGGCATTTCAAAACGATATGTTTTCAGAAGATGGCAGATGTCTCCCAGCTGAAGGGACACTCTGTATTTTGAAAAACACCGTCTTTTGTTCTAGAACAGAGGGGGACCAGACAGATGCTTGCTGAGCCAGGTCTGTCCTTCCTCGCCATCACCTTTCTGTCTTGTGTGTGGTTATGAATCGCAAGGTGCTTTCTCCTTCAGAAAATAAGCAGCAGGAATTCAACTCACTTTGGAATGGCAAGGATTGACTACTGCAACGCCCTCTACATGGGGCTTCCCTTGACCCTTGTTCAGCGATTGCAGCGGGTGCAGAATGCGGCGGCCAGGCTGGTGGTTGGTGCGGGTGGATTTGACCGCGTCACCCCCATCTTGGCTCGCCTGCATTGGCTACCCGTTGTCTCCCGAATGAGGATCAAGGTACAGTAGGACCCCAGTATCCGCTGGGGATTGGTTCCAGGCCTTACCGTGGATAATGAAAACCGTGGATAAGAGAGAACGCCTGCCCACTCCCAAACTGTTGTTTCCTAACAGTAGTTTGCTTTACGACTGCTGTTTTGAGACAGTAGCTTGCTTTGTGACCACTGTTTGTGACAGTAGCTTGCTTTACAGATGCTGTTTGTGACAACAGCTTGCTTTACAGATGTTTTTGTGACAACAGCTTGCTTTACAGCTTGCTTTGTGGCTGCTGAATTATTTATTTTTTTCCTCTGCCAACTGTGGATAACTGAATCAGTGGATAATGAATCCGTGGATACAGGGGTCCTACTGTACTGGTTTTGGTTTACAAAACCCTCCATGGCCTGGGACCTGACTATACCTGGCAGTGCGGATATCACAGAGTTCAACTTTGTCCTGACTGACCAGAGCCTCGCTCTCCCTATTGCTCCGGGTGGCCACTCCAAGGGAGGCCCAAAGGGTCTCTATCCAGAGCCGGGACTTCTCAGTGGCCGCCTTGGCACTCTGGAATAGACTGCCTTTGGAGTTTAGGCTGGCTGAGTCTCTGACGGCCTTTAGGAGAGCTTTGAAGACCTGGCTTTTCAGGGAAACCTTCGGTGATCACGGAGCGCCCAGCGGTCTGTCTGCCTATCAGTTGCCTGCATCGTTTCTCCCAGCTGTTTCTTGCCAGATCCTGTGTTGTATGTTGTACGTTGTTTGTTTTATCTTTTTATTTGGTTCTCTGTTGGGTAAGGAGTTTTGGGGGGGCAAATTGTTTAATTTGGCAATTGGTTGCACACCACCCAGAGTTCCTGAGGGAAAGTTGGGCAGTCAACAAATAAACAAACAAACAAATAAATAAATTTGGTGCCCATGAAGCTGCCTAAGGAAACCACTTCTCTCCTGTGCTCTAGAGATCGGGTCGAGTTTGTCTGGGATCATCAAAAAGGGGATTGAAAATAAAACAGCCCACATTATAATGCCATTTTACAAAACGATAGTAAGGCCCCACCTGGAGTATTGCTTGCAGTTCTGGTCTCTGCATCTCAAAAAAGACATAATGGAACCAGAAAAGGGGCAGAAGAGAGTGACTAAAATGATTACTGGGCTTCGGCACGTCCCTTATGAGGAAAAGCTAAAATATTTGGGGCTCTTTAGTCTGGAAAAAAAGGTGCCTGAGGGGGGGATAGGATTGAGACATACAAAATAACGCAGGGCATGAGTAAAGTGGACAGAGGAAAGCTCTTCTCCCTCTCACAAAATACCAGAACTAGGGGACATTACATTCAAATTGAGGGCTGGGAGAGTGAGAACAGACAAAAGAAAATATTTTTTCACCCAGCACGTTGTTAGTCTGTGGAACTCCCTGCCACAGGAGGTGGTGATGGCATCTGGCCTGGATGCCTTCAAAAGGGGATTGGGCAGATTCCAGGAGGAAAAGTCCATCCCAGGTTGCAAACCATGATGGAGATGTGTAATCTCCGGGCTTAAAACCGGGGTCCTTCAAGGGCCAGATGCAGGGGAGTGGTATCAGGACACAGATACCTAGTCTCGTGCGTTCCCAGACGCATTTTGCTGGGCCACTGTGAGATACAGGAAGCTGGACTAGAGGGGCCTTTGGCCTGATCCAGCAGGGCTCTTCTTAGGTTCTTATGTTCATCTGGCCTCACCACCAGATGGGCGGTATGAAAATCTAATAAATAAATAAATAAATAAATAATAAATACATACATACACACATACATACATACATACATACATACATACATACATACATACATGCATACATACATACATACATACATACATACATACATACATACATACATACATACATACATACATTTTGTTGCATTCCCAGCTTCTGTCTACTTATTTCACTATTTCAGAAGGCTAATACATCCATCCTAGGGCCTAAATTACTGGCAGGGGCTTCTCAGAGAGTCACTCTTTTGATTTACCCAAGAATCTTTCTGAGACAAAATGCACCGGGGTGGTGGTGGTGGGGAGGTTCTCTGCCTTAAGGCAGGTTTGCAAAAGGCAGTGTCCTACTAGGAAGCCCCTTAAAACCCAAGCCCCTAAGTTGCAAGGTAGCTTATTTCAACTCATGCATAAATCTTGCACTGGAGAGCATGTCGTGCCGCCACTCCACTCAAAACAAGCAGTTGGCCTGCCTGCCAGATCTGGAGCAGACTTTCCCAGTGTTTAATCATTTGCAGCAATATGGGAACGAAAGCTTTCCAGCACTTTTGCACTTTTTGTGAATTCTCCCCCCCACCCCACTTAATAACATTCATGTTCCTCTCTCTCAAACACACACACTTAAAATATATCTAAAGGAAGTACGTACTATTGCCTTGAAAGATTTTTAAAGCAGTCCAATAAAATTTCTGTTTAAAGCAACATTGAAATCCCATCAAGTGTACACTGACCACCACCAACACCCAGGCAACTGATTCCCCCCCCCCAAAAAAAAAAACCTAGCACAGCATACATCACAGGATATATATATATATTTGACTTAATACAGTCTCTGCTTTATAGGCTGCAGCAAAGCCTTTGACTGTGTCGGCTCACGAGAAGCTCTTTATAAATCTATGGTGAGGCCCCATCTGGAATATTGTGTACAGTTCTGGTCACCGTACCTCCAGAAGGATATTATGGAAATGGAAAAAGTGCAGAGGAGGCAACCAGGATGGTTTGGGGACTGGAACACCTTCCATACCATCTGAGGCTGCAACGGCTGGGCCTCCTCCTCACTCTTGAACAACGGCACCTAAAAGGTGACCTGATTGAAGTTTATAAAATCATACGCAGTGTGGACAAAGTAGATAAGGAAAACCTGTTTTCCATATCACACAACACTAGAACTAGGGGGCGTGCCATGAAACTTTTGGGTGTGAGACTTCAAACAAAGTCCTTTTTCACCCAGAGGTCTGTGGAACTCCCTGCCAGAAGAAAGGGTGACCGCAGTCAGCCTTGACAACTTTAAGAACAGGTTTGGGCAAGTTCATGGAGAACAAGGGGATCAATGGCTCTCATGAGGGATACCTAAGGACAACCTTCGGGTTGGAGAGATGGGCAGGAGATCTCTCAATGCCATTTGAAGAGAATCATAACCAGGTGAAGACATCTGCTTGGGAATGCCCTGAAGCAACTGGTGAACCGATGTGTGAGACAGAATGCTGGACCGGATGGGCTGTGGCCTGTTCCGGCAAGGCTGGTCTTATGTTCTTATGGGTTGTTTCAGAAGAAACGGGTGTGCCCCAGCACTGCTTTGTCCAGGTGCATAAGCAGTCTTGCGGAGAAGCACTTGTTAGGACAGAATATGCACACAGAGAGAAAAGGGTTCCCTACGGGTAAAGGTTCCAGACAAGGGTGTTTTTTATCTACCTAAGGTGTCCAATCTATATGCAGAACATATACATTACATAGGGCTAGACTCAGAGGAAGGGAGGGCAAACACTGGTGGAAGGAACATC
This sequence comes from Phrynocephalus versicolor, assembly GCA_023846285.1. Lineage (NCBI taxonomy): Eukaryota > Metazoa > Chordata > Lepidosauria > Squamata > Agamidae > Phrynocephalus > Phrynocephalus versicolor. The sequence goes on along the minus strand of JAHTLZ010000089.1, from coordinate 2,764,842 downwards.
TGTAGTATTTAAGATATGCAGAGGATACCAACTTCCTGCCAGAAAAGAGCCGCAATTTAAATCCACTTTTGATTCAGGTGAAGGAAGCCAGAGCCAAGGGAGGAGAAGAGAAGACAAAGAGCATGCCTACAGAAGGACAACACAGCCTCAATGTTGACATTTAAAAAACTGAACTTGTTCAAGGTTTTGTGTATCTGGAAGTTGAGTCATGGCTACTGGACTACTTTTTCTTGAGAGATAGAAACGTTTCGCTGCTCATCCAAACAGCTTCGTCAGTACTGAGTAATGAGTACTGAGTACTGTTGAGGGCAGAGGATTTTAGATGATCACTCCTTCACAGGGCCAGATACGTTGGAGACGACTTAAGAGCACACAGCAACAAAACACGTTGCAATTCATTGTTAAAACTTCAGCACGGAATACTTGAATTGTACAAAGGCAGGGCCCTCGAAAGAGTTTCTGCCTTTAGAATCAGCCCAGCCTTTGACTCCAACTTACATTGTCCACCACGAGCATGATGGACCACCACAGGGAAGATCATGAGATGGTACATCATATTTGATGACATTTGTGCCATATGGAAGGAAAGAAGACAACTATCGTGGGCTTCTGTTGAGTTAACTTTATACCAGGCATGTCCAAACTTTGGCCCTCCAGATGTTTTGGAACACAACTCCCACAGTCCTTTGTCACTGGCAGTCTAAGCTTAGAATTCTGGGAGTTGTAGTCCAAAACATCAGGAAGGCTGAAGTTTGGACATGCCTGCTTTATGCCCTCATCTTGAAGGCGGTGCTTAGGGCCATTGGCTGTCCAAGTGGATAACTCTACGTCACCCAGAAAACATAAATCAAGAAACCCCATCATGCAGAAAAAGAAAACCAAGAAAGGAGAAATGAAGATCAAAACAGGGGGAAAATATCCACCACTTCCAAATTCTTTACAGATGTTTCAAGGAAGCTACCCGTTTGTGGGTTGGAAAGGTGGGCATCTCTAAGCATGCATACCAGGAAGTGACCCAAAGTCCCATTCTAGATTGTTCTAGAGCATGGTTCCCAACTTTGGATCCCCAGGGACTCTTGGACTACATTGCCCAGAAATTCTGGCCAGGACGTCTAGCGGTGGAAGCTTCTGGGGTAGCCAAAGTTGGCACCCATTGTCTAAGGCATATCCAAACTTTGGCCCTCCAGATGTTTTGGACAGCAACTCCCACAGTCCTTTGCCATTGGCAATCTAAGCGTCTTAGAATTCTGGGAGTTGTAGTCCAAAACATCAGGAGGGCCGAAGTCTGGACATGCCTGACCTAAGAGGTGCTTCACAGGCTCAGAAAACCATACATGGTCGATGAAGAATTTAATTTACGTGGTCTATATAGAATTTAAGTGTTCACCACAATACAGAATGGCCAGCTTTAAATATAGGGGATAGAATCGCATGCAGACAGGGCAGCTTCTGAAATCAGTGTTTTGTTTTGCCGCTGGAGAGAGAACTAAAATAGAAAGCTTGGGAGAAGCTTCCTGCAGTACAGATTTACGGCCGGGTTCTCCCGGGAAAGCAAACAAAGATTTTGCAACGCATTGACTGGAGCCATAAATGGTAATGAACATCAGGAACATTCAGGCTCTCCAGAACTCTTCTAGCGACGAGGGGGTACAAAAATCTAGGAAGACCATAAAAGAAACAGGCGGAGAATCGGGCCGACCGTTAATGGCGGTGTTCCCCGCAGGCAGGCTGCCTCACAAGATGGAAATGGAAGATTCAGCGAAACAGAAAGGTGTTCTAGTATAAATTTGATAGCTGGTCTCCTCATCATAGAGAAAAGGCAGGCTGCAACCCCTTAGAGATCAGCCCCACTGCGTTGGTTGAAACACAAAAGCCCCTGAACTGGCTTAGAGCAGCAGAGACGGCCCTGCTTAGTCCATTTGCTATCTCCAGTTAAATGAGGAAGGCGTCCGAGCGTTGAAAAGGTGACCCTCCAGACGGCACGGAGGCCGGCTTCCAGAAGACCCACACGGTGCAGGTCAGCAGTAACGGCTAGTGGAAGCTGCTGGGTGACCAGGATGGTTGAAGGTCTGCAAGAGATGTCTTACGAGGAACGGCTTAGGGAGCTGAGAATGTTTAGCCTTTCAAAAAGAAGGCTGAGAGGAGATAGCTATGTTTAAATATCTGAAAGCATGTCACATTGAAGAGGGAACAGGTTTGTTTCCCATGGCTTCAGAGACTGGGACGCGGGGCAATGGTCTCAAACTACAGGAAAAGAGATTCTATTTGAACATGAGGAAGAACTTCCTGGTGGTTAGAGCTGTCAGGCAATGGAAGCTGCTGCCCCAAAGAGGATGGTGGAGTTTTCAAGCAGAGGCTGGATAGCCATCTGTCGGAAATACTGTGATGGAGGTTCCTGCATGGCAGGTGGTTGGACTGGGTGGCCCTCGAGGTTTCTTCCAACTCTGCGATGCTATAATTCCACCCCAAAACCTCCTGAAGGTGAAAAAACCTTGCTTTCCTAATGTCGAGGGAACCGCAAACACTCTCCTTCTTCCATCTGGGCCAATCTGAAGGCGGCCATTGCGTGTGTTGACCATGGGGGGGGGAGAGAGCTAACCTCACATGTTGCCATGTGTGCTTCCATGCTCAACTACTTAATTATGGGAGGGGGGAAGCCTAAAGAAAAAGGGCAGGCCAAAACCAAAAGGGTCCTGTAAGGAAATTAGGGATGATGGGACATAGGGTCATTTTCTTAAGCTTGATATTAAAAGCACTTTTCACCCGGCAGTAGAAACGTTATCTAAGGAATGCACAAACTAGTCATAAGAACATAAGAACATAAGGACTGCCTTGCTGGAAGAGGCCACAGCCCATCCAGTCCAGCATTCTGTCTCAAACAGCGGCTCACCATTTGCTTCAGGGCATTCCCAAGCAGATGTCTTCACCTGCTTACGATTCCCTGCAAATGGCACCAAGAGATATCCTGCTTCTCTCTCCAACCCGGAGGTTGTCTTTAGGCATCCATCATGATAGCCATTGATACCCGTTCTCCATGAACTTGTCCAATCCTTTCTTAAAACTGTCAAGGCTGACAGCTGTCACCACTTCTTCTGGCAGGGAATTCCACAGACCAATGATCCTCTGGGTGTAAAAGGACTTTCTCTTATTTTAAATAATATTCTATTTACCTAAACATTTTTCTAATATATATTAGAATAATATAATGGTATTCTATTTATCTAAACATTATTCTAATAATAATATAATATTCTAGAAACTGATCAATCCGCCTGGTCTCCATGGGGAGATCCGGACTGGAATGGCCTGTAAAGACGGACAACAGGGGACCTGGATTTCAAAGTCCTAGGAGGAATGACAAAAACCATATGCCACAGACAGTGTGGCAGCTAACAGTGTGGCCCTGGTGTTCTTGGTCTACACCTTCAAGAACATAAGAAGAGCCCTGCTGGATCAGGCCAAAGGCCCATCTAGTCCAGCTTCCTGTATCTCACAGTCGCCCCACCAAATGCCTCTGGGAGCGCACGAGACTAGATCTCTGCCTCCTGATACCTCTCCCCTGCATCTGGCCCTTGGAGTACCCCGGTTTTAAGCCTGGAGATGACACATCTCCATCGTGATTTGTCACCTGGGATGGACTTTTCCCTCCAGGAATCTGTCCCATCCCCTTTGGAAGGCATCCAGGCTAGATGCCATCACCACATATTGTGGCAGGGAGTTCCACAGACTAACAACACTAAACAACTAAAAGAAACGCTAGCAAGCACAGCCGACGCCCAAGAGTTTTCGGAAGCTGCCTGAGAACATCTGGAGTATCAAATCTGGGAATCTCTAGACTCAGAAGGTCCGAGGTGGCCGCCCCTGCGGCCTTCACAGGGTGTTGATAAGCCCTCTCCTCCCTCTCTAACCTACCTCACAGGGCAGTTGTGAGAGTAACATGACGGGTTCCCACTTCTGCCATGCTGTCCTGATCCGGCTGGAGCAAGGAACGGCAAGAAAAGAACGCCAAATAAACCAGTCAACCATGGTAGAACTGGGCATGGTCAGCTTAGAAGAAATGTGTGTTTGTGTGTGTGTGTGTGTGTGTATTGGGAGAGCGGGTGTCTTACCTGTATGGCTCTGTCTGGGCGCCGGTACCTTTGGGGTGTTTGTGTATTGTTTATTTAGTTATATTTGTATATTTTATCTGTTTATTGCACTTGTTTGTAAACCACCATGAGTTGTTTTATAAAAGAAGCTGGCAGTATATAAGTCTCAAATAAAGTACAGTAAGACCCCCAGTATCCGCTGGGGATTGGTTCCAGGACTTCCCGTGGATAATGAAAACCGTGGATAAGAGAGAATGCTTGCCCACCCACCTCCAAACTGCTGTTTCCTGATAGTAGCTTGCTTTATGACTGCTGTTTGGAGACAGTAGCTTGCTTTATGGCTGTTATTTGTGACAGAAGCTTGCTTTTCAGATGCTATTTGTGACAACAGCTTGCTTTACAGCTGCGGTTTGTGACAATAGCTTGCTTTGTGGCTGCTGAATTATTTAATTTTTTTCCTCTGCCAACCGTGGATAACTGAATCAGTGGATAATGAATCAGTGGATACAGGGGTCCTACTGTAAAGGAAAAGGAGCGTAAAAGAATTTCTAGATCCCTCTTATTTGGAAAGCGGAGAGCCGTCACTGACAGCAGGACGGTAAGCAGAGATGGGAAGGCTGCCTCTATGAGACAGTTTAGGCCTGGGTTTTCTGCACCGACAGGGTGTTTGTCCACTGGTGGGAAGAAAACCATCCTCAGATTGTGTTGGACTGTGGCGCAGTGGTTAAATGCCTGTCCTGAAGGTAAAAATTGTGCTCACGACCTGGGGTTCAATCCCAGGTAGCCGGCTCAGGGTTGACTCAGCCTTCCATCCTTCCCAGGTCGGTCAAATGAGGACCCAGCTTGCTGGTGGGGGGGGGGGGTGCAATGTGTAGCCTGCGTACTGGAATTAAACTGTAAACCGCCCAGAGACTACTTGAAGTGGTATGAGGCGGGCAGTATAGAAGCAGCGTATTTTTGCTTTTTTTGGACTGCAACAGCAGGGCTGGAAAGTGGAGTCCTGGGTGACCGGATGGACCCCCACCTTGAGGAAAACACGCTCCAACTCACCCACCAACCCACGGTCTTGTTCCATCTCCATCCTGCATGTCACATTTCAATCATCACCCTGCATTTCACCATCCCACAAGGGTCCTTTTCAATCGGGAGAATTGGGGGGGGGGCAGGGAGAGAAAATCTCTTCCCAAAGAAGATAAGAACCTAAGAAGAGCCCTGCTGGATCAGGCCAAAGGCCCATCTAGCCCAGCTCACAGTGGGGGGCACCAGATGCGTCTGGGAGCGCACGAGGCTAGATCTCTGTCTCCTGATCCCACTGCCCTGCATCTGGCCCTTGAAGTACCCTGATTTTAAGCCTGGAGATGACACACCTCCATCATGGTTTGTAACCTGGGATGGACTTTTCCTCCAGGAATCTGTCCAATCCCCTTTTGAAGGCATCCAGGCCAGATGCCATCACCACCTCCTGTGGCAGGGAGTTCCACCGACTGGGTAAAAAAACATTTTCTTCTGTCTGTTCTCACTCTCCCAGCCCTCAATTTGAGTGGATGTCCTCTAGTTCTGGTATTCTGTGAGAGGGAGAAGAGCGTCCCTCTCTCCACTTGACTGATGCCCTGCATTATTTTGTATGTTTCAATCATATTCCTCCTCAGGCGCCTTTTTTCCAGACTAAAGAGCCCCAAATGTTTTAGCATTTCCTCATAAGGGAGGTGCCCAAGCCCAGTAATCATTTTAGTCGCTCTCTTTTGCACCTTTTCCAGTTCCACTATGTCTTGTTTGAGATTTTTTAAAGTCAGAGCATCCCCTTGTATTTGGGTTTGGCTTGTTTCCCAGCCTTGGCTATGCCAAATGTATCACACACACACACACACACATATACAGAGAAAGAGAGAGAGAGAGAGAGAGAGAGAGATGAACAGACAGACAGAGATTCAGTCTCCTGGCCCATCACTGCTCAACAATCATTCATCATGTGCCGAGCCCTGGATGCCTAGATGTTCTCCGATGCACCTTTTCGCTGCTGAGAATTCTGCCATTGTGTCACAGTCAAAAGAGAGGGGTTCCCCCCCGCCCCCTCCATCCACCCAGCTTCCCTCTGTTCCTAAAATAAAACCGCTACACAGGGAGTAAGCGCCCCCCCTCGCTCTCCCTTTGCAAGGCAAAAGCTTCATTCGAGATCGTCGATGGGGGAAACTGGATCAATGGAGCAAAGGGGGGGGGGTTAGACAGGATCTCTGCTAATAGGATATTCTTTCTGGGGAAGATCGAAGCTTTCCACTTGAACTCCCCTTCCCGCAGAGAACATCCGATTCAGGTTTCTGAGCCTCCCTCTGTGGCAAACCACCCTCCACCTCAAAAATCAGGCTTTGATTTCTTTCTTTCTTTCTTTCCCTTATCAACCTCGAGCCAGCCGCCAGCAAACTAAACGGGAGACAAGCAAACGAAAAGAGAACCTTTTCAGAATCACACTTCTTCCCAACACATTTTCTGGATTGCATCTCCGGTCAGGCCACCCATCTGCCCTTTGGGGATGATGGGATCTGTTGTCCAGAACACCCGGGGCTGCGGGAGACTTTACGCCCTTCTCTTGCAACGTCCCCCCCTCCAAAAAACAACAACAACCCGTATGCAAACCCACTCCCTCAACAAACCAGACAAGGAGAGCTTTATTTATGTTTGTGTGTCTGCTTCAACTCTGTAGAGGCAAGAGGGCAGCATCTTGAAAAGGCACTTAAGATTTTTCACGTCCCGCTCTTTCAAAGACCGATCATCCATCGGGCTGTCATCCGAACTGGAGGGGGTGGGGAAGAGAGACAAGGATCTCCCTAAGCGTGCCCTTAAGAGGATGCACTGAGATGGTCACACACGCCTTCTGGTGAAGAGACCTGCATTTCAAATTTTAAACATTACAAATAAGAATAATAAGAATAATAATGAACTTACCAGCTCTACCGATCCGTAATGCTTCCGGCTGAACTCGCCCCGTCTACAACCCAGGTCCTCAGAGACAGAGCTGGAATAGAAGTGCTTCATCAGTAGACATAGCTAATGGGCCCCCTGTCAGCAATCGAAGGGGGAGAAAAAGAATATTTCCCACCCCACCCCGCCCAAGCCACTCCGTTCTGCCCAGGACGGTCTGCCGTCGCCTACGGCCGCTTCACCACTGCTGTGGGAGACCCTGATGATGCTGGAAGAACGAGAAACCGCTCGCAGCCATTGCAGAGGCTAGCTGGCGGGCAAAGAAACCGGGGAGAAAGGTGGCCTGGAAGGGAGGGGAGGGGAGGGAAGGAGGGTGGGTGGGTGGTGAGGAGGAGAAGCAAAGATGCCCCCCCCAAAAAAAACTGAACAGCTAAAAGAGAGGGAGCAAGAGAGAGAGAGAGAGAGAGAGAGAACAGGCAACGATGCAATTAGCTAATCAGCCAGGGAAACATGTTCGATTCGGAAGGGCTTCTGGTTGCCTTTGGAAGTCTGTCTCTTGCCTGCTCGGTCTCTCGCCGCCGCCCCCCCCCCATTCAAGCAGGAGCTTATTCTGCTGCAGACTTCAACGCGGGGTGGGGTGGGGTGGGGGTGTTAAAGGGGATTGAGAAACTGCATGGGAGACCTTGACAAAAAAGACCCCCCCCCAGGCACAAAATTGCTGCCCAATCCCCCTGCAATTCACTTTCCAGAATGTTTGCATTCCAGTGTTTTTTTTTTTCTGGAAGGGAAATTGGGGTTTTGCCTGCGGAAACTGAAGCACCCACATAGGCAGGTATGCAAGAGATCCCCCGCCCCACCCCCCAAAATGCCCTTGACAAGATCTTCTTTCTTGGTTATGAAGGAGGCCTGCTAACCTTTGCTTAAGCATCAAGCAACATGGGGCAGCAGCAGCGGTGGCGGGGGGGGGGGGGGCAGCGAAGAGAAGATTATTGTTACTATATATAGAGCTCCCCAGAGACTCCGTGCCATTGCCAATGCGGAGATGCGGCAGAGTTGCCGTCAAAAGGAGGCTGCCCGTCGCCACTCTGCGGGGGTTCTCGTCGCGGAAAGGAACTCGTGTAGAGATACGACAAGGAGGAGGGGGGTACTCTTTCATAAACATAGCCCAAAATTTGGGAGGCACGGAAACCAATCAGCTGTCACGACGGGAACATTTGGAGACCCTGTTTGCTGGAGGCCACTCATCCAAGGACCCTCTCCCATCATTTCCAGTCCAACGGTGACCCTCCGCTTTCATTTCTTTTGAAATGGACGTGTTTCACAAACTCGCCAAGTTCTGTGGACCTGTTTAAAGAGCACCTTCTCCGCGGCTACCCACGCCTGCCCCACTTGGCTACAAGTTCCGCCTGGCCTGCATTCAGGTCCTGTTGGTTGCCAGCGTTGGTCCCGGGAGCCAGAAGGGGCAGGAAAACTTTCAACACGGATGGCCAAAAAAAAAATCAAAGACAGACAGGGAGGCCAAAAAACACCCCTCCAAGATGGCTACCAGTCTATATATCACTTGGTGCCTTCCTACAAAATCAAGTGTTCAGTTAGCACATCTATTGGTTAAATTTGTTAATTGCATTTATCGGGCATTGCCTCCAGGAGACTAAGCGCCACACAGATTGCTTCTCCTTGCGCTTGTTCTCATTCTTCACCCAGCCCGAGTTCAACCAGCATGGTGTCCAGCTATGAATGAATTTCAACCCAGGTCTTCTCCATCTTGGTTTTACACCTCTAATTTTGCATTTCCCAACACCCAGCATACCCCCAGACGGTGCAAAGGACAGGGCAGAGCCAACCATCACGGGGTGGGGGAGTTTAAAAAGTCAAAAGAAATGAAGGTGACCACGCAAGAGAACGAAGTGTCTGGTTTACAGAAGGACCCCCATATCCACTGATTCATTATCCACTGATTCAGTTATCCATGGACGGCAGAGGAAAATACTGTATAAATAAATAATTCAGCAGCCAAAAAGCAAGCTATTGTCACAAACAGCAGCTGTAAAGCAAGCGACTGTTTCAAAATAGCAGTCATAAAGCAAGCTACTGTCAGGAAACAGCAGTGTGGAGGTGGGTGGACAGGTGTTCTCTCTTATCCACGATTTTCATTATTCACGGGAAGGCCTGGAACCCATCCCCAGCAGATACCGGGGTTCTACTGTACTTTGGTCCCAAGCCCAATCTGATGGATGCAATCTGGGTGCAAAATGTGTAACAAAACATCACAGCATTTACGGAATAGGCATTGGACTGTATAAAAGCTGGGAAAACACACCGCAACGGTGTCCTCTACAGAAAGGAGCACAACCATCTCTGGAAGAACAAGGGGCAAATTAAGATCCCCAGAAGACCAGATGCACCCCAAGCAAAGACTGTTGGCAATGATCAACAGAAGCTCTCTTTACAGGCTTTAGAGCTGGGAAATCCTAACTCCCTTTTAAATTTCTACCAACCTGTGGGTGTCTCCCCCCCCTCCCCAAAACCTATGTGACGGTGAGTGTTGTCATTTTGGCAACATCAGTGCCTTGGCACTCCATCTGCAGCCCTGGAAATGGAGGAAGTGATAAATGAATGGAAGAATTCTGACAACAGATGTTTTGCTGTAGCTGGGTACAAGGAAGGGGTTATTTGGAAAACCCAAAACCACAGAGGGAATCTAAGAGGGAGGAGCTTAGAATCATCCTTCACCGTCCACCATTCTTTAAAAGAAACGAAAATTGGCACTGTTAGCTTCTTTCTGTTTCCAGCATGATGCTGCTTTTGTGAGAGCGGGGGCCAGGTCTTGAGGGCGGCCAGAAAAAAAAAATCCAATCGGGACGTCTCGTAAACTGGCTTTGCTTTCAGACAACGCACAACTACACAAACACAAATGAGGCTTTCCCGGACAGCTAAAAGGTCTTTATGAGATTTCAACAAAGAAGACTGGGACCTCTCTTGCTCTCTCTTTTTTAAAGGAAATCCTAGAGAACACTGGCTTTCTTCTCCCTGCAGCTGGGTGTGCTGGTTGCCACAGAAACCAGTATGGAAATAATTCTGGTCGGATGGACATCTATTACTGATACGGTTTGTAGGTGTAATTTTAAGACCAAGGGCCAGCAAGGTGACTGGGGGGAATCTGTTTGCGCCACTCCAGGGGCCGTGCTATTCATAGAATCATAGAGTTGGAAGAGACCTCAAGGGCCATCTAGTCCAACCCCCTGCCATGCAGGAACCCCCATCACAATACCTCTGACAGATGTCCATCCAGCCTCTGCTTAAAAACCACCAAAGAAGGAGACTCCACCACCTTCCTTTGGGGCAGCATCTTCCACTGCCGAACAGCTCCAACTGTCATGAAGTTCTTCCTAATGTTCAAATGGAATATCTTTTCCTGTAGTTTGAGACCATTGCCCCGAGTCCTAGTCTCTCAAGCCATGGAAAACAAACCAGTCAGCTCTTCAATGTGACATCCTTTGAAATATTTGAACATAGCTATCATATCCCCTCTCAGTCTTCTTTTTGAAAGGCTAAACATTCCCAGTTTCCTTAGCCGTTCCTCATAAGACATTTCCTCCAGACCCTCAACCATCCTGGTTGCCCTCTTCTGCACCCGCTGAAGGTTGTCAACATCCTTTTTAAACTGACACAGTACTCCAGGTGGAGTCTGACCAGAGCAGAATAGAGTGGGGCTATCACTTCCCTTGATCTAGACACGATGCTTCTGTTGATGCAATCAAGAATCACATTGGCTTTCCTGGCCGCCACATCATACTGCTGACTCATGTGCAATTTGTGGTCCACCAAGACTCCCAGATCCCTTTCACAGGTACTATTCTCCAGCCAAGTATCCTCGCCATGGTGGTGCAATGCACCCACCCAGATCCCGAGATTGGGTCTTGGGTTTGGGGACTGTTCCGGCAATGGAGCTCAAGAACTTAATTATCCTTCAGGAAATGGCTTCGGCAAATGAAATCAAAAAAGCTCGAGTGTTCCCGCGACCAATTCACTGTGTCAAGAGGCTGGGAGAGAGATATCAGCTGATCTCTGTATCGGTACAAGGCAGGGATTTCTCCCATCCAACTTTCTGAAGCTGGCTAGTGAAGTGACAGAGAAGTCGCCTCACAGGCAAAATAAACTAATTTTTTAAAAGGTAAGTATCAGAGTAGAAGGACAAGGTTAAGGGCAAATATAGGTAAAGTTTGCAATGATACAAACAGAACAGGGAGGGAAACTGGCGTCACCGGAGCTGTTGTAAAGTTGGGCTTAAGTCATACCGGTGACTCAACACAGGTTTTTATTTCACAATGATTCTCCCTTTTTTCAACTCATAACTTGGAACCCACCCACTCTTCCTTTTTTTTTTTTTTACAGGAAAAAAGAGTTTATTTGTAACAGGGTCTCAGAGTCAGGGATTGGAGCTTGATACCAAAGAGTCAGACACAGACTTGATACTCAATATCAAAGACATCACTTCGCCAATTAAGGTCCGGATAGTCAAAGCTATGGTTTTTCCAGTAGTGATGCTTGGAAGTGAGAGCTGGACTATAAAGAAGGCTGATCACCACAGAATCGATGCTTTTGAGCTGTGGTGCTGGAGGAGAGTCTTGAGAGTCCCCTGGACTGCAAAGAGATCAAACCTATCCATCCTGAAAGAAATCAACCCCGGATGTTCACTGGAAGGACAGATTTTGAAGCTGAGGCTCCAGTAGTTTGGCCACCTCATGAGGAGAGAGGAGTCCTTGGAAAAGTCCCTGATGTTGGGAAAGACTGAAGGCAAAAGGAAAAGAGGACGGCTGAGAATGAGATGGTTGGACGGTGTCATCGATGCAACCAATATGGATTTGACCAAACTCCGGGAGGCAGTGGAAGATAGGAAGGCCTGGTGTGCTCTGGTCCATGGGATCACGAAGCGTCAGACATGACTGAACGACAACAACAAAACAAACCCAAAGACTCAGGTTTGGTACGAAAGACTTGGACTCAATGTTCCCTCTAAACTGCACATGCACAGGACCTCATCGGGGCACCACAGAGGCAGCTGAAATCAATCCCTCTTTATTTTGATACCAAAGACATGGCACTTGGCACCAAAGACTTGGGTGAGACTTGGCACCAAAGACTCAAGACTTGGGGCTTTATATCAAAGACTTCAGACTTGGTATCACAACTTAGGACTTGGTTCCAAAGACTTGGACTTGGTGCTTTATACCAGAGACTTGGGACTTGTTACCAAAGACTCAGACTTGGGGTTTTATATCAAAGACTTCAGACTTGGTACCACAACTTAGGACTTGGTACAAAAGACTTGGACTTGGTGCTTTATACCAGAGACTTGGGACTTGTTACGAAAGACTCAGACTTGGGGCTTTATATCAAAGACTTCAGACTTGGTACCAACAACTTAGGACTTGGTACAAAAGACTTGGACTTGGTGCTTTATACCAGAGACTTGGGATTTGTTACCAAAGACTCAGACTTGGGGCTTTATATCAAAGACTTCAGACTTGGTACCACAACTTAGGACTTGGTACAAAAGACTTGGACTTGGTGCTTTATACCAGAGACTTGGGACTTGTTACCAAAGACTCAGACTTGGGGCTTTATATCAAAGACTTCAGACTTGGTACCAACAACTTAGGTCTTGGTTCCAAAGACTTGGTCTTGGTACTTTATACCAGAGACTTGGGACTTGGTACCAAAGACTCAAGACTTGGGACTTTATATCAAGGACTTCAGACTTGGTACCAACGACTTGGGACTTGGGACCAAAGACTTCGACTCAGATTGGGGACTTCTTGTTGGCAAACCCCAATAACAAACCCCTTGTTGGCAAACCCCAAGACTTTGACTCAGACTGGGGACGTCTTGTTGGCAAACCCCAAACCCCAAGCCTTCCTCCTTTGCCGCCCACCGCCCCTCTCGGCCAGAAAATTAATCTGTGATGTGGGAGCTCCCAAGGAGAGCCAGCTGGCTGTTTGCGCTGAGCAACATTCTCTCTGCACACCATCAAAGCTCTTTTCTCTCTCTCTCTCTCTCTCTTTTTCCCCTCCCCCCCTTTTTAGTCCAAGGAGGCAGGTTTAGGCAAGAAGAGGAGAGAAGGATTCTTTTTCCATCTCCTCCAACACAAACAACCGAGTCAGCTGGCAACAAAAAAGGAGGGCTGGAGAAGGGGGTCTTTTCCTGTCTAGCCACAAGTGGAGGCAGGCCCGGGATGTCTTTCCCAGCTTCGGCCATGCAATTAAAAGCAAAAAAACCAACCCTGTCTGGTAAACGCATTATGCTAGGTTCTTTTAGCTAGAAGAAATCAGGTGCGGGTATTCAAGCCGCACGCTGGGCAAGGCAAAAGAAATTCTGTCTTAGCAGGCTGGCAAACGGATGGCTATGAGCTCAACGCGGCCTAAAAAAAATAAGAGGATAAGATAAACCTTTATTGATCCCACATCGGGGAAATTTACTTGTTACACAGCTCCCAATACAAAGAACAAATAAAGAAGAGTAGGTGCACCAAAAAGTGTAAGGTGGGAAAAAAGGTAGTTTCCCTCCCCGCACATGCGTGCTAGTCGTGTCTGACTCTAGGGGCGGTGCTCATCTCCATATTCAAGCCGAAGAGCCAGTGTTGTGCAAGTCCGTGGCCACGTGGCTGGCATGGCTGCAAGGAAACACTGTTGGTTTTTTAACGGAGGTACCTACTTATCTACTTGCATTTATATGCTTTCGAACCGCTAGGTTGGCAGGGGTTGGGGTAAACAGCAGGAGCTCACTCCGCCTCGTGGCACCCAGGATTCGAACCGCTGAGCTGCCGACTTTGCAGCCAACAGTTTTTGGAGCCGTAGTCCGCTGAGCCACCATGCCCCATCAACACGGCCTAAGGCAGGCATGTCCAAAATTTGGCCCTCCAAATGTTTAGGACCACAACTCCCACAGTCCTTTGCCATTGGAAATACAGGCTTGGAATTCTGGGAGTTGTGGTCCAAAACATCAGGAGGGCCGAAGTTTGGACATGCAACCCTGCCCAAGCATCACCTCTGTTCTCTCTCTGCCCAGTCTATTAACGACCAAGGAAATGCCTTCTTATTACTTTCAGATGACACAGAAAGCTACATGGTATTGAGCTGTGGCACTGATCCAGCTAGCCACTGGCGGTGGCTCATGGATGCTCTCGGAGAACTCTCGAGACCAGGCCAGCTTTTCATGGCTTGGCTGTTTTCTGCATGGTTCACGACACCCCTCCTCTCCCGATAAGATAGCTGCCGAGAGCAGACTAAGAGATCTTGACTCACAACGGTGGCCCCGGAGTTCCCAGTTTTGAAGCTTGTAATACTTGGGAAAGGGTGTCCACCACAAGCAAGTGGGTCCTAGATAAATGAAGCCTGAACTACCTCTGGGAGGCGAACGTGATGGGACGGATGCTGTCCTCCTTTCGGGCACATCACAAGGCGTCAGGATCATCTGAAAAAGACCACAATGCTAGGAAAGGTGGCAGGCAGCAGGGAAAGAGATGGACTGGTTCCCTAAAGCAGTGGTTCTCAACCGGTGGGTCCCCAGATGTTCCTGGACTGCAACTCCCAGAAACCCCTTCCAGCACAGCGAGTGGTTGAGGCTTCAGGGAGTTGCAGTCCAGGAACGCCTGGGGACCCTCAGGTTGAGAACCACTGCCCTAAAGGAAACCACGAGCTTGGGCTTACAAGAGCTGAGCACGACTGTGGGAGGCAAAGGGTTCATTATAGGATTGCCATACATATGGGGCGTGGTGGCTCAGTGGACTAAGGCTTCCGAAAACTGTCGGCTGCAAAGTTGGCAGCTCGGCGGTTCGAATCCCGGGTGCCACGCAGCGGAGCGAGCTCCCGCTGATAATCCCAGCTTCTGCCAACCTAGCAGTTCGAAAGCAAGTCAATGCAAGTAGCAAAAAGGGTTTCTTTAGTTATGTCCGGAGCAAAAGGAAAAATAAGGAAATGATAGTCTATCTGCGTGGCGATAATAACCAGTTACTAACAGGAGACAAGGAAAAGGCAGAACTACTCAACACCTTCTTTGCCTCCGTTTTCTCCAAAAAGGAAGAAAGAGATCTGCTGGGCCAAGAATTAGATGAGGTAGGATGGGAATTGCAACATAGACTAGGTAGAGAGCTAGTACTGGAACACCTGGAAGCATTAAATGAATTTAAGTCTCCAGGGCCAGATGAATTACACCCAAGGATATTAAAAGAACTGGCAGAAGTAATTTCCGAACCATTGGCAATAATCTTTGAGAAGTCCTGGAGAACAGGGGAAGTTCCCATCGACTGGAGGAGGGCTAATGTTGTCCCCATCTTCAAAAAGGGGGAAAAAGAGGACCTAAATAATTACTGCCCAGTCAGCTTGACTTCAGTTCCTGGAAAGATCCTAGAGCAGATTATTAAACAGTCAGTCTGCAATTATTTAGCAAACAATGCTGTCATTACAAGAAGTCAACACGGGTTTCTTAAAAACAAGTCATGCCAGACTAATTTGATCTCTTTCTTTGATAGAATTACAGGCCTGGTGGATGAGGGGAATGATGTGGATATTGTTTATCTGGACTTTAGTAAGGCCTTTGATAAGGTTCCCCATGGTATTCTTGCTAAGAAGTTAGTAGAAAGTGGAATAGATAGTGCTACTGTTAGGTGGATTTGTAATTGGTTGACTGATCGCAACCAGAGGGTGACCATAAATGGCCTCTCTTCAGCTTGGAGAGACGTGACCAGTGGGGTGTCCCAGGGTTCTGTTCTGGGTCCAGTGCTCTTCAATATCTTTATTAATGACTTGGAGGAAGGAATAAAGAGTATGCTAATTAAATTTGCAGATGATACTAAATTGGGAGGGGTTGCTAATTCCCCAGAGGATAGAATGAAAATCCAAAAAGACCTTGACAGATTAGAGTGCTGGGCCAAAGCTAACAGAATGGATTTCAACAGAGGGAAATGTAGGGTGCTACATCTAGGTAAAAAAAAAATGAATTGCACAAATATAGGATGGGGGATACTTGGCTGCAGAATAGTACCTGTGAAAGGGATCTGGGAGTCTTGGTAGACCACAAATTGAACATGAGTCAGCAGTGTGATGTGGCGGCAAGGAAAGCCAATTCGATTCTTGGTTGTATCAGCAGAACCATAGTGTCTAGATCAAGGGAAGTGATAGTACCACTCTATTCTGCTTTGGTCAGACCCCACCTGGAGTCCTGTGTCCAGTTCTGTGCGCCTCAATTTAAAAAGGATGTTGACAACCTCGAGCAGGTGCAGAGGAGGGCGACCAGGATAGTTGAGGGTCTGGAGGAAATGTCGTATGAGGAACGGCTTAGGGAACTGGGAATGTTTAGCCTTTCAAAAAGAAGACTCAGAGGGGATATGATAGCCAAGTTTAACTATTTGAAAGGATGTCACATTGAAGAGGGAACAGGTTTGTTTTCCATGGCTTCAGAGACTAGGACTCGGGGAATTGTTTCAAACTACAGGAAAAGAGATTCAATTTAAACATTAGGAAGAACTTCATGACAGTTAGAGCTGTTCGGCAGTGGAATATGCTGCCACGGAGGGTGGTGGAGTCTCCTTCTTTGGAGGTTTTTAAGCAGAGGCTGGATGGCCATCTGTCAGAAATATTGTGATGGGGTTCCTGCATGGCAGGGGGTTGGACTAGATGGCCCTTGAGGTCTCTTCCAACTCTATGATTCTATGATTCAAGTAAATAAATAGGTACCGCTGTAAAAAGCGGGGAGGTAAAACAGTGTTTCCTTGCAGCCATGCCGACCACGTGGCCATGTACTTGCACAACACTGGCTCTTCGGCTTGAATACAGAGATGAGCACCGCCCCTAGAGTCGGACATGACTAGCACACATGTGCAGGGGGAACCTTTACCTTTGCCTTTAATATAAATAGGGGTTGACCAATGCTTCAAGCACAGCAGGTGCAGGTTATTCTGGAACACAGAAACTACTCACCATAAATGATCTGGAACCGTTGTGTTTCTGTCCCACTCCTAGACTACCAGTTCATCGCCTTAGCTCCATTTCCTGAGACATCACACAACTCTGTGCCCACCTCCCAGCTTTTATAAGGAACACCCCCCCCCCCATTTTCACGTGGGGATTCATGTCCCAGCAGAGGGATGTTAAAAGAGTAACGGCTCGTCCCTGGGATACCTCTTGAGGTATGGTCATGTTTCCACCTCGGGCATCACATCAGTGAAGCACCTCCGACGCAGCATTGGAGGAACCTTCTGCAGGTGGGCTGCTTCCAGTAACTCTAGACTTAAGAACCTAAGAAGAGCCCTGCTGGATCAGGCCAAAGGCCCATCGAGTCCAGCTTCCTGGATCACACAGTGGCCCCACCAAATGTGTCCAGGAGTGCATGAGACTAGATCTCTGTCTCCTGATGCCATTCCTCTGCATCTGGCCCTCGAAGTACCCTGGTTTTAAGCCTGGAGATGACACATCTCTATCATGGTTTGTCACCTGGGATGGACTTTTCCTTCAGGAATCTGTCCAATCCCCTTTGGAAAGGCATCCAGGCCAGGGAGTTCCACAGACTAACAACGTGCTGGGTGAAAAAATAATCCCTTTTGTCTGTTCTCACTCTCCCAACCCTCAGTTTGAGTGGATGTCCCCTAGTTCTGGTATATTGTGAGAGGGAGAAGAGCGTCCCTCTATCCACTTGACTCACGTCCTGCATTATTTTGTACGTCTCAATCCTATCCCCCTCAGGCGCCTTTTCTTCCAGACTAAAGAGCCCCAAATGGTTTAGCCTTTCCTCATAAGGGAGGTGCCCCAAGCCCAGTAATCATTTGAGTCGCCCTCCTTTACACCTTTTCCAGTTCCACTGCCAACGCCTGCTGATGTGCTGCTCTTATGTTCCTTGTCCAAGATGTCTCCGGAAGAGGTGATTTTGGTTTTTGTTGGCCTTCTCTGCCCGTATTTTATTTCTCTGAATTGTAGATGTGTGGTCTGCTGGCTGGACCAAGGAAGAAGAAGAAGAGGAAACCCAACAACCACAACAAAACAAGATACTTCTAGTTGTGCTGATCTGTGATTGGAAATGAATCTGTGACTGGACTAGACAGTCTTCTGGTTGAAACCATTTCCCTGGGCAATTACTTTGAAAGGTCACGCCAAATTCATGACCAAAATTGATTTAAGTGCCTTCTACTACAAGATGCCACCAGGGTTAAGTTGATTTCAGCTTCAGCAAGACAAAGCTACAATAACTTCAGCTTTATCCCCAGCGAGGCATTACAGTGGAAAACACAGAGAAATAATATTTCAAGCTGGATCCGGATTGTTGACAGTGACATATCCAATTGCCAAATGCTCTAAAATAACTTTTTGAAGTGGAGAGGAGATTTAACGATGTTTATCTGCTTTCTCACATGCTTCCTTTCTGTCTTTCTGAGAGGTTTTCAAACATATTTATGGTCAATTCAGTGCGCTGAAAGTCTTTGATGGGGTACCCAGGAACTGAGTCATGGCAACAGGTCTTCTTTTCTTCTGAGACCGAAACCTTTTCACTACTCATCCAAGTAAGAACATAAGAACATAAGAACAGCTATGCTGGATCAGGCCAAAGACCCATCTAGTCCAGCTTCCTGTATTTCAGAGTGGCCCCACCAGATGCATCTGGGAGCCCACAAGACTAGATCTCTGCCTCCTGATGCCACTCCCCTGCATCTGGTCCTTGAAGGACCCCGGTTTTCAGCTTGGAGATGACACATCTCCATCATGGTTTGTCACCTGGGATGGACTTTTCCTCCAGGAAGGAGCATCTTCAATCTGAGGAAGGTTGGTAGACCTCCACGTTATCCTCCACCTTGGTTTCATTTCACCCTGGTCTGAACAGGCTCGGCAAATGGACCATGGCCAGCAGTGCATTCAAGTCATACCTCTGAAGCCCTTCCCACCACCCATTAAGCATGGCTCATTAGCCTTGGCCTTCCTGGTGGAGCTGATTTTCCTGGGGAAAGATGAAAAGGGCAGCATGATAAACAGGGGACAGATTGTGATGAGGTCCTCCACAGCCCTGCTGAAAGAGGGGTTGTCTATGCACACACATGGCCTCCTTAATCCCTCTCTCGAACCACTTATCTTCTCTGTTGAGTATGTATACATCTTCGTCATTGAATGAGCACCTTTTGTCCTTCAAATGAAACTAGACGCTGCTGGCTCTGGTCCCGAGCTGTCGCCCCTCCTGTGCTTTGGCAGGGGTACTCCTGATATTGCGAACAACAACTGCCATAATCCCCAGGCAATGCGTTTGGGATGCATGGACATTTGAGTCCAATCTGTTATATGGGAAGGGGATATGGCCAACTGTTTGCCACACTCCGCCAACTGCATTTCCATTTCCCGGTTCAAGTCAATACATCTCCTAATTATATTAATTCCAGATATACCAACGTTTGCCTTGGGCATACAGAGAAGACTGTGCACAAACAAAACAGTAAATCAAGTCCCTGTTCCAAAGAGGTTAGAAAGTGTACATCAATGTTCAAAACAAACAGCAGATGCAAGCAAGCTCATAAATTGGAAATATGAACCACCGGTGGTTTAAACAGAATCAAACGGAAAGAAAGGCCCTAGTAGGACAACCAGCTGCCTTCTTCCCATGGCTTTCCTCCGACTGGTATCTTCTCCCCCTCCTCACCCCAAGGGTTTTGGACTACAACTCCCATCACACCAGATCTGGTATAGGATGGGAGACACCTGGCTGGAAAATAGTACCTGTGAAAGGGGTCTGGGAGTCTGGGTGGACCACAAATTGAATATGAGCCAGCAGTGTGACGCGGCAGCCAAGAAAGCCAACACGATTCTAGGTTGCATCAACAGAAGCATGCTCAATCGAGCATGTCTAGATCAAGGGAAGTGACAGTACCACTCTATTCTGCTCTGGTCAGACCTCATCTGGAGTACTGTGTCCAGTTCTGTGCGCCTCAATTTAAAAAGGATGTTGACAATCTTGAACGGGTCTAGAGGAGAGTGACCGGGATGATTGAGGGTCTGGAGGAAATGTCTTACGAGGAACAGCTTAGGGAGCTGGGAATGTTTAGCCTTACAAAAAGAAGACTGAGAAGGGATATGTTAGCTATGTTTAAATATTTGAAAGGATGTCACATTGAAGAAGGGACTGGTTTGTTTCCCATGGCTTCAGAGACTAGGACTCGGGGAAATGGTTTCAAACTACAGGAGAAGAGATTCCATTTGAACATTAGGAAGACCTTCCTGACAGTTAGAGCTGTTCGGCAGTGGAAGATGCTGCCCCAAAGGAGGGTGGTGGGGTCTCCTTCTTTGGAGGTTTTTAAGCAGAGGCTGGATGGCCGTCTGTCGGAAATACTGTGATGGGGGTTCCTGCATGACAGGGGGTTGGACTGGGTGGCCCTTGAGGTCTCTTCCAACTCTATGATTCTATGGTTCCATGATTCTATGAACATCACAAGGGAGACCATTTGGAGCATCCCAAGAAAGCCATTTGAAACGAGCCTTTACCCTGGATGTGGAATGGGCAGTGGTGGGAAGTCCCAGGAGCAGAATGCCATGGACTCTGGCAGTGCAGTGTAGCGGTCGGAACTCTGATTCAAGGTTCGACTGAAGTACTAATTCAGGTGAATCATTTCCAGGATATTAAAAAGTGCAGGCCCACCACTTCACCCTCCTTGAAGACTTGAAGAAAAGAGGGGCAGAAAAATGTAATTCAAGAAATGTATTTTCTGTGCTAACAAAATGCCTTATCACGAAGAGAAGCACTCACTCTTCAGGATCAGAAGAGGAAGGTAACCTGCGATCAACACAGCATTACCAGAAGTTGGAAAAGCCCCTCTCTGAAACCACAACTCCCAAGATCCAACGGGGTTGCTAGGTTTAGGAAACTAGGAGTTATGGTCCAAAATATAACTTTTGGACACATCCAAACAACAGATAGCAGGGGTGCAGTGGCTCAGCGGGCTAGAGCAATGAAAACTGTCAGCTGCAAGGTCGGCAGCTCGGCGGTTTGAATCCGGGGTGCCACGCAGCGGAGCGAGCGCCTGCTGTTCACCCCAGCTCCTGCCAACCTAGCCATTCGAAAGCATGCAAATACAAATAGATAAATAGGTTAATAGGTTAAATAGTGGGAACGGAAAAACAGTGTTTCCTTGCAGCCAAGCCAGCCATGTGGCCATGGACTTGCACAACACTGGCTCTTCAGCTTGAATACGGACACCACTAGCACAAATGCGTGGGGGGAACCTTTACCTTTTTAAACAACAGATAAAGGAAAATGAACACACTCTTAGATGTTTCCGGTGCTACCTTCCAAGCTTTTGGACACCCCAGCCACTGAGAATGAGACCAGTTCCGATAACCATCTCCTCGCACTGAGTTCTGACTATCGTTAGATTCCAAAGCGTTGCCCGAACATCAGCTAGCCGGCCCTTTTGTGACTGAATGCCCCTTTTAACAACACTCATCTGGGCAATTCCACCACCTCCATCAAGAATTGCAGATATTCAGAGGGAAAAGTTAGACCAAGCGGGGTGCTGATTGTGTGGGGAGATGGGAGACAGTGAATGGAGGCACACACCTCAAGATTAAACACATGTTGCCCTCCAGATGCTGTTAAGGCTGATACATCACATCCATCTTATCGCTATTCACGGTCCCGCTTGGGACCAGTACAAAGTAATCTAACCGCACGTCCATTGCGGGATGAGGGGAGTTCATCCCGACCATGCCCCCTGAACTGCGATTTAAGCGGGATGAGAGATTCCCCTCCCTGGCCTCGGGAATATGCTCGTCGCGCTTCTCATTCCGAGATGAGTGCCCGTGAGGTAAGGCTCGTCACGCAACGTGCCATTCTCCATCTAGTGGCAGGAGTGCAAAGTGCCATTCGCCAGTGCATTCCTTATGGAGTCAGCAACACAGTGCAGACAGATTAAAAGACAAATGCCTCAAACTTAGCTCCGTAACGCATTGAAGGCAAGGCTTCGGAGAATCAAAACATTGAAAAACTTTAGGACGGGGCCGGAAAAAAAAACAGAGAACAAAGGCATGGAATTTCACATCTCATCACGGAACGAGGACGTGCGGTAACAGTCATGCCAGTATCATCCATCACGCCCGTGTGTACACGGGAACAGGGACAGAACCGGAAGACCACGCAACCGTGACTGACATCAACACACAACGAACTTCCTCCCGGGACGAGAATGGACGTGAAGTAACCGTCTAATAAGACTGCAAGTCTCAACACTTGGATCTGCAGATGGATGGGAACGGTGATCCAGCAATATCAGGACTCTCTTATCCAGACCGACAACCCTTCCTCTGCTGCTTCCCTCCCTTCTTCTTTCTTAAGGACCGGACCACAGAAAACGGCTACCACTGGTGAGAAGCGTAAGGCTGACACTTGAATCTCCCTCCCACCCCTTCACAAAGCTTCACGCTCGCCGTCCTCTCAACCATGCTCCACCTTGGGGCCAAGAAAGACCTGGGGTCGGTGAATGGACGCACCTAAAAGCCTGGGTCGATTCCTTCCGAATGCTCTTCTCCTCTTGTTTGGCTTGGGAGGAGGCACAGATATGGAGGAAGCCAGCTGCAGAGCCCTCACACCACAAATATTACAGCTGAGGATCTCACACAGCCCACAAGCTGCCCACTCCAGGACCGAGAAATAAGCTCCATTAATCCCAGAGAGACTTAATGCCCAGCAAAGTTGCCAGGGTTGTGCTGTTTAATTTTTCATCAAGCTCAAACTGTTCTCTTACTCCACAGCTACTGAAGCTTGAGGTCTGGGGTTCCCTTCTGTCCCCCAAGGAGGACTGTTACAGGTATTTAAAAAAAAAAACACCTGGCAAGGCCCCTTGCAGTGATGACGATCAGACATAAGAACATAAGAAGAGCCCTGCTGGATCAGGCCAAAGGCCCATCGAGTCCAGCTTCCTGTATCTCACAAGTGTCCCCACCAGATGCCTCTGGGAGCGTATGAGACTAGATATCTGTCTCCTGATACCACTCCCCTGCATTTGGTCCTTGAGGTACCCTGGTTTTAAGCTTGGAGATGACACATCTCCATCATGGTTTGTAACCTGTGATGGACTTTTCCTCCAGGAATCTGTCCAATCCCCTTTTGAAGGCATCCAGGCCAGATGGCATCACCACCTTCTGTGGCAGGGAGTTCCACAGACTAACCACATGCTGGGTGAAAAAAAATATTTTCTTTTGTCAGTTCTTACTCTCCCAGCCCTCCATTTGAGGGGATGTCCCCTAGTTCTGGTATTCTGTGAGAGGGAGAAGAGCTTCCCTCTATCCACTTTACTCATGCCCTGCATTATTTTGTATGAATCCAGTTTTAACTGGTCTAAACAGGCCACTGCCACAACTCACCTCATCAGGTGCATGCAGGGCTGGCGCACGGTCCCCTAGAACCTTTAGCAGGAGCCAGAACAGCCAACTAGCAAAAAGGATGAAAAACAGAAACGGACTCCGTTTGTCGGAGTCAACAGGGTGCTGTGGCAATACGCCTGCGGGACAGGTCAGCGGCTGAGGTCTCTAGCTGTGCAACCAGAGGTCGGGAGTCCGGTTCCATGATCCACTGGGTCTCCTGGATCCCATGACCCACTGGGTCCCTTCCAGCTCGGCTGTTCTAACATCAGCAGCAGCGTCACTCCAAAGGCAAACAGTCCTGGAGGCTTGTAGGACTGAAAACATGGCTCGTTGGCAGGGGAAATCTATCCCCTAATGCAGGCATGTCCAAACTTTGGCCCTCCAGATGTTTTGGGCCACAACTCCCACAGTCCTTTGCCATGGGAAAGGCAGACTTGGAATTCTGGGCGTTGTGGTCCAAAACATCAGGAGGGCCGAAGTTTGGTCATGCCTGCCCTAATGGGTCACTTCCACAGAAGCGCCTTGCAGCCCACAAGAGGTGTGGTCCTTAGGAATCATCCCTTGCCGCCGCCCCCCCCCCCGGTGAGCCAGTAGCACCCATCTCACTTGGCTCTGGTGGTGGTGGGGGGGTGGGGAGAGCCAGAAAGCAAAAGACTCTCTGTCCACTCTACGGAGACACCAGCTCCCCAGAGGTCCTATCTGGCCTCCACCTTCCCCACCACACCACCCCAGTCATAGGGAGGAACTAGCTTAGCTGTGCTCTAAGGAACCCGCATCTGCCTCTCCTTATTTCCCTTCCTCATCCCGTCCCTTCCTCCCTTTTGCATCGGCCTCTGGCGACGGTTAAGCCTGCGGTTAGGGACCGTCTCGTGTCGTATTGATCTTACGTAAGCTGCTTTGGGAGCCTCTCCAGCAGAAGAGCGGGGTTGTAAATGTTCTTGATAAATAAAAATCTCTGAAGAACGGCTTAAAGCCCCTGGCAAGCTTTTCTGCCCCATAATGCTCCCCACCCGCCCGCCCAGCACACACACACACACACACACACACACACACACACACACACACACAAGAATAGTACCATTGTGAGGAGCGGCAAGGAGATCCAACTTCTCCATCCTGAAATAAATCAACCCCTGATGTTCACCTGGAAGGGCAGATGTTGAAGCTTCGGCTCCAGTACAGTGGTTCTCAACCTGTGGGTCCCCAGATGTTCCTGGACTGCAACCCCCAGAAGTCTTCGTCACCAGCTGAGCTGGCCAGGATTTCTGGGAGTTGCAGTCCAGGAACATCTGGGGACCCACAGGTCGAGAACCACTGCTCCAGGACTTGGGCCACCTCGTGAGGAGAGAGGAGTCATTGGAAAAGTCCCTTATGTTGGGAAAGAGGGAAGGCAAAAGGAAAAGAGGAGGGCAGAGAATGAGATGGTTGGACGGTGTTGTCGATGCAACCAATATGGATTTGACCAAACACCAGGAGGCAGTGGAAGATAGGAAGGCCTGGTGTGCTCTGGTCCATGGGGGTCATGAAGAGTCGGACACGACTGAATGACTAAACAACAACAACAAAAGACCGGAAGGGGCTTTTGCCAAAGCAATCAGGCTCCTGGCAGTCCATGCTGGATGTGAGAACCACAGGAGAGGCAACCCTCTTTACCACCTACCGACCCCACCCCCCCTTAGGAAAGCTTGGCCCTTGAGAAAGCTTGTGAAGAACATCCTTGACCCTGAGGCACACAGAGAGGACTGCTGGATACAAAGGCCGGGGCTTCAAATCCCAGCTTGGGCCTCCTTGATAGGGGCTGAACCAGATTATCCGTAATGATGATGATGAGGAGGAGGAGGAGGAGGAGTGCCCAATGGGAAAATACTTGTATTTGAGCTATGTAACATGGCAACGATAAGCAATGCATTTGTTTTAACTTGTTAGGTTTAGAAAATTCAATAAAACATTTTTTTAAAATGATGACGATAATGATGAATGTGTTGTTATTAATGCCTCATTTATTTATTTATTTATTTGAGTATTTTTACCCCACCTTTGGAAAAGGACTCTAGGCAGCTTACAAAAATGAGGGACAATATATACATTGGTGCCTCTACTTACGAGCAATTCAACTTAAGAGCAAAGAACCGTTGGCGTTTTAACTGTTGCCTTATAAATTTTAGATGTGGTCTGTGCTACTTAACAATCTTTTCTGATTTTTTTTTAGATAGGGCTTCTCTACTTAAGAGTTGTTCAACTTAAGAGCATGCATTCGGAACGGATGAAGCTCGCAAGCATCAGTACCACCAATACAATTAAGACATATTCAAGTTTGAGAACAGGGAATCGAGGGACAACATTAAAGCTACAAGAGAAAGCGAGCAGTTAAAGAGAGAGTAAACCTTCCTTGTCAAAGTTATGAGGGATGGGAACTCACATTGGCAACATAGCGTCAACGCAACCACACAAGGTGGTAAGTGGTTATAAAGGCAAAGTCTATATCAGTGGTTCTCGACCTGTGGGTCCCCAGATGTTCCTGGACTGCAAATCCCAGAAATCCTGGCCAGCTCAGCTAGTGATGAAGACCTCTGGGAGTTGCAGTCCAGGAACATCTGGGGACCTACAGGTTGAGAACCACTGGTCTATATGATCATATATAGTAGAGTCATATAAAAGATACATAATAGGTAAGCCTATTCTTAGGTTTGGACATCCAGACTCTCTCGAGATCCAAAGATTCAAAGGTGCCCCCCCTCCCCCAGTCCTTGGCCTCAGTGTAACCAAAGTTAAAATGGTTCAGCCAGCAAACAGCAACACGGAGAGGCAACGGGCACCCTGAGTAACGAATGTCAGAAGGCTTGGCACCGAATCTCCAACGTCTAGGGCAGCATCGGCGCCTGGCAGGTGGGGAGACGGCACCCTCCCTGCCCACACCTCCGCAAACCACAAAAACAATCCCTTTCTCGTTCCATTTCTATGTGCCAGCCTGCTCCAACCTGGCTTCCTACAGATGTTAAACTAGAACACCACCAGCCCAGCTTCTCCAAGGATGGTCATCCAGATGCATCAGGAGGGTATCGCGTTAAGGAAAGCTGCAGACTATTGGAGGCAACCAGAGCCCTCTTGAGATGGGGATGGCTGGGGCCGAGAGAAAGCAGGTACGACACACCTTTGACACCTTTGATCCCCTTGGCCGTCAACTCATCTCCGGCCGCGGGCTGACGGATTTTTATTTTATTGCACGGAAATTAAATTGTTTTCACAGAAGGAAAAACCAGGCACTGTTTTAGCTCTGCCTCTGATTAGCTATCACCGGTGGCATAGATTGTACCAGAGCCAAAGTATTGTGAAAGCTCAAAACTTTACATTTCTAAGCTCAAGTATCAGCTTGGTATTGTCGGAGTTTAAAGTTGCAGGATATATTTGGTGTTAGTTTTCTGCTGTTACATAGTAAGTCTTGGGAAATCCCAAGTCATGCCCTTCCTCCATAGCTGATCAAGTTATTTGATCTGCTTTCTTTTCCAAAACTTCTGCTCTCTGGGGAAGAAACCTAATGACAATAAAGGCAAATGATGGCCACAATGCAAGTTCCATTAAAACCTGTGGCAGAATTATGAGCAATGCTCATTGAAATCAAGAAATTAGGTGTCTAAAAGCTCCAGGGATGGTCAAAAAGGCGTCTCTGTATTTTTCCAACACTCACAACAAACCTGCAAGGTGGGTTTAGGGTAAACATTTGGCTAGACTAGACCCCGGGAAACCTCACAACAACAACAAAGACAACAGTGCATATAACACATTAAAAACCGAGGACAAATTGGGAGAAATGCTTGCTTAAACCAACAAACTAGGCATATAAAAGATTCAAGCCTGGTTAATATCACATTCTCCCTCTTTTATTTCAACATCCAGAACAACCCTGCACGGTGGATTCAGGCTAAGCATTCGGCTAGACCTCGGAAACTTCACGACAACCAAGGAAGCGGCGGATAATGCAAATTCCATTAAAACTGCAGGAGAAAGTGCTCATTCAAATCAACAAGCCAAGTCTTTCGAACCTTCAAGAGTGGTAAAAAAAAAAAAAGCAGGCATCCCATTCTTTATTTCCCACCCTTCACAACCACCCTGCCAGGTGTGCTTAGGCTCAACAGGAGGCTGGACCTCAAGGAGGCACTTAAGGAAGAAGAGCAGCCCTGGGGAAAGTTTTTTAATTGTGGCTTTATTGTATTGATTTGGTCGTATTGATATCCGGTTGTACTTTTGCATAATGTTGTAAGCCGCCCAGAGTGGCCAGATGGGCGGGGCATAAACCTAATAAATAAATAAATAAATAAATAAATAAACTTTATTTATTTATTAAAATTTATGGTTTTAGCCAGTATAATAAATTTTAATAAATTAAATTATTGAATGAATGAATGAATAACAGGATTGAAGGAAGGAGTGCCTAGTGGGTGGATGCCAGCCAAAGACTTGCCCCGCCCACAACCCGTGAGGCCCCACCCACAAGCAGCCCGCAAGCCCCTCCCCTCCCCCTGGAGGCCACGCCCCCTCCTGTGGGCGGGGCGTCTCCCAGGAGCCAAGCCCCGCCCCCCGCGTGACCCCTCCCCCTCCCCCTCGGCCCTGAGGGAGTTTACCGTTGGGCGACGCAGAAGAGGCGCGAGTAGTAAGCCGCCTCGGCCCCGCTGGGCTCCATGTTGGAAGCGGCGGCGGCGGCGGCGGCGGCTCCGCGCCCGGACTACCCTCGGCGGCCAACATTCCCCCTTCGCCTCACGGAGCGCTCCGGGCCCCGCCCACAAACAGTCCCGCGCCGGCCAATCGACGCCCTGCGCCGGTTTCGGGAGTGGCCAATCAGGAAGCGGCCCAGGGCCCTGCTTTGGAGGTCTTTTCCCCTCCCTCCACCACTGCCCCTCTCCCACCCCACGCCCGAGCTGCGGCCCAATGGCAAGCGCCGTCGCCGCCCCGAAACGCCCCGCTCCTCTCGGAGAGCCAATGGGGCTCCTGCGGGACCGGGGCAGAGCATTCTGGGACTTGTAGGCACTAGCACGGGTCACGCCGCCCTCAGGCTTACCGTTCCCTCGGGGCGGTCTGCCTGAGGGGTTTAGGGGTGCGGGCATCTGCACTTAGGCGTTAATAATAATAATAATAATAATAATAATAATAATAATAGTAGTAGTAGTATATTATTATTATTATTATTATTATTATTATTATTATTATTATTATTATTATTATTATTATTATTATTATTATTATTATTATTATTATTATTATTATTATACAAAGTACCATTCTGGAAAATTGGTGCAGTATATAAATATAAAAATAAATACATAATACTTTATTATCGAAGTACATGTGTACAACGAGATTAGCTAAGCCTCCCTCATATAATAGTAATAATAATAATAATAATAATAATAATAATAATAATAATAATAATAATAATAAAAGAGTTCCATTCTGAAAAATCGGTGCCGTATATGAATAAATAAATAAATAAATAAATAAATAGTACTTTATTGTCAACATACATGTGTACGAGATTAGCTAAGCCTCCCTCATATTCCCCCCACACACACACACAATGAATCCACCGAACAACCACAAAGCCAAATAAAGGCAAAATAAATGCATGAAAATAATTATCCAAGGGTCATGTAATTAAGCATTGAACTGCAGTCATTAATCTTTCAACAGCATAGTTCAAATGTTGCGAGATGCCCCTAGTCATTCCCTGTTCCTAACTTGAGTTATGTTTTCAATGTTCTGGGCTGTATATCGTCCAGCAGGACATTTTGGAGAGGGCTCATCGGTTGGGAATTTGAAGCAACTTGAGGGCTCATCCCAGCAACGAACATGGCTAGGATTCTGCCTGAGAAAGAACAGCTCACTTTGCATTCCAAATGCAGTCATAACTAAGGCTCAAGGCAGGATTTGGAGGCCGCCCGGTTGCAGGAAGCTGGCTTTAAGGTACAGTGGTGCCGTGATTTACGAATTTAATCCATTCCAAATGCATGCTCTTAAGTCAAACTACTCTTAAGTCGGGGTACCTATCTTAAAAATTGAAAAAATAAGTTAGAAAAATCAAAAATATGGAAAAAATATTTCTAAGTCGAGGAGAACATATCTAAAATTTGTAAGGTGGCAGTTAAAATGCCAACAGTTTTCCACTCTTAAATTGAATTGCTCTTAAGTCGAGCTGCTCTTAAGTCAGGGTACCACTGTATTTGGGGGGATTAAGGCAACACACTTTACATGGGATTACCCTTGATTCTCATCCATAGACTGCAGCGGGTGCAGAATGCGGCAGCTAGCCTGGGCGTGGGCGCAAGCATCACTCCCATACTGGCTCACCTGCACTGGCTACCTGTTGCATTCCGGAACAGGTTCAAGGGGATGGTTTTAATGCAGAAAACCCTCCACAGTTTAGGGCCTGAATATATGACGGAGTGCCTGTCCCTTAGATTAATGAATGGCCATTGAACTAGATCAGGCATGTCCAAACTTCAGCCCTCCTGATGTTTTACACCACAACTCCCAGAATTCCAAGCCTGTATTTCCAATGGAAAAGGACTGTGGGAGTTGTGGTCCAAAACATCTGGAGGGCTGAAGTTTGGACATGCCTGAACTAGATCTTCTCTAGCATTGGCACTTAGGGTGGCCGCCCCAGAGAAGCCCGGAAAACTTCTAAAAAGATTGGCTTTTTTTCCTCTTTGGAATAAAGTGCCAACTGACATCCTCTTGGCTCAATCTGTGGCGACGTTTAAGAATTCTTTGAAGACCTGGCTCTACTGTGAGGTTTTTTTGGCAGTGCCGCACATTCCTCACCACCAAACTGACTCCCTACTATGGTTTGTTTGTCCTATTGAGACGTACAAAATAATGCAGGCCATGACTAAAGACTAAAAGTGGATAGAGGGGTGCTCTTCTCCCTCTCACAAAATACCGGAACTAGGGGACATACACTCAAATTGAGGGCTGGGAGAGTAAAAACTGACAAAAGAAAATATTTTTTCACCCAGCGCGTTGTTAGTCTGTGGAACTCCTTGCCACAGGAGGTGGCGATGGCATCTGGCCTAGATGCCTTCAAAAGGGGATTGGAGAGATTCCTAGAGGAAAAGACCATCACAGGTTACAAACCATGATGGAGATGTGTAATCTCCAGGCTTAAAACCGGGGTATTTCAAGTGCCAGATGCAGGGGAGTGGTATCAGGAGACAGATACAGTACTGTATCTAGTCTCGTGCCCTCCCAGAGGCATCTGGTGGGGCCACTGTGAGATACGGGAAGCTGGACAGCATGGCTCTTCTTATGTTCTTATGTTATGTTCTATGTGCTTATTATGTTTACTCAATATATGTAAAATGGTATTTTTATTTTATTGTTTTAACTTTACTTATACACTGCCTGGAGTTGTTCTTTCAATTAAACTTGTCTGTATATAAACCCCAAAATGAATAAATGAATAAATGTTGTTGTTCTTGTTCTTCTTGTTGTTGTTGTTGTTGCTGTCTGGTAAACATAGCTGCCAGGTCTTAAGCTGGAGTTGGCCTTCTCCAATGATCGAGCTCTTCCCAAGAGCCTAGGATGACTGGAGAGATGTTCATGGAATATATGCTGTTCCTAATAATGCCGCCATTTGTAGTTGACCGATGTTGGGGGTCTTCAGATGTTGATCCAGGTCTTTTGGGATTGCTCCCAAGGCGCCTATTATTATTGGTACTGTTCTTGCTTTCTTATTCCATCGCTTTTCGATTTCTATTTCTAAGTCCCAGTATTCGGTTATCTTTTCTAACTCTTTGCTGCTGACTCTTGTGTCTCCTGGTATTCCCGCATTGACGATTTGAACTTTGTTTTCTTGCTCATATAAAATCGTGATGTCTGGAGTATTGCTGACAAGGTGTCTGTTGCACTGGATTCTGAAACCCCAAAGCACCTTGATGACTTCATTTTCGGTCACCTTTTCTGGCTGATGTTCCCACCAGTTCTTGCTTGATGGTAGGTTGAAATTTTTACATATGTTCAAATGCAGTGTTGTTGCTGCTGCTGCTGCTGCTGTTGTTGTTGTTGATGATGATGATGATAATGATAATGATGATGATGATATCATGGGGGGTCTAAATAATTTGTGCAAAAGCAGCTCTTTCTCTTTGAAAACCAACATAGGTACAGGACACAGCCGTGGTAACTTGCCGCAAGTTGCGGCATGCCACCTCTGCCAAAGGACTGTTGTGCGTTAAACGTGGTTTGCACCCATTTCATTTAACCTGTGCGGGAAAGGTTTGCTGCCATCTCTTTTTCTTCCTCAACAAGGCTGCCCTCCAAAAAAAAAAAAAAAAAAAACCCACCCACCACCACCAGCCAAAAAAACCCCCACACATGGCTCTGAAGCTTCCTGAGCTCTCATTCCAGGACCAGACAAGAAAAGATTGGCATCTCTCTCGCTCTCTCCGTGCGCACAATATGTCTCTTGTGTGGAGCCACACAGCATCTGCAGTTCCTCCTGGCTAATAGCAAACATAGGCACTGCCTTTCGTCTTCCTGTCGGCTTTTGATAATAATAATACGCCAATTAGTTGCCCAACACACAGCCTGCTCTCCTGGAATTGCCGTTCTGCAGCCAAAGACAGGCAGGCGTTCCAAATGCCTCCATCCTTTCCCCCCAGCGGAAAATACAGCAAAATAAAGAAAACCCCACTGGTCCTTCTAAAGAAAAGACTGGAGCTCCCTTCTGATCTTGTTCCCCTGGCTGTTTGGGCCTCAAAAGCCCACCCACCCAAGGCATTTATTTATCTAATTTGCTTCCCGTTCCCTCCTAAGACAGACTACAAAATACAGCTAAATGAAAAGACTTATCTCAGAATAAGATCTGTGACTCTGCAGTGCCCTCTCCTGGCTTCCTTGCGCTGCCACACCCAATAAGCTGAAGAAATCTGTCCTGTTTTTTCACCAGGCTATTCGTGGTTCTAAAGGCATTCGTGTTCAGAATTGGAGCATCCATCCAACCGTGCAGGGGGAAAAAAATATTCCCTTCCCTTTCTCACTTGCCCGCGAAAGCTTGGGTGGGGAATTTTGCATGCTTATGTTCTGGAATGGAGGTGCAGACCCATCCGGGCTCCAGACCATCCCCACCGCTGGGCCTTGCAGGAAACAATTAGAAAACAGATTCAGAGGTATGCAAAGGAGCAAAAATAATAATAATATTTCATTCAGAAGGAGGGGTGTGCTTGCAAGAGTGAGGGAGAAACAATATACTTTCCTCCCCCATAAAAAACCTTAGAGGAGGTCGCAGGGGATTGGAATTTGGAGGTGCGACATGGCCAGAGGCATCCACGATTATTACCTTGTGCCGTCAGCATTTCTTGCCCACCCAGCGTGAGCAAAGGAACCACATCAGAGACTGGAGCAAGGAACGAGAGAGGCTGATTTTTTAAAAGAAAGAGAAAACCTCTGGAAATTTGGAGGGAGGGAGAGACCAAGCCTAAACAATGGGCGATCGTTTGTTGACTTGGATGCTGCGATCCAGCTGGGGTTTTGTTTTGCGGCCCACAGAATTCCAGACCGTCCACTCGCGCACACTGCAGGAGAAGGCTGGCCACAGCATCGCCAACTTGGCCGAGGAAATGTGGCCAGGCGGCTCTGCTTTGGAGAGGAAAATGGAATGGATGCCAAACTGAGTGTGATGCACTTTCATGCAAGCAAAATTGAATATCTCTCTCTCTCTCTCTCTCTCTCTCTCTCTCTCTCTCTCTCTCACACACACACACACACACACACACA
>JAHTLZ010000089.1:2717470-2728540 GCA_023846285.1 Phrynocephalus versicolor | reverse complement strand
CATCATCATCATCATCATCATCATCATCATCATCATCATCATCATCATCATCATCATGGAAATTGTAGTTCTTACTCATTTGGAAGACACTGGGTTGGGGAAGGCTGGGTTTGACTGTCTGTCTCTGTATGGAAATTTAAAAAGGTGTGGCGTAGTAGTGAGAGTGACAGACGAGGACTCAGATCTGGGTTCGAATCTCCACTCAGCCATGAAAACTGACTGGGGGAGTGGAACTGGTAAAACAGCTCCTGAAACATCCCGGTTACCTTAAAAGCTCTATTAGGGTCGCTATAGGTGGGTCCTGACGTCTCTGCCGCACAGAAAGTACACAGAAATGTGAAATGTAAAATAAGACCCTCATATAACATTTAAAAAGGTGAATATAGGTGTTACCCACCTTCACTTCTAAATTGCTGCAGGAAGGATGTGTATCAGACAGATCGGACTTAAACTCATCTCTTCTGAGGCCAACTCAGAACCTCAGCAGGAGAAATCTCAGCTGACAATACGAACAAGCACCGAAAGAAATGAGACACTTATACTAGGAATGCCCATTGAAAATAAGTCTGTTTCTAGGTTAATCCCCTAGTCCAGGAAACCTAGGTTCTTTGGATGCTTCTGACCACATTGCCCATCATCCCTCCTCATTAAGACATGATGTCTGAGGCTGCTGGGACAAGTGGCCGTACAACATTTGGTGGACCAAAGTTCTGCTACCACCTATTTTCTCGAGCCCAGAGGCTTTCCGGAAGCCCAATGAAAGATGTGAAGTCAAACACACCTCCCCCAGTGTCACCCAACCAACTGCCAATGTCTGGGGTAGACTGCTCTGGTATAGGGATGCTTCATTTTGTCGCTACAGATAGCAGCCATGAGTGAGGCCGTCTTCTTGCATTAATTCATCCAATCCTGCTCCAGAGGCCATCAAAAAGGAACGGACTTCGTGTTGCATCTTTGTTCTTGGACATTAGAGAGACGAATTATTGACCGTGCAATGAAAGCCTTCCTTTTACCCAAGCAGTACCTGTTTCCTAGTCATTTTTATTTTTATTATTTTTTTAGTGCAGGGCCAGAAATCCTACACCTGAGAGAAGCAGAGGAAGAATCTGCAAAAACATGCACCCGGCATAAATTTATAAGCTGGGGGGTCCTTGTTTCACCCCCCCATTCTCCCTTGTTATCAGCCCCCCCCCCCCGTACGAATAACAAACACACACAATTTCCTGCTTTCTAGGCCTGTGATAATGTTCCAAAGGCTCCCTTTCTCCACCTTCTCCTGCTTGCCAGCATTATTTTAAAGAGACGCCCACCCCATCTGAGCAACTGTGTTCCAATTGCAGCTGCGCCGCAGAATTCTGTCAGAGCAATACAGATTCCGAGGGCCTTAATTCCTTCCTCTTTCATGGCATCCCTTACCTTGCAATTTTAACTTTTTTCCCCACCAGCCGAAGCGGAGTCGATGCTTCCACGGAGCTGTGCACCGGAGAATGCGCATCTTATATCCCTTTATGCTACAGAAGAAGTTTGCCACTCATTTTAATTTGTACCATGATGAATCCGTTGTTATTGTTACATCTGTCTGTCCTCCTCCTCCTCCTCCTCCTCCTCATCATCATCATCGTAGAACTGGTGGATTTGGAGCTGTCTTTTCAAATCCATCTTTAGGCACCTGATATGCTTTCAAAGCAGAATTTCTCCATTGCTGGCCCGTCATTTCTTCAGGATCATAAGAACATAAGAACATAAGAACAGCCCTGCTGGATCAGGCCAAAGGCCCATCTAGTCCAGCTTCCTGTATCTCACAGTGCCCCCACCAGATGCGTCTGGGAGTGCATGAGACTAGATCTCTGTCTCCTGATACCACTCCCCTGCATCTGGCTCTGGAAGTACCCTGGTTTTAAGCCTGGAGATGACACATCTCCATCATGGTTTGTGACCAGTGATGGACTTTTCCTCCAGGAACCTTTTGAAGGCATCCAGGCCAGATGCCATCACCACCTCCTGTGGCAGGGAGTCCCACAGGAGATGCAATGCTCAGGTTAGAGAATCGTGCTGCTCAAAACATCTGGAGGGCCAAAAAGTTGCATGCAGAACAAGGCGAGTGGATGATCATTCAGATTTCTTAGGAGATTTCTGGCAATAACTGGCCAAGGTGTTTATTTATTTATTTATTTATTTGATTTATATACCGCAACCATGCTGTTAAGATGCCTCCAGTTTAGAATGAGCCTATCAGTGAGACATCTCCAAAATGTCCTGTCTCAGCTGCCGTCAAGCCGGTGGCTACAGCAGCAATAAAAGTACTGTGTACATGCTGTTGTCCTGGCAGGTCTAAATTAATCCATGGAAAATGACAAGAGGACATTGATGAATCAATGTACTAAATAAAAAAAATACAAAGTTACTCCGTTTGAAGAAAATGAAGTACGACGAAGCCAGAGATACCATTTGTTACGGGACAGCAATATGTGCTCGGACAGTTGTTACCATACGGTCTCTTGTCTCGGGACAGGAACTGGAAACCAACCGTGACAAGAGAATACCCCAGCCCAGGGGCAGGTATGGCTTGTCACCCTCTGTTCCCTGTTCCGGAGGTGTGGTCGAGACAACTTGTTGCTGTCACTCTATGGACGTGAAGTAAGTATTTTTTGTACCGGTCCCAAGCAGGACAGCAAGGAGGGACGAACGGGACATGAAGTAACTGCCCTTATTGCATCAGTTTATTGATTCTGTTTTTTAGCATTCCCATTTGCAAAATGCGCATCAAATCCTGGATTTGAAATGCAGTTTTCTCTGCCAGTATTATGTACATAAAAAATTGGTTTACTACCCTTTGATTGCTGGCATGCCTGATTCCTGTTGCCATGGCAGGAGGGCAAAAGGGAACAGAATAGCAAAATGCGCATGATAACACCATCACCCCCAACTTGCTTTTGATGCACAATTCTAGTATTAAAATGTGGATCAAAATAATACAACCAGCGGAGCAAGGTTCAGGAAAATGCTGTAGGTCGTGCTTCAGGAGGCATGGCCAAAGCATATTTTTTTTTGAAGCACTTCAAAGTGGAGACCAGTAATTCTGATTTAGTTTTAAAAACAAAAAATGTGCTTTTTAAGTACAGTGTGATAGAGGCCCACTAAGAGATTTGCCTTGAACGCCACCAAAATTGGAGTCTGTCACTGTCTTTAAGTTTCTCCTTTTTTAATTTGAAAAAATGATCCCAGACATCAACAGCCAGAGAAAACAAGCAGGGAGAAATGGGGTTTTGAAAAATCACAATAATGAAACTCACACTATTCTAAAATCACAGGTCAGTAGGGGTAAGTTGCTGTGCTGTGAAATGTCTTTTTAAAAAGCATTAGAGTAGGACCCCGGTATCTGCTGGGGATTGGTTCCAGGCCTTCCCATGGATAATGAAAACCGTGGATAAGAGAGAATGCCTGCCCACCCACCTTCAAATTGCTGTTTCCTGACAGAAGCTTGCTTTATGACTGCTGTTTTGAGACAGTAGCTTGCTTTATGGCTGCTGTTTGTGACAGTAGCTTGCTTTACAGCTGCTGTTTGTGACAACAGCTTGCTTTGTGGCTGCTGAATTATTTAATTTTTTTCCTCTGCCAACCGTGGATGACTGAATCAGTGGATAATGAATCAGTGGATACGGGGGTCCTACTGTAAACCTCACAGGAAGCTCAACAAAACAGAACCACCTTCTCTGCCCATCCCCCAAAAGAGGGCAGCCTTCTTGCCAACGTTACAGCAGGCAGGGCCGAGACTGAAAAAGATAGAGGATGGAACACTGGATTGGGACAAGAAAGAAAGAAAGACTCAGCGGGGTTAAACCTAACGTCTTGCATTTCAAGAAATAAAAGGCATGAGGGTGTGAGTGGCTTGGCAGAAATAAGATGTGAAAAAGAGGTTGGTGTTTTAGTGGGCCAAAGCTAAAAACACGAGCCAGCAGTGTGATGCAGCAGCCACAAAGACTAATGCAATCCTGGATGGAATAACGAGACAAAGAAACCAGGAGTGCATCCAGAAAATAGCAACTTGTGCAGTAAAAGGTCTGGAAATCCCAGGGAAGTGGATTCTGGCTGAACTTTAGGAGAAAATTCCTCACAGGAGGAATCCTTTAGCAGTGGAGCAGTCTGGTTGGGCATGTGGTAAGTTTTCTTTCAATGGCATGATTCACTAAGGGATCACCAGCTGAGGACACTTTGGCAGTGTCCTACATCACCTGCACCTCCAGGGAGCAAGGGGTTTAAACGTCACCAGTGGTTCTCCACCTTCCTCGTGGTCAGCCATTCCAAAATGTCTGGATGAGATCCACCCCTCGTTAACAGCTCCTTTCCACCTCGGTGATTCTGCCCGGGTGCCATTGCAACCTAGCCTAACTCAAGGTCAGGACAGCAAACAGGAACGGGTCAGCGCAGCCCACCTTAGATGGCTCATTTTAAAGTTTGGACGAAAACCAGGAGTGGACTCGTTATTCCCCCACAAATACTAGACCCACTGGCCTCCACTAAGTGCGTATCTACTGCCAATCAGGCTGGCGGACCAAGC
Organism: Phrynocephalus versicolor; assembly: GCA_023846285.1. Classification (NCBI taxonomy): domain Eukaryota; kingdom Metazoa; phylum Chordata; class Lepidosauria; order Squamata; family Agamidae; genus Phrynocephalus; species Phrynocephalus versicolor. The sequence goes on along the minus strand of JAHTLZ010000089.1, from coordinate 2,723,982 downwards.
ACACAGAACTTTCTCTTTCTTTGCACAATCCAATTTATGGTGCCTTGCTTAGTTAAGCTGCCTCAGTAGATAAAGAAAAATATGGTTTAGCAGCTCAGCCTTAGACAGGGTAAGAAGCTTCAGGCAGGAGTCAAGGGCTGTGCTTGGTTTGTGTGGTCTTAGAGCAGGAAAAGAGATGTGCCTTCAACTTTTGAAGGTAAGCCACACATGCCTTCTTCACACCACATGCTGCCCCGTCACAAAAGAAGTCCCAACTTAAGTGAATGGAGTAATGCTGACACTGTTCTCTATTGCGAGCTCATGAGCCATCATGAGCCATATCGCCGGGGAAGGAGAGAGGCAGGGAGGGGCAGGTGACGTGAATGCAAGGAACTCAAGAAAAGAGTTCCTCTGAGCATACCCCAGGCCCGGGAATGTGTAGTTCTGCAACAGGGCCATGTTGAACGCCATAGCCGTGTGCGTCTGTCTCAGCGCACCAGCAGGGGGAGACAAACGAGAGACCACCAGACTGGCAATTCTGGGGCACATCCAGGTTCATAAGTTCTTCTCGCCCCACCCATCCCAGGCTTGGCTCTCCACTTCCTGCAAGGCGGCTTTGTAAGAAGAAAACCACGTTTAAGGTGTGGGGTGGGAGGGTGGCGGAAGGGAGGTCCCAAGCCTTGCCCTGCCTTTTGTTCAGGGGAAAGCCTTGCAGATGCCCTGCAGATGAACCAGAGGCCGCCCAGGAGATGTGTTCCCACCTGCTCCAAAGCCTGGGCCTCAGGTCCATCTTCCCCAGAGATAACCACCACCCACCAGCACCGCCACGGTGTGCATTGGTGTGACAGAAGAGAGAGACGGTGAGAGAGAGTGAGAGAGACAGGCAGGCAGAAGAAGAGCCCTGCTGGATCAGGCCAAAGGCCCATCTAGTCCAGCTCCATGTATCTCACAGTCGCCCAGCAAAATGCGTCTGGGAACGCATGAGACTAGGTATCGGTGTCTTGATACCACTCCCCTGTGTCTGGCCCTTGAAGGACCCCGGTTTTAAGCCTGGAGATGATACATCTCCATCATGGTTTGTCACCTGAGATGGACTTTTCCTCCAGGAATCTGTCCAATCCCCTTTTGAAGGTATCCAGGCCAGATGCTATCTCCACCTCCTGTGGCAGGGAGTTCCACAGACTAACAACACGCTGGGTGAAAAAAAAATCATTTTGCCTGTTCTCTCTCTCCCAAACCTCAGTTTGAGTGGATGTCCCCTAGTTGTGGTATTTTGTGAGAGGGAGAAGAGCCTCCCTCGATCCACACGAATAATTGCAACCGGCCTCATCATTTCCCCCCTGATGCTGTCTCTCTCCACTCAAAACAGACACTTCCAAATAGGCGCATGTGGGTTCACCCCCCCCCCCTTCGCTTTTCCTTTTCATGCGGAGGACTTGCAGTACCAAAGTTGGAGATAAATACCAGCATTTGCATTAGGGAAACCTCTGTAGCCAAGTGCCCACAGCGTGCCCCCAAAGGATGCCAAGGGGTTTGAGCTGATCCAGGTCAACAAACCGAGGGGAGCGATTTCCACCGCCCCCGGGGCAGGTCTGTTCTCTCTCTCTCTCTCTCTCTCTCTCTCTCTGGCCCATTCAAGCCAAGGCGAGTCCAAAACACTCCCCACCACGATTGGAGCAAGTCACCGAAATCTGATACAGCCGGATAAGCTCCACGTTAGTCGTGGGGGGCGGGGGTGAGCCAAAATCAGAGGGGCGGAAGCAACTGCCCTCCGTTAAGAGCCCCAAACGACCCCCCACCCCCACCCCAGCGTTACTCCGTTACTGCTTGGGGAACGCACGATCCCTCCTCATTCGCTCCCCGCCCCCTCCTCCCTTCTCCATCCCTACATGATCGGTGTTTTGGGGTGTGTGTGAGCGCGCCTAGGTGGAGATCGCGCCCCCAAAAGCGCAGATCCCACCTCTTCCCCCACCACCCACGCCACCAACCCACCCACGCCAAAAAGAAAGCCCCGCGCGCCTTCCCACTTACTCGTCCTCCTCCTCCTCGCCCGGGCAGTCGAAGCTCACGCCTTTGCGCATCAAGGCGTCGCGGCGGCTTTTCAGGCGGGACAAGGGGGCCGCTTCCAGAGCCATGGTGGTCCAGCAGCAAGATGGGGAGGGGAGGGGAGGGGGGGTTAATGCCTGGCCAGCCGGGCGGGGGGACAGGCGGGCTAGCTGGCTCTCGCTGCTCGCCGCCCGCTCGCCTTCCTCCTCCTCCTCCTCCTCCTCCTCCGGGCTTTCCCCCGCGGCGCCTTGGATCCGCCAAAAGGGGCGCCCGGGAACCGGAGGCGCGCCTGGCACCGAGAGGGGCGCCTCCTCCGAGGCCGCCCGACCTGCCCGCGCCTGCCTCCCCTTGACCGGGCGGAGAGACCCAGCCCTCCAACGCCGGCCCGCCTGGGCAGCCCGGAGCCAAAGGAGGCCCGGCGGGGAGCTCTGCACATGCTCAAAGGCGCCGCGCTCGGGGAGGCTCGCCCGCCCGCCCAGCCGCCCGCAAAAGAGAAAGCGCCCCCGGCCCTCCCCAAGGGTTTTCACCCGCTGTCTCGATTTCTCCTGGAAGCTTTCAAAAGAATAAATAAATAAACAAAACGGGTGTGGGGGGTCCTTCAGCATTGCGATAGTCAAGACCCCCGCGGGTGGCGGGAGGGAGGGAGGGAGGGAGGTGACCAAAGCCAATGGGATTTTAATCGGGGTTGAATTTGTCAGCATCTTGACCAGGGGAGTCCGCAAGGCTTGTTTTGGGTTTTTTTGGGGTGGGGGGGTGGGGGTGGGGGTCGGAGACCCGAGTCCCAGTCTCAGGCTTTCATACCGAGTCCCGAGTCCGAGTCTTTGGCCCCCAAAGTCTGAGCTCCAAGCCTCAAATCCCTATTAATAAATAAATAAATAAATAAATAAAGTGTCCCTCCTTCCAAGAAAAAGGAGAGTGGGTGAGTTCAGAGTTGTGAGTGGAGTAACCAGTGGGTGGGTGGGGGGAATAGAGGGAACGGAGTTAAATAATTGCTTTTACACACACACACCCTTTTTTTTACACTGCTGTTGTCACAGCACAACACACCCGTGATGGGATGGGATGGAACACGTCATCTGCTTTTCTTAGCTCATCCGATGCACAGGAAGGCTGGGCGTCAGCACCGGGGGGCTCCCAGGTTTCCAGACTGCTGCCATCATGCCATATGTTGTCAGGTCGCCCGTGTTAAAAGCACAATCCAGCGTTAACCTCCTGGGCATGAAAGTGGGAGTTGGGGGTTGGAAAGCGTCTCCCCCCCCTTTGCCTCAGGCAGCAAAAGGTCTTGGGCTGCCCGAAAGGGGATCGTTTCTTCAGAGTTTCCTCATAGACCACTTGGCCTAGTGGACGGTGGCTGCTATCCATGGTGCTGAACCTTGGCAGGGGCGTTAGCTCTGATAAAGTGCCCATGGAAACCCTGCACGGATGCAAGGCACCCTTAAAGTTGGAGGCATGAGCTACCACTGTGTGCATAAGTGTGTGTGTGTGTGTGTGTGTGTGTGTGTGTCCAGACAGCGGGCAGGCCGGAGAATTCACAGTGGGGGATGCTAAGATAATTTTGTAGCGCGGAGGGGGGTGATAATAGGAAGTAATCCCAAAAAGTAGGTCAGGAGTGAAGCAGTGACAGGGTTGGGGAAAGGACTGGGGAATGTTTGCAGAACAATCCTCAGCATAAATTGATATCGGCAATCCTGTATGATTTCGGTAGGCTTATAGATGTGTCCTAGTTTCACAAAAGATTAGGGCAAATTCTGTGAGGATGAGCAGCTCAGAGAGAGAGAGAGAGAGAGAGAATCATCATATAAGGAACAATTCATGCTTGTGTTTGTTTTGTTTCTTCTTTTTTAACCTTCCCCACGTTTCTTTTTACTTGTCTCCCCTTGGCATATCCAATGTTAAAAATTAATAATCGTAGGCCAATTGGCCAAGCCATAAAAGCAAAGCAAAGCAAAAAAGCAAAGTGGTCTGCTTATATACCGCCCCATACCACTTCAAGTAGTCTCTGGGCGGTTTACAGTTTTTAATTACAGTATGCAGGCTACACATTGACACACACACACACCCCCCCACACACAGCGAGCTGGGTAAATTAAGAGATGCCCCAACTCCCATGAAACTTGTGCCAAACTGTGGCTCCTTTCCATGATTAACAAAGCAGAGGGAGCTGGTGTGTCCACAGCCGGCAAAAGAGCCACGGGGAAAAAACAGCTCAAGCTGTATGCAAGTATGGCTAATGTAGTGTTGATTCTTATCTAAAAAGCCCAGACTCAGTGCATTTCGGCAGGGGCCTTCCTGGGGAGCAATCTTTTTTAGAGTTTCTGCTTCTCCTTCAGTCTGTACCATATCCAACAAAAACCCAGAGTGGATCTGGAGTCTTACCGACAAGCATCAAGTCACCTTGAGATGCTGTTCCATGTTTGACCAAAAAGGCCAATCATCAGCAGATATTACCTTTTGGCCATTTTCATCAGATGCCCCCCTCCCAGGTTTTGATCTACTGCATACTAAAAGGTGGTTGTGGGGTTCTTTTTGCTTGCGAGGTCCAGCCTGCCCCCCGTTAAAATGTCTTGGGGAGCTACAGGCACTCGAAAACTCAGTGGGAAAAGAAGAAGAGGAGGCAAAGGGTAGTTCCCAGGTGTTGTTGGAGCACAACTCCCATTTCCCCTATGGTTAAGTATGCTGGGAAATGAAGTCTGACTACATCCAGTTGGTCACACCTTGCAAGCCTCTGTTTTAAGAACCTAAGAAGAGCCCTGCTGGATCAGGCCAAAGGCCCATCGAGTCCAGCTTCCTGGATCTCACAGTGGCCCCACCAGATGCCTCTGGGAGCGCACAAGACTAGATCTCTGTCTCCTGATACCACTTCCCTGCATCTGGCCCTTGAAGGACCCCGGTTTTAAGCCTGGAGATTACACATCTCCATCATCTAACAACATGCTAAGAAAAAAAAATATTTTCTTTTGACTGTTCTTACTCTCCCAGCCCTCCATTTGAGTGGATGTCACCTAGTTCTGGTATTTTGTCAGAGGGAGAAGAGCATCCCTCTATCTACTTGACTCATGCCCTGCATTATTTTGTACGTCTCAATCATATCCCCCCTCAGGCGCCTTTTTTCCAGACTAAAGAGCCTAATGACTAGAGACCCCAGGGGTTTTGCAAAGAGCGGGATTATACCTCTTCCATTATGTGTACAAACAGGGCTGGGGGTGGGTGGTGTTTTTTGCAGTGCTGGCATCAGAAATAAGACAAGGTTGGCGGCAGTATGATAGTTTACTGGCCGTGAGCAGCAAATACAAGTCTCTCCTACAAAAAAGGGGATAGGATCATAGAATCCTAGAATCCTAGAGCGGGAAGAGACCTCAAGGGCCATCCAGTCCAACCCCTGCCATGCATGAACCCCCATCACAGGCCTCCCGACAGGAGATAAATAGATACTGCCGTAAAAAAGCAGGAAGTGTTTACTTGCAGCCATGCCGGCCACGTGGCCACGGACTTGCACAACACTGGCTCTTTGGCTTGAATATGGAAATGAGCACCGCCCCTAGAGTCAGACACGACTAGCACGCATGTACGGGGGGAACCTTTACCTTTTTTATATGTGGGGCAGTGGCTTGGGTTTGAAGAAAACAAATATAAAAGAACCAAGGGTGTGCAGGGCATGCACAGAAGGAAGACCGCAAGGTGAACATAACTTTGCATGCCTCTAAATGTCCGGGACCTCTCTGTGCCTCGAAAGCAAATATTTAACTTTGAAAAATTTTGCCAATATAGGAAGTGCGTAGCCAGCTTTGATCCCGGTCCTTATCAGAGGCACGCAGGGCTAAATATACCATACATCAAATCCCTCCAAGGGTTGTTTGCCAAAGTCATTCCTCCGATACCAGAAAACGAGGGTGTGGTTTTGCATGAAATAACATCACGTATTCCAGCCAGGCCCTATTTGCTGCTGGATATTTTTAAAAGGTAGTTTTCTTCCTTTGCCTTGAGGGGAAAAAGGCCTTTCAGAGAAGGGTTCTGGGATGAATCGGTACAGCAGTTTTCTCCCTGCTGGCCAGAGATTATGGGAGTTGTAGTATAAAACATCTGGAAGGAGCCAAGTTGAAGCAGAGGAGGCGAGAGTTACCACATTCCTGCCTTCTCTTTTGCAGTCTCTGGAAGGGGACCACTTGCAGATGGAGAGAGATCTAGCCCTTTCTCGAGCTGAAGTATGTGGAGAAAAAGCACTGCCGTTTATGAGAGGAACTTGGATGGCAAGAGAAGGTTCTGTCTATTACTCACCCAGCCAGGTCGGGAGTTCAATTCCCCACCGGGACTCCTTGACACAGACTGGACTCCATGATCTACAGGGATCCTTCTAGCTTGGCTGTTTTGAGATGATGATGATGATGATGATGATGATGATGACAACGACAACGACGACGACAACGACGGTGGCGGCGGCGGCAACAACAACAACAACAACAACAACAACAACAACAACAACAACAACA
>JAHTLZ010000089.1:2700016-2717460 GCA_023846285.1 Phrynocephalus versicolor | reverse complement strand
ACAACAACAACAACAACAACAACAACAACAACAACAACAACAACAACTGCCTTCTTTTCCTTGTCCACTCAGTGCTCATCAAAATTCTTCAGTGTTGTTTGTAATCCATTGTGTGTTCTTAGGGAATGTAGTCATTCTGTTGAAACCATCTAGAAATTATGGGGTTCTCAACCTTGGGGTCCCCCCAGATGTTTCTGGACTAAACCTCCCAGAAGCCTTCACCACTTGCTGCGCTGGCTGTGATATCTGGGAATTGCCGTCCAAGAACAAATGGGGACCCAGGTTTGGGGACCCCTGGTCTAGGTCTTATGTAGAAGTGGGTTCAGAGACAGCCACTCACCATGGCTTGTACAGCCAAACCATGGATTGCTGTCATAATATGTGACAAACTATGGTTTATGAGCGATACCACAGTGTTTAACTAAGTTTCTCCCCTACCATTTTGTCCAGTGGTTCCCAACCGTAAGTAACTCAGGTGCTCTTGGACTGCAACTCCCAGAAATGCCGGCCAGCACATGTGACAGTGAAGGCTTCTGGGAATTGCAGTCCAAGAACATTTGAGTTACACCAAATTGGGAGCCCACTGCTCTAGTCTAACATACTTGCTTAAGAGAAGACCTACAAATATTACATGCAGCTTCAAAATTCCTGATATATTCTGCTCTGGTCACCTGGAGTCCTGTGTCCAGTTCTGTGCGCCTCAATTTAAAAAGGATGTTGACAACCTCGAGCGGGTCCAGAGGAGGGCGACCAGGATGGTTGGAAGGTCTGGAAGAAATGTCTTACGAGGAACCTTTTAGGGAGATGGGAATGTTTAGCCTTTCAAAAAGAAGACTGAGAGGGGATATGATTGCTATGCTTAAATATTTGAAAGGATGTTATATTGAAGAGGGGACTGGTTTGTTTTCCGTGGCTTCAGAGACTAGGACTCAGTGCAATGGTCTCAAACTATACAAAAAATGATTCAGTTTAAACATTAGGAAGAACTTCATGACAGTTAGAGCTGTTCGGCAGTGGAAGATGCTGCCCCAAAGGAGGCTGGTGGAGTCTCCTTCTCTGGAGGTTTTTAAGCAGAGGCTGGATGGCCGTGTGTTGGAAATATTGTGATGGGGGTTCCTGCATGGCAGGGGGTTGGACTGGATGGCCCTTGAGGTCTCTTCCAACTCTATGATTCTATGATTCTATACCCTCTGAGGCCGTATGTTCCTCCACTAAACAACTTCCAACCTAAAAATGGATCCTGATATTTACCCTAAATCTACTTTCGTGTCCTCCCCTCCCCACTATTTCTCTTCAGGCTCCACTCCAGTCTGCATCCTGCTCATTCTTCTTTGGATTCCCTCCAGTTTGTTAATGCACTCTTTAAAACGTGGGACTCAGAACTGGGCACAGGGCTCCCAAGCGCAGAAGAGCGCAGAATAATCATTTATGTTGAAACAGAGTCTGCCTTACTTTGGGCACCTCATGAGAAGGCAGGGTTCTCTGGAGAGGAAGGGGGCAGGAGGAAGAGAGGAAGATGAGGTGGGTCAACTCCCTGAAGTAAGCCACAAGTGTGAGTCCAGAGGAGCCGAGCATGGCTGTTGAAATATTTTTTCACCCAGTGCGTTGTTAGTCTGTGGAACTCCCTGCCACAGGATGTGGTGATGGCATCTGGCCTGGATGCCTTCAAAAGGGGATTGGACAGATTCCTGGAGCAAAAGTCCATCCCAGGTGACAAACCATGATGGAGACGTGTCATCTCCAGGCTTAAACCAGGGTCCTTCAAGGGCCAGATGCAGGGGGAGTGGTATCAGGAGACAGAGATCTAGTCTCGTGTGCTCCCAGAGGCATCTGGTGGGGCCACTGTGAGATACAGGAAGCTGGACTAGATGGGCCTTTGGCCTGATCCAGCACAGCTCTTTTTATGTTCTTATGTTCTTATGACATTTTGGAAATTGCTCATTCATTAGGCTTCCATAAATTGGAAGCAACTTGACGGCACATAAGAACAACAATAATAATTTATTTATATACGTTAGTTGTGTTTCTGCCCTGTTTTCCCTCAGGTGACCCCACAACTCTCCGGCAAGGTAGAACAGGCTGCAAAGAAGGGATTACTCAAGGTCAACCACCGACTCTCATAGCTTGTCAGAGACTTAAAACCAGGATCTCTAATTTCAAGTCGAGTTCTCCAGGTGGCGAAACTGATAAGATTATTTGGTTTTTCCTCGCTGAGGCATGAAGCACCCCCTGGTACTAAGCTTGCGACTTTTTAGGGGAAACTATTTCTGTGCCATAGCGGAACATACTTGCAGTGTTAATTGCAGTCAAGAGAACCAGAGCAGGGTTGGTGCAAGACGAGAAAGAAGACTGCTCAGATTATTTATGGAAGCTCTTAGACCTGGCCTCCATGATTGCAGGCCTGCTGCGATGACAAGGAACATGAAATGACCTCAGAGGGAGGAAGAGGAGGAAGGAAGAGGGCCCGAAGAATATCAAGCTACATGGCAATCTAGAAAAGAGAAGATAAAGATATATTGATAATCCTGCTCGGCCCAGAATCAAAACAGAGCCCAGACAAGGGACTGTTTCACATATGGAGCATACTGTCTGTATCGCCTGGGGGGTTTCTGAGAGTCCAAGACCAAAAAAGTTTATCTGAATTCCCTGTACTCTGTGTGGTATCTGGAAATGTCACCCGGCCACCTCAAGGTACCATTCAGACTAGGAGAGTTAAGGGCTTGGCGCTCTTCAACCCGTTTCCCCTCCCTTGCTTATTTTTTCTAACTTCTTGCCAGAGGCAAACCTCTACAATTCCAAAGCCTTCCATGCTTTCTGTGCCTTTGCGATGGGGCCGATGACACACGTCACCCCAGCGGAGATTTTTGGATCCTGTTTTGCGCCCGGGTGGCTGCCCTGAGGGTTGCATTATCAGGAGACGAGATACAGTTTCAAGCAGAGAGCGTTAGGTGGCAGCAAATGACTGAGGAAGAAGAGGAACGGCTCCTTAACTATTTACAAGCATGTGTGGCTGTTTTGCACATCCTTCCGGAAAAGGCATGGGTGGGCAGCATGGCCTATGCACATATTGGAGTCCAAAGAAACCACTTTTCATAACTATAACCCCCCAATGGCTTGTTTATGTTCAGACTTGGATAAATCCTATGCATGAGTTGCCTCCAAAACATCCTAAGTTCAGTGGGTGCTGTTGTTAATACTTTTAAATCATGGTGTGTTTTAAAAATTGGTGTTTTTTAAAATGATTTTTAAATGCTGCAATCTCTTTAGTTCTATGCATTGTGTATTTGTAAAGGCCTATGGTCATAAACAATAAAGTTTGATTTAAAAAAAATCAGCCTGCTCATCTCTTGCAAAGTCAAGGCTTTCCGGGTGGTATTACAGAGTCAGGTCTTGCAAACTTAGACCTGTGGTTTCCTTCACGGAGTCGGTCCATCTTATATTTGGCCTCACCTTCTTCCAGACGCCTTCAGTTTTTCTGAGTGTCGTGGTCTTTTTCGAAAGAATCCCGCCTTTCTCGTGACAAGCCCAGAATAGAAACAGCCTGGGTTGTTTTGTTTTGTTTTCCATTTGTGCTTGAGAGTTCAGGCTTGATTTGATTAGAGACCATGTATTTGTCTTTCTGATGGTCCATCGTAGACATAAATCTCTCCTCCAGCCCTGTAATTTTGAGCGAATCTAATTTTTTCCTCCCTTGTCGGCTTTCTTCACTGTCATATTTATTTCTGTCTGGCGATGTTTCATAGTAATAAGGTGTATGGCGACGTACTGTTGAATCTGTTTCCTCCGTCTCATCTTCCCCTCACCCCTAATTTATTTCAGAATTTTAAGACAGCACAGAGCAAAATTCAAATCAATTATTTTTGGGGAATCGCCTGTCTGTTAACACAACTCCATGCTATTAATTCTTTTCACTCAGAAGTAATTCTTGCTGTGCTCAAGGGACTTTGAAAGATGAACCTTTCCCAGCCTGCAGATTCTGGAATCATCATCACGTCTATTCTCGTCCCGGGAGGAAGTTCGTTGCATGTTGATGTTGGTCACGGTCACGTGGTCTTCTTCCGGTTCTGTACCTGTTCCCGTGTACGCACGGGCGTGATGGATGATACCGGCATGACTGTTACCGCACGTCCTTGTTCCATGATGAGATGTGAAATTCCATGCCTTTGTTCTCCATTTTTTTTTTATTTTTGGCCTGACCTTCTGTTTTTTGATGTTTCAATTCTCTGAAGCCTTGCCTTCAATGCGTTACGGAGCAAACTTTGATGCATTTGTCTTTTAAAAGCTATTCACTGCATTGCTAACTCCATAGGGAATTTACTGGCGAATGTCGCTTCGCGCTCCTGCCACTAGATGGGTTCTCCTCCTATCACCACTCATTCTGCGACGAGCGTGACTTCACGGGCTCTCGTCTCGGAACGAGAAGTGTGATGAGCAGATTCGCAAGGCCAGGGAGGGGAATCTCTCATCCCACTTAAATCACGGTTCAGGGGGCATGGTCAGGATGAACTCCCCTCGTCCCGCAATGGTCGTGCGGTAAGATTACTTCGTACCAGTCCCAACCAGGACCATGAACAGCAATGAGATGGACATGAAGTATCAGCCAAAATCTGTCAAGCTGGGAGGGACCCTTTCGATCATCAAGTCAAGGTAGGCCTAGTGGGGAATCGAACTCCTGACTTTTGGCTTCAGGAGCCTAAATCACTGAGCTCCCCAGGAGTTCATCATGACCCTTTCCCTGGCATTGTGGCTGCGAGACTGACCTAAGAAAGGTATGGATCTGAGAGAGCCCATCTCATCCTCCATTTCTTCATTTCTTGGGCTCTATTGCCAGATGTTCATCACTGGCACAGCAGTTGGAGTAGCAGATTTTTTTTAAAAAAAAAACACAAATCGACAATCCATAAGAATAAACAAGAGAAGCAAAATAACAGTATCCAAAACCTATAGCCCTGTGTGATCATCTTTCCGCATTTCCATCTTATACACATCCATGAGGATGTGGTGATGGCATCCGGCCTGGAGGCCTTGAAAAGGGGATTGGACAGATTCCTGGAGGAAAAGTCCATCACAGGTTACAATCCATGATGGAGATGTGTCATCTCCAGGCTTAAAACCGGGGTACTTCAAGGGCCAGATGCAGGGGAGTGGTATCAGGAGGCAGAGATCTAGTCTCGTGAGCTCCCAGACGCATCTGGTGGGGCCACTTGTGAGATCCAGGAAGCTGGACTAGATGGGCCTTTGGCCTGATCCAGCAGGGCTCTTCTTATGATCTTATGTTCTCTGCTTCATGCTCTTTTTTGTTCTCGTTCATGGCCACGTTGGTTTGGCTACAAAGGTGCCCTTCCTCATACAGGACCAGTCAGCAGCCGTGCGATGGCCGCTAGCAGTGTAACAGCAGAGAGCTGCACGAGAATGCCGGACCGCCTCCTTCCATCCCTGCGTGCTCGGCTCTGAGCCCTTTTTTAAACAGCTCGTTAAAGTTGATCTCTCCCAGCCTGTCTCTGCCACTTTCGTGGCATCTCTCTCATGCTATAATGCAATTTTTGCTCATAAATGGCAGTGTGGTGTGTATGGCAACTCCCCCCCCCCTCCACCATTAGTTCTTACATAAGAGGTCAGGAAAGAACACAAGAGTCTTCTTACCTGGCACCATCAGAGCTGAAGCTAAAGAATTGGGGAAATTAACCCCAAATCATTGGGGTTTTGGGAACAATGTCAGTGTTTTTCACATAATATTACAGCCGGTTGCAGATCTCAAATATGACACCCCCAGAGCTCCAAAAAGGGCAACCTTAGGAACAGCAGAGGTACTGCGTTGATATTGATCAGGCAGATTGGGTTTTGGTGAAAGCAGGTATCTGTCATACGATATCACGCAGTGTTTTTATCCTTTTGCTTGGCTGTGACTGGCAGCTTTCAATAATCACAGGCCCTCGAATTGCAACTTTTAAGGCAGCCGGGGCTTTTCACTAGCACAGCCTCTACAAAGGGGTTCGACCCACATCAGGAAAGCTAGGTGGTGGTGGTGGTGGTTTTGTTGGCTGCCTTGCAACCTTGCCCTGAGCCACGAGGGTTTTCCGTGCGTCTACAAGTCGCTTCAGACTTCCTGCCATCCTATGACCCAGCGATTCCCAAAAGGTTCGATCCTTAATCCTCCTTCCACCAAAACATTTTGGCTCTTGCAAACAAGAGGTCATGGCTTCCTTTTTGGATCAGTCCATCTCCTGTCCAGTCTCCCGCCTCCTTCCCTGCTGCCACCGAAGGCGATTCTGGCCAAAATCTGGCATGCTCGCCCCCTCTGTACCGGAGGAGGGCGGGGGGGGGGCAGAGGAGTCTTCATCATCTTCTTCTTCAGTTGACATGTCCTGGTAGAACATTGGCGATCAGTAGCTTGAACAGGTTTCTATCTCAGGCTAATTCTGAACAGAGCAGTGGTGCTCACTGTGTGGACCATTGGCATAAGTTCTTAAGCCAGAATGTTCTTCTAAGCCCCAGGCCATGCTTCCCATCTACAGTAGTACCTCTACTTATGAGCAATTGACTTAAGAGCAAAAACCGTTGGTGTTTTAACTGCCACCTTACAAATTTTAGATGTGGTCTGCTTTACTTACAATTTTTTATTTTTGTTTGTTTGTTTGTTTGTTTGTTTTTGGATAGGGCTGCTCTACTTAAGAGTTTTTAGACTTAAAAGCATGCATTCGGAACAGATTAACCGGTACCAGTAAGTAGAGGTACCACTGTATTTTTCCTTGAAGGATAACTTGTATCAGATAAGAACATAAGAAGAGCCATGCTGGATCAGCCCAAAGGCCCACCTAGTCCAGCTTCCTGTATCTCATAGTGGCCCCACCAAATGCCTCTGGCACGGCACAAGACTAGATATCTGTCCCCTGCATGTGGCCCTTGAAGTATCCCGGTTTTAAGACTGGAAATTAGACATCTCCATCATGGTTTGTCACCTGGGATGGACTTCTCCTCCAGAAATCAGTCCAATCCCCTTTTGAAGGCATCCAGGCCAGATGCCATCACCACCTCCTGTGGCAGGGAGTTCCACAGACTAACACCACGCTGGGTTAAAAAAAAATATTTTCTTTTGTCTGCTCTCACTCTCCCAACTTGGTATTTCTCATTACGCATTATGTGTCCCAAATATTGCAATTTTCTTCTCTTTACAGCATTGAGGATTTCTAACGTTTTATTCATGCGCAGTAATACAGCCACACGAGTGACTCTGGCCGTCCAAGGTATCTTCAGGATTCGTCGGCAGGTCCACATTCGGAATGCTTAAAATGCACAAAATGTGTCTGTAAGGCTCCAAGTGTCAACAATAGAGAAGCATGCTGAGTACATATAATAGTCAAAAAGACTTTCCTCATTTTTTGGAAGGATTCCCCGGGCAAAAGGGGCGGGGCCGAAGCGGGCCACGCCTCCCCTGGGGAGTTTCCCCACCACCACCACCACCACCCCTGGGCGACCGAAGCGCTTCCCGGCTGCACTTGGGTCGCCTTCCCTCGGAGCTTGGCTGGCGGGCTGGACGGCGGAGAGGCGCAGAGCTGGCCGGGTCGGTGGGCGTGATGGAGGACGCGGAGAAAGGCGCCCGGGGGGAACGGAACCCGGTCAAGATCGGAGGTGGGTCAGGCGCAGGGGCTGGAGGGGGTCGTGGGAAGAAGCCCCAGGAAGGAGGAGGAGAAGGAGGAGAGGGGGTGTCCGCTTGCTGGCTGGCTTCCTTGCTGGTTGGTTGCGCTTAGTTTTATATTTTTATTTATTTATTTTTGTTTTAAAGTATGTTTACCCCGCCTTTCTCCTTGGAAAAGGACCCCAGGCGGGCGACTCCTTCTCCCTTTGAACCTGCTCCCTCCTCCTTGCCCATAGCCGTGCCGCCAGTCTCTGAGAGAGTACAGAGTGCCGCCCCCTTGGCTCGGCTCCGCGCCCTCGGAACCAGATACGCGACTTCAGTTGCGTCCAAACGTCGGCCCTCCAGATTGCCGTCATTTGCAATTACAAGTTTGGAATTCTGCGAGTTGTTGTGGTCCAAAACATCTGGAGGGCTGAGGTCTGGACACCCCTGCACGACACGCTTTGGGAAGCTGGTGGCTCTGAAAGGGAGGGCCTTGAGAGGTCTGGACGCTGCCCTCCCCTCCGAAAGAAAAAGGAGTTAATCGGAGCCCCGACAGTTCTTTTTTTTTTTTTTTAACAAACCTTGTAGGTTGCGGGTGGTGTGCCCGGTAACCTCTGAATCTGCACAAAAGGCGCCTTCCTAAGCCTTGAAGAACCACGCGCTGCTGGGGGCTGCTGGCCCTTGATGCCCTTCTTTATTATTATTATTATTATTATTATTATTATTATTATTATTATTATTATTATTATTATTATTATTATTATTATTATTATTATTATTATTAATTTCTTCAAAGAGGACACTCCCAAGGGTTGAAATGCCTGGCAAAAGAAAAGCTTACCCTGAACTGCAGAATCTGCTCTCCTGAGTGGTGCACAGGCAATAGGAAGCGTGTTCCTGAGCATGTGCAGAGTGGTTTCTTTCATCCACAACATTCTGGTGGAGATTCCTGTTTTTCTTTTCCTCTCTCTCTCTCTCTCTCTTCCAGCAGGGGTTTTGCTTGTATCAAGGGCTTCATTGTGGGTGTGTTGAGGGTGGGGGCAAGCATACCTTCTTCAGGGCATTTTTAACACTCATATTCCACTTTTGGTCTCTGGTGAAAGTGAGCCCGTCTGGATGGCCCTTCCGGCAACAAGTGGGAGAAGACGGCACAGTAAAAGAAGCGGATAGGAAAAATACAGTGGTACCTTGTATAAAGGAATTAATTCATTCCAAATGAAATTATGTTAAGCAAATTTTCCTTTATACAAATTCCCATAGGAACGCATTGAAAATGGGAGTAATCCCATTTTATGTTGTACAGATTTTCCCCATAGGCAATTCTGTTAAGCAAATTTCCCCTATCTCTGGAATTTTTTATGTTGTACAGATTTTATGTTATACAAACTGTTTGTTATACAAGGGTCCACTGTATAGGGAGATTTTAAAGATCCCTGAGACCCTTCTGAATGACAGGTGGGTGGATGTTTGGTCAAAGCAAGCTCAAATTCTCTCTAGATGTTACGTGGTTACTCAGCGCAATATCTACAGCAACAAAATGGACATGAAGTAACGGCCTAAATTTATGGGGGGGAAATTGTTTTCCACCCTGTCTTAAGAATTAAGAAACCTGATTTTAGGTCAAGACTACTCCGATTGCAATCAGACACACTAGGGGCTCCTTTGGGGATGTTGCACCAGACTTGGTGATGCTTCCCTTTGTTGCTTTAGTGTGGCATTCCCCCACACCCCACCCCAAAATGGATTTCCTGGCGATTCCTTCCATTTGTTTCAGATGGGGTCTCAAGGGGAAAAAAGCAGTCTCTGAAGAGGAATCCTAGAGGCACATGCCAAGTTTAATTGCAAAGTTGGTTGGGGTTTTTTTTTAATTGTATCCAGGGATTAAAGTTGTTTACACTGCCAAACTGCTGTTACCCGCAGTTGGGCCTTGGGTGGTTACCGCTTCCACTAGCAACATAATGTTTTGAGCAGTTCTCAAGGGCAAGGTGCTTTGCGGACGGCAGCCGTTAGGTACAAACAAGTTTCACTCTATACATTTATTTGAAAGGGGTCCTCAGGCAACTTTTTCTGTCAGGGATTGCCGCTTTATTTCTTTAAAATATATTTGCCCCGCCTTTCTCCGAGGCCGTTTATCTCCAGAAAAAGACAGTATGGAAAAGCTAAAAACAGTCAGTGTACAAATATTGGACAACGAAGAAGAACTGAACCAGCATTAAATTAAAAAGTGGCAAATGAAACCAGTACTGAAACACATTGAATGCAATGACCAGGTTTTTTTTTTAAATTGCTGTCAGAGAGACAGTCCCTCAAGGGAAAGCTTGTCTGAAGAGAAAGGTCTTTGACTGCTTGCGGAAAGAGAGCAAAGATGGAGCCTGTCTCGCTTGCCTGTGGAAGATTAGACGTGTTTAATCTAAATAGGCTGGATTTAATGGGATTTTGTGCCTGGGCCTGCCCTTTGTGTGGATCCATCCAACAGCAATCCTGTCTGCCTCCCATCTTTCGGTTTCACGTCTCAGAAAAAAAAATTCACGTCTCAGAAAAAATCTCGTTGGGCGCTTGACTGAGTCTGGGGGAGGGAATTTTGGCCCCATTTTCTCCAAGGGCCTTGGGTTACAGAATCGCCGAATCCGGAAGTGGGAAAGGGACCTGAAAATGTCATCAAGTCCAGCCCCTTACCCCCAACCCCCGCCTCTGGCTCAAGGCAAGAATCCAGGTCATTTGTACATGACCACCTTCACGTCTGGACAGGTAGCTCAGCCTTGTCCTGTTCTCTGGTTGGCCCTCCAGGAAGCTACCTGTTTATTTTATTTTATTTTATTTTACAGTGGACCCTGGTATAACAAACGGTTTGTATAACATAAAATCTGTACAACATAAAAAAACTCCGGGGATAGAGGAAATTTGCTTAACAGAATTGCCTACTATGGGACGAATCCGTACAACATAAAAATGGTTGCGATTAGGGATTACCCCGTTTTCAATGGATTCCTATGGGAAATTTGTACAAAGGAAAATTTGCTTAACGGAGTTTCATTTCGAATGAATTAATTCCTTTATCCAAGGTACCACTGTATTTTTATTTTGAATATTTTCTACCCCACCTTTCTACTTGGGAAGAGAGGACCCAAGGTGGCTTACAATAATGAGGGACAAAAGCTACAAAGAGCATGCAACAAGAAAAGAAAAATCCACGATGAGGGGTGGAAACTCATAACACTGGTGTTCTTATGAAACCAGTCGCAATCGTGCATGGTAATCCATATAAAAGTCACATAGTAGGTAGTCCCTCATACAGGGAAAGCTGGCCTGACAAGGAAGGTCTTTGGCTGCTTCCGTATGGACTACGAGCTTCTGAAGAAGAACTCATGCCCCCCTCCCCCGCTGCCTTCCTGCCTCCTCCCCGTCATCAAGCTTGTGGCCTTGGTGGCCGAGAGCTTCTTGGAGCTTGTCCTGCAAAAAGGTGAACCCTGGGATGGCAGCTCTTCCTGAAGCCCTGCTAGCGACTCTCTTGGGGCTTGTCTTCTTTTGCAACATCCATGTATTTCTTGCCCCCCCTACCCCCAACCCACATATCAGAAGAAGAAGTGTGGCTCCAGCTTTTACATTAAGATCATGGCTGTCTCCCCCTACACACACACACACACACACACACACACACAATGTACAAAATAGTTGGAAGTGCTCAACTCCAAATTAGTTACCATTTTAATACAATACTTGTTTTGTTCTTTTTAAAAAATATCGTATGCTTCTTGTTTTTAGCATTAAAAGGCTGTTTTAGATTACGTAAGGGGTTCCTGCTTGGCAGGGGGTTGGACTCGATGGCCCATGAGGTCTCTTCCAACTCTAGGATTCTATGATTCTATGATTCTATGATTCTATGTAAGCTGCCTAGATGCCCTCAGCACATCCGATCTCGCCTGATTTTGGAATCTAAGCAAGGTCGGCCCTGGTTACTCCTTGGATGGGAGACCACCAGGGAATACCAGGTGCTGTAGGCGCCTGGTAGAGATGGGCACGAATCAAAAAAATGGCATTTTGCTTATGTTTGTCGTATGGAGGGTCCGTTTCGGTTCGTTTCTGATTTTCGTGAATTTTTGCAAAAAACTCATTTCGTTTTCGTTTGTTTCATTACCATTTCGTTACCATTTATTTCATTTTTTGTGATTTTTTTAAGGATTTTAAGCAATTCACTCATATTGCAGTAACGGAAACGAAACGCACGACAAAATTTCCGGTGTTTCAGTTCGTTTCGTTTCATTTTAGAGACAAAATTCGTTTATCATTTCGTTACGTAACGAA
Source organism: Phrynocephalus versicolor (assembly GCA_023846285.1). NCBI lineage: Eukaryota > Metazoa > Chordata > Lepidosauria > Squamata > Agamidae > Phrynocephalus > Phrynocephalus versicolor. The sequence continues at coordinate 2,705,540 of JAHTLZ010000089.1, read as the reverse complement.
ACGAAAAAACAAAAACGGAAACAAAAAATTGTTCGTTTAGTGCCCATCTCTAGTGCCTGGAATAGGAACTGGCAAGCCACTCCAGTCTTCCTGCCAAGAAAACTCCATGGACATGGGGTCACGAAGAGTCGGTCACGACTTTAATGACACAAGATGCCTTGGGAAGAAATGCAGGATAGAAGTGTTTTATTTAAATAAATAAATGACTCAGCGCTTGGGAATCTGCTGTTTTTCGGCTTCTAATCTCTGTATTCCCTAGCTACCCTAGCTGATGGGCCTTGTAGTCCAAAGGAGCGTAAGGAATCCCCAAGCTTTTCCCATTTGGCTTCTGCAACTCAAAACTTTCCCAGCCTTACTCAAGGCGGTGGATTTTGAAACAGCAGACAGGAACGGGAGCCGAAACTTCCCGAAGACATTGCATAACTGTGGTGGAGGAACTGAATTCTCAGGAAGAACACTGGGGCAACAGCAGGGTGGAAAGAGGTTGGTTACGTTTTTGCACGCAACTGTTTCGGGAGATTCCTGTAAACTGAGTTCCTGCTTGCATGCGTACAGCGTTTGAAATCTTTTGTCTGTCTCTGCCTGGCTCATTGCATCAAGGGCGATGTATCATTATGATGCAACGGAGACTGAGGTGAGGGAGGAGAGCATTCCCAAAGACCTGAATAGCTGCCCTACAGAGGAGGGCCAGGATCTGTGCAGGGCATGTCATAATGGGCTCAAGTGAGAGGAAGGCAGGTTCCAGTTGAACATCAGGAAAAATCTTCCTGACTGTTAGAGCAGTATGACAAGCCTTCTTGATCAAAAGACTGCCTAGCCCTCGTTATTAATTTGCAAACCGCCCAGAGAGTGCTTTAAGTGCACAAGCAGCACAATATATTCTGTTTACAGTATATACCACCCCAGAGTGCTTCCAACACTCACTGGGCAGTTTACAGTTTGATGAGTAAGGCTACATATTATGTGCCCTCAGTGAAGCTGGGTACTCATTTGACCAACCTGGGAAGGTGGGAAGGCTGAGCCAACCTCCAGCCAGCAGATCTGAGTCTGTCAGGATGGAACTCAGGCCATGAGCAGAGTCAGGACTGCAGGACTGCAGTGGAACTGCTGCACCACAGGGCACCCGCACATCCTTTCCTGCACCTTGACGACAGTCAAAAACTAACAGATGGGAAGGTGAATTGCAAAGAACAACAGCAAGAAGAAGTAAGAAAGGTGCATGTCTGAACACAATGGAAAATGTGGCATTATCGGTATCATTGACTCTTGTGCCTGTCTGAGAGTCATTCTACCATTGCCCCCACCCCCAAAACAGCAACCCTGCTGCTGTTATTTTTTTTGGGGGGGAGGAGCGCTTGTGCCTGAAGGAGTGGCCAAGTTGGATCACTTATTCTCTATACATTGTGAAGTCCGCCGGAAATAGCTCGCTTTGTACAATACCACGGGCAGCCCAACATGCAAGCTGTATGCTTGTGTGATCACGCCTGGATGTTTAAAAATAAATAAATACAGTAGATCTAGAGCCCCCTTGTCTGAGCCTGCTTCCTCTTTGGGTTTCAGCTAGGACGTAGCAGAGGCAGCGGTTTGCAAATTATTTCACACTTCCGCCTTCATAGCGGTTCTGGTTTTTTTTGCTAGATCCGCACAACTACCCTTCTGGGAATTTCAGAAACGAAACTGTTCCTCCAGCCTTAGCATGGAGAAATAAGAGAGGCGGGCAAACGGAAGGGGCAGATCTGTGCTCCCCCTCCTCTCCTCCCTGCCTTGCCTCCCCCTGGGAATGATTGCAAGTCTCCCCCTTGTTTTGCCTGTTCATTAGCTACGATCATCATGTGTTCTGGGCTCAGTGCCAAGGGGCTGTTCAGAGCTCTGGACATCATCCAAGCCGAAGGTTGCCAAGAGAGGCAAATTGTTTAAAGGCGGAGGGGCAGGACGGAGGAATAGAAGGAATGTTGGAGAGGGCTTTGCACCGACAGGTCCAATGTCCATCTAGCTCTGTTGCAATCCCGTCCAAGGCACTAGTCCTGTTGAGGTCAGCAAAAGCTCTTGGCCTGCTTCAAGTCAAGTATATATGTCAGGCTCTTTCTAGAATATCGCTGTTCTTCTCTGCTGGCACTTGGACCAGCTGAAAGGTCCATTTGGTCACATCTCATTATCTGCCACATCTTGGCTGTTGATGCCAGGGTTTGAGCCCGGAGCAGTAAATATTTTACGAGCAGCTCTGTTCAGTAAGCCCGTTTAAAAAAGTCTTCTGGTCTGCAGAAACATTCTTTTTGTACGTGGTAGTCTTTGCATGCTTCAAACGTTTCAAGTACAGTTAGAAAAACAAGCAAGCAAGCAAGAAAAAAGACAAAACAAATGTCTCAAGGAGGTAACCCTACTTTTGATCGGCCAGAAAACTAATTCTGGATTCTGTTCCTGTTTTGCTGAAACACGTTCCTCAGAGGCGCTCACAAGGAAAACTGTATTCTTCCATTTGGCTTTGTCATCCATTGCCCTAACAAAAGGAGAGGGGTGGATCAGAGGGGAGAGTCCCCAGTATAGAAAACAGGATGAAATGAATAAGGCCAACACCAAATTCTGGAACATATTACAACGGAGTACTGTGACAGTTGCCAGTTCATGTAGCGTTCCATGGGAACGGGGCAGTGTGGTGCAGCAGGTAGAGCATGAGGCTAGGATTCAGGAGGACTGGATTTATGAATCAGTCACGAGAATGCCCTGGATAAATACGTCGATGGTAGATCACTCTGTGAACCTCGCGCCTATCTTGAGAAATTGACTACAAGCGCCACAGGTTGGACACGTCTTGATGTCTTAAGTGAGCAACTGGTAGTGTTGTTTTACTTTGTGTTTTGTCCTGTTGATACAATCTGAGAAGCGTGGAGCGGGAATGAGCCTTTTCTCAGGCCATGGAGTCCAGCTCTCTGGAAGTCAGGAATCACCGTCCAAGAAGTTCAGGCAGATGGTGGCCCAATTTCCTCTTGAAGGCTCTTCCAACGGTGGAGCGCTCACCACACCTGAGGTCATTCATCCCACTCTTGTGCTGCTCTAACAGTTGAGGCATTTTCCCCTGATATTCAGGAGTGAATAGTTTACATAACATAGGACTAGAGTTAAACAAGAGAAATAACCCATGGTGGAGCAGAAGCCTTAAAACAGGGCTGAACAGCCAGAAGCAACTGCCCTTTATTGTCATCCACACGGGATTTCTAAAGGCATTGAGAAATACCCGGCAGCCTTCCTGTGTGCACTCGTAGATGGGATTGTGTGTGATGCTAGACAGAATGTTATTGCCATAGAGAGGCAAAATTGCACTGGAAGTTTGATTCTCTCTCTATCTCTTCCTTCCTTCCTTCCTTCCTTCCTTCCTTCCTTCCTTCCCTTGACATTTTGCAGCCATTTTAGGGAGGTTACACTGTGTGGATCTAATAGTCTTCTGGCCATAAACCAACATATACAAATTGTATCAGATTGGTGCCTTTTTAAATGCTTTTTGGGAGGTGCTAACACATGTTCTCTTTGGGGGAGGATGCATCATTTGTGATCCACCTCAGGATGGTAGAAATGGCCTCTGAGATTTCCCTCAGAGCTTTGTGTACATTTCTGGGCCAGTGGGGACTGTTTGTCTCTCTGTGGAATGCATCAACAATACAACAGAAGTTGTGATAGTCATAATTTGTCCTTCTATAAACCTCAAGCTGGTCTGATCCTTTCTCACCTCAGGTCACTCAGAACGTTAGGGTGATCTGGGTTTGGTTTCTCAGAAGTCCAGGTGGCGTGAGCGTGTATTCAATTTATTTCCTCTCCTTTATGCAAATCAAGTGAAGTAAATAACTATAATTGGAAAGCAGGCTGGATTCAAGGCCATCTCTCTCCGCATGATTGTGTCTGGGAAGGGTAGTTATAGCACAGCTGTAGAACACATGTTTTGTCTGCTGAAGGTCTATATGGCTTAGCTGTTGGTTTCCAACGGTGGTCAGTTAAAAGCCAGCAAAAGCAAAACGAAGATGTGCCTTGCGTTGTTGTTTGCTCGGTGATATCTGAAAGGCAGACTATCTCTGAACATGGAGGTTCTGCTAGCTTATCCTTACTAGTAGCCCTTAGGACAGTGTGATCTTCTGTGGAGTGTCAGGATAGCAGGACAGAATTGCACCGGAACACCTTTCATCTCGAATCCCCCAGCACTTGATAACTAGAGCGGTTCTGTCGCTGATCCTGGCGGTGGCCTCCAGCGATTATGATGACAATGATAATGCAACACTGAAATTCTAGAGCGACTTTTGCCAGCTGGGTGCCTGAAATACCCAGAATCTTCTGCTTTGGGGCCTTGAGGAACCCCCACAAATTTTCTCTAACTTAAAATTGTCTTTTGTGCTCCTTCTGGAAGAGGGTTTGGCTAAAATCCTGTAGGTAGCAGGTGCCCCATTTTCAACACTCAAGATGTAAAAGGAATAGAGTTGATGCTGGGTTTAAAATGACACATATATTCTTTTCCTCCTTCCTCTAGAGAGCTCGTATACAGGCCTTGGGTTCTGCGGGTGGTTCTTGGTCATCGTTTCGTTCTTTTTGGTCTTGGTGACGTTTCCCCTTTCCATCTGGATGTGCATCAAGGTAAAACCCACCAACAACCTTTCTACACCTATACTGTGTTTTTAAATGGACATGGCCGGCTCTGCCATTTGGTGATGGAGACAGGGACCTCCTAAACTCTGGCTCCGCAGCCAGAGACCCAGTCCTCTGAGCGGTCCAGCAATCATAGCCCCGCTATTTCCAGGGCAGAACGTATATAGAAAACATTCAGACCACAAAATCTGCCCTCGTTTTCCTCAACTTGTTTGTTGCTTCGTGCCTGGTGAAGAATCTTAATTAAAACACAACTGCCTTTCTAGAGAGCTTGAATGTGGGGGGAATGAGGAGGAGGAGGAGGAGAAGGAGAAGAAGAAGGCCATGGCTCTTTCCTCCCTCCCTTCCTTCCTTCTTTCCTTCCTTCCTTCCTTCCTCCCTCTCTTTCTTTCTTCCTCCTTCCCTCCCTCCCTCCCTCCCTCCCTTTCTTTCTTTCTTTCTTTCTTTCTTTCTTTCTTTCTCCCTCCCTCCCTCCCTCCCTCCCTCCCTCTCTTTCTTTCTATATAAAGTATAATTTATATGGTAAAGTATCTTGGGTCAGCCCTGTAACCAAGACTTCTGTTATGAACCCTTGGAAGGAAACACGACCTTCTACCCCACAGGCTCTAATACAATAGTTCTGGCCTTCACCTCCTCAGTTGTCTTGTGCCTGTGCTAGATGAGAGGGCTATAAAAAGAGCTCAGAAATAGGCAATTAATGTTCCTGGTAGGTAGAGGGAGAGCTATACCCTAGGAAAAAAGTCTGTGATTCCCCTGCTCTTTTATTACAGATTGTCAAGGAATATGAGCGCGCCATCATTTTTCGGCTGGGGCGCATCCTTAAAGGAGGCGCAAAAGGGCCAGGTGAGTGAGTGTGTGTGTGTGTGTGTGTGTGTGTGTGTGTGTGTGTGTGTGTGTG
>JAHTLZ010000089.1:2687405-2700006 GCA_023846285.1 Phrynocephalus versicolor | reverse complement strand
TGTGTGTGTGTGTGTGTGTGTGTGTGTGTGTGTGTGTGTGTGTGTGTACACGTGTAAACTGTGGTCCAACACGTGGTGGAAAATCCCCCCTCTCAATCATATGGTGCTTTTCAATGGGAAACTATTGTATCCTGCTCAGTCATAAGAAATACAGTGGACCCTCGTATAACAAAGGGCTTGTATAACATAAAATCTGTACAACATAAAAAAAATCCAGAAATAGGGGAAATTTGCTTAACAGAATCATCTATGATGGGGTGAATCCGTACAGCATAAAAATGGTCGCGATTAGGAATGACTCTGTTTTCAATGCATTCCTATGGGAAATTTGTATAAAGGAAATTTTGCTTAACATAATTTCATTTGGAAGAAATTAATTCCTTTATACAAGGTACCACTGTAATTCAAAACTGTGGGCTACAAAGTCAGCAGCTCGAATCCCGGGTGCCACGCAGTGGATTGAGCTCCTGCTGTTCACCCCAGCTCCTGCCAACCTAGCAGCTCGAAAGCATGCAAAGGCAAGTAGATAAACAGGTACCGCTGTAAAAAGCAGTAAGGTAAAACAGTGTTTCCTTGCAGCCATGCCGGCCACATGGCCACGGGGTTGCACAACACTGGCTCTTCGGCTTGAATATGGAGATGAGCACCGCCCCTAGAGCCGGACACGACTAGCACGCATGTGCGGCGGGAACCTTTACCTTTAACTCTGCCTTTCTCCTTGTAAAGGATCCATGGTGGAATTGCAATATTTAAAGCTAGAAAGAGTAAGTATACTATAAATATTAGAAAGGACAAAACCTGGACCATACTAAAAAAAAAAAGTAAATGAAAACAACATCAAAAAAGATTCAAAGCTGTGCAATAATCCATTTTTTAAAAGATGGATTGTTATGATTAATGTTTGGTTTGAATTTGTAGCACTACTGTATATTTTTCTATTTTATTGTTCTGTGTTTCAGAGTGGCTTTTTTCTAGTTTACGTTTGCTTTTTGTTCTTAGCTTTTTCATATTGCCGTTTTAAGGATGTCAGATGCCTCTTTGCGTTCAGTGCTATAAGTGCTGAGTTTCATGTTTTTTGAAAATGATTGGAGACTTATTGTCCTTCAGTGTTGTAAGCCACCTTGGGATCTTTCCAAAGAGAAAGGCGGAGTGCAAATATTTTAAATAATAATAATTCCCTCTCTATTTCCTGTGGTCGCAACAAGGTCTAGAAGAAGACCTGGCACCAGATGGCATTTCTGCACCGCCTTGTACATGCTGACAGAGCCGCTGGTGTTGTGTGTCTGTTGCCTTTTTCACCATCGCAGTTTTTTCCCTCCCGCAGGTCTCTTTTTCATCTTGCCTTGCACTGACAGTTGTACCAAAGTGGACATGAGGACCATATCATTTGATATACCGCCACAGGAAGTAAGTACCTCTTCTCCTTCCCCCTTTAGAATATCACCTATATATAGGCCTGGCTTGCCTCCCCTTGGCCTCCCTCTTGACATAGCTTTCCAAAACCAGCTTCCACTCAGTCACAATCTCAGATTTCAGGACCGTGCCGTCGGCGAATGGCAGCCTCCCAGAGAGGCAAAGTTGCAAAACTGGGTGCTCTCAAGCCCTGGTCCCATTGCTCCTATCGGCTCATGAAATATCCTTGGGCCAAACCTCTCCCCAAGAAAGGGGATACTGATTGTGACCCTACACTATTTTGTCTTAGAATGTTTGGGATAATGCTATGAACCTCAGAGTGCCTATAGTTGCCGTATCAGTTAATATTTAGATTGATTGCTGACCTTTTCTCCAGTGAAGAGGTGAGAACTCAATTTGTAAACAAAGAAGGGCTGGAGGTCAAGAAGTGTTCCCTTGTTTTGCATGCAAAAAGATCAATTGTTCTGTTGAGACCCTGACCAGGTAAGCTGGAATATACAGTAGGAACCCCATATTGGCTAGGGATTGGTTTGTGGCACCACCCAGTAGATACTGAAATCTGGATGATAACAAACACTTTTGCTATAGTGTGGTAAAAAAATAAAATAAAGAAAAACTATTGCCATATGTATTACCAGAACTGGTTGTTAGTTAGAGGATGCCAGAGAGCATGCTATGTATTCTTGGCTAAGAAATATTCATTGCATGGTCTCTGTCTCCCTTTAGTGGCCACATCTGGTATTACATGTGGAAATAGTTTTCCCTGATTATTTTTCTTTTAATATTTCTAATATTTTCAGAATGTGTTTAAGTGAATTAGTGGGTATTGATCCCACCAATAAGGAGGCCCTAACTGTAGTCCTGCCAGCTATATTCTCCTGGACAGTAATGCTTAGAATGTCACATTGGGAGATTTAAGGTCTTATCTGCACCGAGCGACAAAACACACCAGGACTAGGTAATGTGCCAGTTGCTTTCTTGGAAACTGGCCTACCTCAGAGGGTTGTTGTGGGGGAAAAGAAGGCCAGGAATCGCTTCCATGAGCTCACAGTCATTGTACAGAGATTGCATTTTGAAATGTCCCTTTGCGTACCTGCCCGAGAGACCAGTTCTACACACCACAGGTGTAACATTAATTTCTCACTTAGCGAAGGAAGCCGAGAACAAACCCTTGGATTTCCTGTGTTTGGCACTGAGCCAAAGAACCATTCCATGTCCCATTCAGGATGATGTAAAAGGCACATGGGCCTGCTTACTCTGTATCATGGTAGAGTTTCCGCATGGGTCAAAGCAAGGCGCTTGTGATAGCAAATGGATCAGTAAGTCTCACATTCGTTTGCTTCGGCCACGTGACCGTCATCTGCAGGTGACAACTTCTGCAAAATTTCCTCGTGGCTAATTGTTTAGAAGCCAGTCAGTCAATAAGGGTAAGGGGTGTTTTGCTTCTGCCACAGTGCCTCCCTTCTCACATTTTTACTCTTGGTTCCTTCCTTTTTTTTCTGCCAGAGAGATCTAACTAGGCTGGTAAGCAACCTGGTGCCCGATTTTTCCTTTTCTCCATTTCAAAGTCCACAGGTGGGTGGACGGTTGGTCTGTTTCTTCCCATTCTGTTTTGTGTAAACTGAAAGCAGTATTTCTCGGCTGCAGAACATGAGGGGAGGATTCAGAGAATCCTCTTGTGGAAATCATCATGTTCTGGTACTTAAGGAGGAGGTTTCTGTGGAGCACATACTTCCTTCTTTCCCAGCTAACATGGAATGTGGGCTTCAGGGAATTTTTTCCCCTCACACGACTTCTTGAAATAAAGAGAGAATATGTATTACAGGAAAGGGGGAAACCGGAAATGGTTTTTAAAAGGCTATCTATCCTTTTGCGTGCTTCCTGTTCATTTCAGTAGAATCTTTTCCGAAGGCTTTAGGAGTTAACTCCGCTTGAGTTTTCCCTTAGTGGCCTCCTGGGTCTGCCTAGCTAGGGGGTCACTTCCCAAATCGGTGATACAGTACAGTTTGTCTCCAGTGAGCAGCCATGTGGGGGAAAAGACTTATGTGTCTTTTGTGTCACCCATCACAAAACAAAAGCAAATACCTGGCAGCTCAGGAAAGCTTGTGGCTGGGATACAGGAATGCCGTGGCTTCTTAACAACCACTTCTCGTGACATTTCATCCGTTGTGATCCTTCGCCAAATCACCTTATTGGCCAATGGCCAGCCATTGTTGTACTGTTCTGCCTTGTCCTAACTTGAGATGGAGTTCTGGGTTTACAAACCCCAAATTGTTTGCATCTTCTTCCCCCTGCCATCTGTGTAATTCTCCCCAGTTCTTCCTCCTCATCTTATTAAAAATACAGTATAGAATCCTAGAGTTGGAAGAGATCTCAAGGGCCATGCAGTCCAACCCCCTGGCATGCAGGAACCCCCATCTCAGGACTCCCGACAGGTGGCCATCCAGCCTCTGCTTAAAAACCTCCAAAGAAGGAGACTCCACCCCCTCCTTTATGGCAGCATCTTCCACTGAACAGCTCTAACAGTCATGAAGTTCTTCCTAAGGCTTAAATTAAATTAAATATGTATGTATAAGGGAGAGAAAGAGAACTCAGAAAGGGAAACAGATCTGCAGTCTTGCTCCCAGGGCTTGAAAAAGTGACTACATCTCCCAGAATCCACCAACCAGCCTGGCCAGTAGCCACAGCCCTGTCTCTTGCTGCTTCCCCTTTGATCTTCACTGGCACGGCCACCCAAACTAGAGTTTCCGACACAGAAGATGCAGGGAGGGTTATCTGCTCCAGTCTACCATTAAGGATTGTTGAGCGCTTGTTACTACAAGGACCTCATTCCATTCCTAACTGTGTCTTGCTTTTTGTCCCCCAAACAATACTTGTAAGGGGAGCTGTGAGGCTCAAATGCTGAGGACTAGTGACATGTCTGCAGTGCTGTTATGCAGATATGTTTCAAACTACAGGAAAAGAGATTCAATTTAAACATTATGAAGAACTTCATGACAGTTAGAGCTGTCCGGCAGTGGAAGATGCTGCCCCAAAGGAGGGTGGTGAAGTCTCCTTCTCTGGGGGATTTTAAGCAAAGGTTGGGTGGCCATCTGTCGGAAATGCTGTGATGAGGGTTCCTGCATGGCAGGGGGTTGGACTAGTCCAGTGGTTCTCAACCTGTGGGTCCTCAGATGTTCCTGGACTGCAACTCCCAGAAATCCCTTCCAGCACAGTGAGTGGTGGAGGCTTCTGGGAGTTGCAGTCCAGGAACATCTGGGGGCCCCCAGTTTGAGAACCACTGGACTAGATGGCGCTTGAGGTCTCTTCCAACTCTGTGATTCTATGACTACCCAGGCGGTCCCATGTTGGAAATGCTGGTCGTGTAATTCACTGCAGTGTTGCTCCACTCGTATGCCATGGAAACCAAATTGACAGAACCAATAGGTTGCCGTTACCTCGCTTCTAGTCCTTAAAATAGAAACATCTGCAACACTGACACGGTGACGTACAGCAGTTCTCTCTTTGGGTGTGATGTGAATTGAGATGATCCAGCCAGCCCAGGCGTTAAATACTCTCCAGACGCTCCGGTTTTTTTGGTGCTCACTCTGCATGTGGGAAAGCAGAGCAAGGAGGGGAGCTCATTTCCATCACCATGCCCGGAAAATAAGAGTGGTCATGTCCATCTGTCCAGTTTCAAAGCGAATACAGAATTTTTGCCTCTGCAAAAAGGAGTCCAGCTTATTGCTCACCTCCGCCTGTTGAGAAATTATTATGTCTGTGTTTCATCTTGTTCGTTTTGTGTCACTTTCCGCTCTCTGTTCATTTCATGTCAAGCTTGGGGTGCAAATTCTTAGCATCTCAAACTCCGTCTTATTTTCATTTGGGTTTCAAATCAGCTGGTTTGTTTGAGGAACAGGAGAAAGTTGTTTGAGGAACAGGAGAAAGTTTCATTTCATTTGATGGTTATTTCTTTTTTATATGAGTGTTTTTTAATTGGACGATCTTTTCATAAACTGAACAGAAATCCTGAGAGCTGAGACTTGAACACGAAAGAAAGAATATACAGCTCATAAAGTTTTTTTTTTTGTTTCGGGGGGGGGGTAAATTTACATTTTATTCTGCCCTGTTTGGTTCGTTCCTGGTTCAGCTCTGACATCTTGTTGGTTCCTTGTTCTGTATTTGATAACTGTAGGGCAGGCAGGAACGAGCATAATATGCTCCACCCTGAAATTGCTGCTTGAATTGAGTTTTGCTACTGTAGATGGCAAACATTTCCTTCATTTCTGTTGCGTTCTGACCCAAATAATAGGTGATTTCTCACAAGTGGGGTAGAAGGAATTTGAGGTGATTATGAAAAAGGAAACCAAACCCGGAATGCACAAGGAAGTGAAACTGGTAGTCATTTATTTTCTCCTTTCAGGCCCACATAAACTCTTTCCTAAACAGATACCTAAACATGTGTGAACTTGCTAACAAATTAATTCTACCAGGGAGAACATCTAATTGGGTCATTAGAACAAAATATTTCTCACTGAGAAGCCAATTTGAGATCAAAGCTTTATTTCTACCGATGCCCTGCATCCAGCCAGCTCAGATTCTCCACTTTGCATGAATTTAATAACAACCTGACGATGCACAGAAAGATGGCTGCGTTCTTCATTTTTAAGATCTGCACATCTTTTTGCCAGAAAGTTAAACCTACTGTGCCTTTTGCATGTGTGGTTTGTTTCCTGCTGCTCATATAATATGTGATTCAGCTGATGCCTGTGTGTGGAAAGCTGACAGGCAGGTGTGAATAGAGGCTGGGGTACCTATGAACATCCAAATCGCATAGTAAAAGAGCATTGAATCCTGGAATAAAATCCAGTTTAGGTCCCCATCGTCCTTAATGGCTGGCAAACCATAACTCAGGTCTGGGTTAACTTGTTTGTACCAAGAACAAACCAAACAGAAGAGGGGGAAATTTGCCAACGGGCATGAAGGCAGTTATGTTGTTCTATTATCCCTCATTACTGTAAGTCGCTTTGGATCCTTTTCCAAGGAGAAAGGCAGGGTAAAAATACTCTAAAACAAATAAATAGAATAAATATTATGTAGTGGTCTCGGTTGCCAGATAGGTGGTATAAAAGTCAAACAAACAAACAAACAAAATAGAGCTAAATCCTCCGCTCACGATTAGTGCTATGGAAACGGTGCCACCTCCTTGCGAAAGGCTTCATCGTTTTTCTGTCCCTGCTTCTGCCTTAGGTTCTTACCAAAGATTCGGTCACCATTAATGTGGACGGGGTGGTTTATTACCGGGTTCAGAACGCCACCCTTGCCGTAGCAAACATCACCAATGCCGACTCAGCCACGCGGCTCCTGGCTCAGACCACCCTGAGGAACGTCTTGGGAACGAAGAACCTCTCGCAGATCCTCTCCGACCGAGAAGAGATTGCGCACAGCATGCAGGTACGGTCGGGCTAAGGGGTAAGTTGGCAACCTTTGTTTTTTTTAAATTTGAAGACCGCAAGTCCCTCGGACGTTGCATTGAAAGGGATCGGGCAGTTTCTCATGGAAGATGTCTGGGAGTGTGTGTGTGTGTGTGAGTGTGTGCGTGCGTGTGTGTTTGCGCACATTTGCTGAGCAAATGAACCCTTTCACAGGAGGTGCATGTGAATGTCTGAATCTTACAACTGGCAGGGCGATGCTCAACTGTTTCTCATTGCCAGAAAGCACAAGTCAAGGGGGCCTGGTCCTCCCATCACACTAAAGACTCTTGTTTTCTAATTTCAACAAGCCGTGGTGGTGTCTCCCTCATATCCCCTGTTGGACCGATATTTTTTTTTAATGTATTTAAAATAGTTTTACCAAACTTTTTTCCTTAAGAAGGACCCAAAGTGGCCGACCTCATTAGGACAACAATTATGTGGTTGGAGAGAAGAAACAACGCATTAAGTGGTACTAAGGCGTGATGTAATTAATATTAATATTAAGCGCACCCGGACAATATGATGAATGACAACTGGAACTGTTTGTAGAAACTAACTTAGAAATGTGAAATGTTAAGATGACGGAATATTAATAAAATTATTACAAGAAAAAAAAAGACAACAATTATGACCCCTGTGCAAGTCTAGTATGATATTGACCGGAGACTTGACAAAACATAAATGAAACCGTGATTGCGCCTCATCCACCATAATGGAATGGGTGACTACATGGCGAGCTAGCTGGAGAGCTCTCAGTGGTTTAGAGCTCTTAGTGATGGAGCTGGAGGTTGGTGGTTCGAATCTCCTAGTCTTCGGCCACCTGCACCGTCCCCAAAAGAAGGGAAGAGCTGACACTCTGTCTAGAGAACCCTGGAAAAGGTCGCCGTAAGCCAGAATGGGGACATGAGGGGGCAGGGTTATTAACTGCCTAACTTTTTATTTTTAGGCCACATTAGATGATGCCACGGATGACTGGGGGATCAAAGTGGAGCGGGTGGAGATCAAGGACGTGAAGCTGCCTGTCCAACTGCAGAGGGCCATGGCAGCTGAAGCGGAAGCTACCCGGGAAGCAAGAGCCAAGGTAAGGCGTCTCTGAGTGCCAAACAATTGGGGGACTACCGAAGGTCATCTGGCCTACCCTTGGGCAGTTCAGGAAGTCCACCATTAAAAGCTACCATCCTTGTAAACTGCCCAAAGTAGCCTTTGGACTAGATGGCCGTGGTATATAAACCAACCAACCAAAGAACAAACAGATAGCTACTTTAAAAGCATCCATGAAAAATGGCCAGCTGTCTTCTGTTTAAAAGCGCCCAGTGACGAAGATCGCGGCACATTCTGGGGTTGTCTTATCAAAAACCTCCCATTGTTTGCACGGATCTTCTTAATACAAAAGTGGAACCGGTGAGACCTTTAGGCTACTAGAAGAATAACAAATATGATATTTCGGGGGTGAAACTCCCTTCTTCAGAGCAGTACCAATAGGTTATAACAGTGGTGGCGAACCTTTGGCACTCCATATGTTTTGGACCACAACCCCCACAGTCCTTTGCCATTGGCAATACAGGCTTAGAATTCTGGGAGTTGTGGTCCAAAACATCTGGAGTGCCAAAGGTTTGCCACCACTGGGTTATAACATGGCAAAAGATGGATTTGCCAGGAGTTATTACTTTGATGTAAGGTCCTTGGCGAGATGGGGAAAAAAGCCAGGTAGTTTCTTAGTTGAGGCTCGGAGCTTGGATGTTCTTAGGCTGCATCTGGAATGAAAGCAGGGAGGTGTTTGTATTGCCCCATTCCTTACAAAGACATGTTGGCTCACGTACACACATTCACACCTCTCCTCAGTGTGGCTCATCGAGGCCAGTGGCCCCTGCTGTGCCTAGTAATTGATAGATAAGAGATTTCCTCTGTATTTCTGACCCACTGGAAAATGCCTTGCTCCAAACAGGGTGGGGATTGTGCAACTTAGCCGGGGATGTTGTCGGTTGTAACCCAGACCTTGGGAGGCCTTTTGGTTCGGGAAAGGTTGCACTCAGGCGGCAGTGAGGATGCCCAAGGAGAAAGAAAGAGAAGAGGCAGGAATTTGACGTTTCCAGCTGGTGGGGCTTGGGGGTACCAGGGAAAACTCTTGAAGTCTCTGGATGGTCAGAGATGCAATGGGGGGGGGCAGGAAAGAGGGGCTGAAGGTCATCGGCCAGTGGGTTTCATGGCTCAGTGATGACCAGAAGAACCTGGACCCGATCCAGCACTCCTTAACTCTTCCACCTGCTGGATCCGTGCCTTCTCTCCCATACAGGTCATTGCAGCGGAGGGCGAAATGAACGCCTCCCGGGCCTTGAAGGAGGCCTCCATCGTCATCAGCGAGTCCCCTGCGGCCCTCCAGCTCCGCTACCTGCAGACGCTGACCACCATTGCCGCCGAGAAGAACTCCACCATCGTCTTCCCGCTGCCCATTGACATGTTGCAAGGCATTGTGGGGATGAGGCACTAACGAAGGGAGCTGAGGCAGATGCCCGGAGGAGTTCCGGCGCGGCGACACGAGAAGTTGCAGCGCCGGAGGAAGGAGCGATTGTTTCTGTGGTGTCCCCTCGTACATGTTGCGCTCATCGGCAACACATGTGCCTTTGTTACCTGAAGCCATTTGCTATCAAGCTGAGCGGTCTTATTAGAAATCCTTTTTTCTCACACCCTCCTTTCCCTCCTTTTTAAATATTTTTTTTATCCACTTCTCTCTCTGAAATGCACAAGAGAGTTTTGAAGACTGATCCTGTGGCCTCCAACCAGAGCAGGAGGTTGGCTTAGAAAAAATAATCTCTTTTCTCTTGGGAAACCAATTCTCAACAGAGAGCCGGTGGTGGAACTTTCCACTGCTGCATCGGTGCAGCAGGGGGGGGGGGGGAAATGGAATGAACAGAGTAGTTATAGAGATAATATGCTTGTAGCTACACTGTTCGTTTATTTCTTTTTCTCTTTTTATAGATCTGTTATTCTTGTGTGCAGAATAACACAATGACTTTTGCAAGCATTTGGGAGGGAAAAATACAATGCTTTTGTTCCTGTGCCTTTAATGTGTACATTTCTAATTCAACAAAGATTTTTTTGAAAAAATATTTTTTAAGGCTGCTGGCTTTCATCTCTCCTCTCCCTCCTCCCCCTTTTTAATGTAATTAACAGAAAATTGAAAAATTATCCTGCCAGAACCCCCTACTGGTTCCTTCCTGTTTTCAGCTCGGCTTTCTGTAAAATTAATATACAGGACTTTTTTGGGTAGGTCTACAGGATCAGCTACATTTTATATATCTAATAAAAGGCAACCAAGGTGCTGAACTACTCTCAGCTTTTTGTTTAAAGTAGAAAAAGAGCTTAACCTTATGCTTGGTCTGTTTGCACAATATTACGTTTTCTTAGCTTTGTATGGAGTGTGAATTGAAGCAGTAGGGCATGCCTGCCATACAATGTAAACATTTGTTATTATGTTAATGTTAGCATTGTGTGTTAACATTACAGTACAATCCAATAAATGCCTGCCTACTATTCAGAAGTAAAATCCTTTGAATACAATAAAGCAGAAGGCCTGCTGATTATATACGGCTCCGTTATGCTTAAAACACTCGCTGGGCAGGGTACAATTTAATTTTGCAAGTGAGCGTGCCGTTCCGGCCTTAATAACAGAGGGCGCTTTTACACGACCCCTAAGATCCGCTGGTCCCTTAAATTCGGACCAGCGATCTTAGGGGTTTGTCACTCTTCGTGCGTCTCCACGCTGGCTGCTGGCTGCGTGAGGGAGGGAGGGAAAAAAAGGACAAAAGAAGAAAACCTTACCTCCCCGGTTGCTCTTAAAGGGGCGGGAGGCAAAGTACAAAAACAAAAAGAAGCGAGGAGAGCCCAGCACATCCGCATTAAATATTTTTCACCATCAAAGAGCAGGTACAAGAAAAGTGCAGCTGGGTTGCGCTTAGGTGGGCGGGGTCGCACTTAATTGTCTGCAATCTCCGGACTTGGTGGGGAAACATTTTTAAGGTCCGGAGCTTGCAGCCCTTTGCCGCGGAGCTTAGGGGTCGTGTATAAATGCCCAGAATTGCCTGGGAAATGGGGCTTTGGGGCAGGCTCTTAGCAGAACAAGGAGCCTTACGGGAAAAGAGCAGTTTGGTGGCTCAGATTTGGACTTGTGTTGAGGCGTCATGGTTGCATTTGCTCCTAGTGCCGAGTCCCTTGAGAATCTCGGTTTTACACAAATTTCATTCCAACACAAGATTACAGACGCCCATCTGGAGTCCTGTGTCTAGTTCTGTGCACCTCAGTTTAAAAGGATGTTGACAATCTTGAGCGGATCCAGAGGAGGGCTACCGGGATGACTGGGGCTCTAGAGGAAATGTCTTATGAGGAACGGCTTAGGGAACTGGGAATGTTTAGCCTCTCTAAAAGAAGGCTGAGGGGAGATATGATACAGTAGCTATGTTTACATATTTGAAAGGATGTCATATTTAAGAGGGAACAGGTTTATTTTCCATGGCTTCAGAGACTAGGACTCGGGATAATGGTCTCAAACTACAGGAAAAGAGATCCCATTTGAACATTAGGAAGAACTTCATGATGGTTAGAGCTGTTTGGCAGTGGAATAATATGCTGCCCCAAAGGAGGGTGGTGGAGTCTCCTTCTTCGGAGGTTTTTAAGCAGAGGCTGGATGGCCATCAGTCAGAAACACTGTAATGCGGTTCCTGCATGGCAGGGGTTTGGACTGGATGGCCCTTGAGGTCTCTTCCAACTCTCCATGATTCCATAAAGAAGCAGAGCAAAGAGAAAGTGCTTTTTAATTTTGTTAATGACTCATGTTCCGGAAGTGCTTTAAATATTCGGTAAGTACGTGACTGAAATCTTTAAAACATGTATCTGCTGATATATTTGTGCCCGTAATAAATGTGGTTTCCCCCCTTTAAATCTGTTTTTCCGTTGGGTGTCCCCCCTTGCCTTTTAAAAGTTATTTCATTATTTGTGCTTATTGTGGCAGCCATGCAGAACGTATCATAATGCCTTGGCGGGATCAAATGGAGTTCTCTCAACTCGGGGCACTCTTTTGAGAAAGCACCCGTCCCAAAGGTGGGGAGAGCTCCTTTGTTGCTGATGGTTGGCTGAGCAAATTTCTCTGCTTCAGCTCTCTTTCTCCCCTCCTGCCTCTCTTCCTCCCAAGCTACCAGGAGGGGTGTGTGTGTTGATTTAGCAAGTGTATTGGAATTCAATAGCTAAAGGCTTCATTATGAATGCTGACTAGCTTTGAATGCTTGCCTTTTGTCCTGGGAGAAGCTTAAGAGTGGCTGGCAGGGGAGGTGTGGATGCCAAGGGCTTTGGTCCTTAGCCAGCCGGGTAAGAAGTGCAGGGTAGTGTGGAAACCTTTGGGGGAAAGATCCCTCCACAAATAGCGCTGGTCAGGCCCTGCGTCCGGAGGTTGTGCCTAATATTAATCCTGTGGATCCCATGCTGTTTGCCTGCTGCTTACCTTCCGCCCCACCTATGCTTTCTTTTGTCAGAGGCAAATGTGGCTCCAGTTTCAGGGGGGTGCAGTAAATCCACTCCGGGTTTCAGAGCGCATTTTGCAGAAGCTAACCAAGGCGCTGAAGCTACTTGCAAAATGCAGAGTAAAATGGGGAGCAGATTCCCAGCACCATCACCACAGCCGCTGAGTGATGGACATTATCTATCTATCTATCTATCTATCTATCTATCTATCTATCTATCTATCT
>JAHTLZ010000089.1:2620663-2661469 GCA_023846285.1 Phrynocephalus versicolor | reverse complement strand
ATCATCATCATCATCATCATCATCATCATCATCATCATCATCATCATTAAAGAAAAGTCATTCTGTGTTTCTTTTATTCTGTCCGGCATGCATCTCCTGTCAAAGTTGCCAAAAGGAGAGCATAAACATGCCAGAGAATATGTGGGTGGAAGGTGGCGAGAGGTGGGGAAGTCCTACATATCTGCAGGCAGCTTGTAATCTTCCTCTCCCTCTGGCCCTGCTTCTCAGGTTGTCAATGAATTTGAGCAAGCCATCGTCTTAAGACTGGGCCACATGCGCAAAGGAGGGCCATTAGGGCCAGGTGAGTATCTAACACAGTCCAGTCCAGAAAACAACAAAATATTTTCCGTAGCCTGTTAGATGGGGACATGCCAGTGGACTGCAGTAAGTACGTATCCGTTTTCCAAACCCTAAATGGTCTAGGTCAGTGATGGCAAACCTTTTAGAGACTGAGTGGCCAAATTGCGATTCAGAACCCACTATTTTTTTTCGCAAAGTGCCAATGTAGCAATTTAACCTGAATACAGGTGGCTGTGAAGGGGCCATGTCGGGTGCTCAGAAAAAGGGCTCAGAGTGCCACCTTTGGCACCCATGCCAAAGTTTCGCCAACACTAGTCTAGGTCTAAATCAGTGGTGGTGAACCTTCGGCACTCCAGATGTTTTGGACCACAACTCCCACAGTCCTTAGTCATTGACAATATAGGCTTGGAATTCTGGGAGTTGTAGTCCAAAACCTCTGGAGTGCCGAAGGTTCGCCACCACTGGTCTAAATTATTGGAAGAAGGGTATCCTTATAATCTCTCTGCCTGTGCTTTGTGCTCAGCACGGGAGGCTCTACTTGTTTGATGACCTGTCAAAATAAAGAGCACAGTGGGTACCGGGAACAGGGCCTCCTTGGTGGCGGCTCTCCCTTGCGGAATTCTGTTCCAGTCAATGCTCTCTCTCTAGGCCCAATAATTACCTTCCTTCCAGCCAGCCTTAAGCGCCTGCTTCTCTCAGTTTGCGGTTGGGTTTGATCTTTCTTCTGTGCTGTGACGTACGGGCAACCTCTAGATCAGGGGTCCTCAAACTTTTTAAACAGGGGGCCGGTCCACTGCCCCTCAGACACTTTTGGGGGGGCAGCCCCTGCAGCTCCCCGGCATGCCTCCGAGGGGGGGGAGAGGGAAGGGGCAACCCGCTTCACCCCGCCCCAGCCCAACGCCGCTCTCCTCGCCTGCCAGCCCATGCAGCAACCCCACTTCTCCCGTCGCTCCCTACTTACTGCTTTTTCCCATCTTCGACAAATTGCCCAGATTCATCCGTATCTGGATGAGGACTCCCTGAGAACTGTTGTGCAAGCACTGGTGATATCGAGAATAGACTACTGCAACACTCTCTACATGGGGTTGCCCTTGACTCTTATTCAGCGGCTTTAGCGGGTACAAAATGCGGCGGCCAGACTGGTGGCGGGTGTGCGTCGATTCGACCACATCACCCCAGTGCTGGCTTACCTGCATTGGTTACCTGTTGCGTCCCGAATTAGATTCAAGGTCCTGGTTTTAATTTATAAAACCCTCCATGGCCTGGGACCTGAATACCTGGCAGAGAGAACCTCTCAGCGGTCAACTTTGGCCCGACCAATTAGAATGTCGCGGGCGCTCTCACTTCAGGTGGCTACGCACAGGGAGGCTCGGAAAACGGTCGCCCGTAACTGAGCCTTCTCTGTGGCTGGTCCAAGTGAGTTCTTCCAAGTGAGTTCTTCCAAGTGAATTCTTCCAAGTGAGTTCTTCCAAGTGAGTTGCGCCTTGCACAGTCCCTGCCAGCCTTCAAAAAGGCCTTAAAGACCTGGCTTTTTTGTGAAGCGTCTGGTGACTGTTAATTTCTTTTCTTTTTTCTTTTCTTTTTTTCTGCCCCGCCACCTCGCTATTGATCTACTTAGTGTTTTATCATGATGCTGTGTTTTAATTGCTCTTTGTTATGTTCCTATTTGTTGTGAACCGCCCGGAGTTCCTCTGGAAGACAGGCAGTATATAAGAACCAAAATAAATAAATAATAAATAAATAATCCCCCCCCCCAGACGCTACAGACAACGGTGGGCTTTGCCCTTGCATTGGTGGCTGAGGCGGCAGCAGTAATTGCTGCTGTACAACACATTTTCGGCTCAAGTGGGGGAGGGAGTGGGGGGTTCTGCAAGGGCTGGTGGGCCAGATTCAAGACCTTGGCAGGCCGGATCCGGCCCACGGGCCGTAGTTTGAGGACTCCTGCTCTAGATGGTCAGAGGTGGCGCCCACCCTCCATCAAAAATTAAATCTCTGTAAATTAAATTTAAAAAATGTTTACAAAATATTTTTTTTCCTTACTGGAACCATTCCTTTGCACCCTCTAGGGGCCATTTTTTTTTAAAAAAAATTAAATAAATGGCCTATGGGAGTCCTTTTTTTACAGCAATTTGGAGAAGGTGGAAATCAGAGATGTTCGTGGCACAGAATGAGGCACTTGTATATCTGCTGTGGTCTATGGACCTAGCTCTTGTGAGCACACACAGTTGTCTCATTATTGTGTTTTCTTTTTATTCTCTGCAGGGGTGTATTTTGTCTTGCCCTGTACGGACCAGATGATTCGAGTGGACATGAGGACAAAAGCATACTACATACCACTCCAGGAAGTACGGGTTCCCTCTCATGGGTTCTTTTTATCTCATTTCTCCCCCAAAGCCACTTTATTTGTTCCAAGGTCTTGTGCCCGAAAAATATTCACCCACCCATAAGAACATAAGAACAGCCTTGCTAGAACAGGCCACAGCCCAGCATAGTCCAGCATTCTGTGTCTCACACAGAGGCTCGCCAGTTGCTTCACCTCCTTATGATTCCCTGCATTGAGAGATCTCCTGCCTATCTCTCCAACCTGGAGGTTGTCCTTAGGTATCCATAATGACATCCATTGATACCCTTGTTCTCCATGAACTTGTCCAATCCTCTCTTAAAGCTGTCAAGGCTGACAGCGGTCACCACTTCTTCTGGCAGGGAGTTCCACAGACCTCTTGGTGAAATAGTATTTCCTCTTATTTGTTTGAGATCTAGCACTCAAAAGTTTCATGGAGTGCCCCCTGGTTCTAGTGTTGTGCGATAGGGAAAAAAAAGTTTTTCCTTATCTACGTTGTCCACACCGTGGGAGCTGTGGTCCAAAATATCTGGAGGGCTAACGTTTGGACACCACTGCATGGGTTTTACTCAGTAAAGGAGAGACCCGAGCTGACAGACCCTAAAACAGGTTCCATCCTTAGGACAACACCTGGAGAGAGGTGACCAAAACATGGAGTGGATTCAACTTTGAGATCAAGAGTCACCACTTGTCACCAGCCTTGAATGTCTTTTTTTTTTGGGGGGGGTAAAAATAGACATGAGTGTGAGGACACACTCTCTCTCTGTTTTCCAGGCTGAGCCCATTCACAGGTAACAGCTGGATGGATGCCCCTCTTTTTCACTCCAGATGTTCTGCCAGTCACCTGGAATGTACTGGTGCATTTCTCTAGGCTTTCCTTGTTTGCAGAATGGGTTCAGAACGGATTGACTGGAACCCTAATCACCATCACTCTGGTTGTGTTTGCTGCTTCAGAACATCCAGTGCTTCTCTTCCTTTTTCCTTTTCTTTCTGTTGAAGCCAAAGGTGTTGGTGGTTTTCATAGACTGCTGAGCTGCATGTGACTCGGTGGGGGGTGAAAAACACCTTTGATAGTTCATAGTCATGTTTAATTTTGCTATTGGTGGGCTTTGAGGCAAGGGTGCCTTGGCTTTTCCCGGGGACAGATCCGAGCTGATCCCACCACCACCACCACACCCACCTCTCCCATTTTTTGTTTTGGCTCTAGATCATTTCCAAAGATCCGATGGTGCTCGACGTTGATGGCGTGATGTATTACCGAGTGCAGAATCCCACCATGGCCATCACCAGCATCACCAGCGCGGAGGAAGCCACCAAAATCCTGGCTCAGACCACCTTGAGGAATGTCCTGGGAACCATGTACCTTTCTCACCTCATCTGCAATCGGGAAAAAATTGCCCAGAGTATACAGGTATCATCATCATCTTCTTCATCATCATCATCGTTGTGTGGCATCAAGTCCGTTCTGACTTAGGTTGACACTTTTTAAGGATTTTTCCCTGCTGAGAGTACTCAGAAGTGAATTTCCGTCTAATGCTTCCCCCTGCCCCACATACACAACAGCCAATAGAACCTCCATTGTACAGAGCCCCACCCACGCCCAAGCCAATAGGCTGGGGGGGGGGTTGCTGACAGCGGGTGATGGGAGTTGTAGTCCGAAAGGCTTGGAACGCTCCAAGTCAAGAACATTTGTCTGATTTTTTTTAACAAAAAAAGAGACTCTTGCTTTTACTTTGGTCATAGGTGGTGACATTCACCTTATTTTATTTTATTATTTTACACAGTCCACTGTAGATGAAGCTGCCAGCAGCTGGGGAGTCAAGGTGGAGCTTATAGAGATCAAGAATGTGAGAACAAGGGTGAAGGTAAGCGTTTTCAGTCTAGGGGAGTGTGTGTGTGTGTGTGTGTGTTTGTTTTAAAAAAACCCAAACCAAACCAGAGGTTGCTTGTATTTTCGGGGGATTAAGCCTGATGCCTCCTTTTAAATAAGAGCCCCAACCAGAGTTGACCCATTGATATCAATGGGGTTTCTCTATAGCACGTGTGCCAACTTTCCCCGTCAGCAGCTACTTTAGTGGATCTCA
This sequence comes from Phrynocephalus versicolor, assembly GCA_023846285.1. Taxonomy (NCBI): domain Eukaryota; kingdom Metazoa; phylum Chordata; class Lepidosauria; order Squamata; family Agamidae; genus Phrynocephalus; species Phrynocephalus versicolor. Next base: position 2,656,744 of record JAHTLZ010000089.1, on the reverse strand, counting down.
CTTAGCTGGGATGAAAAATATGATCTATTGTCAAAGGGATCCCAGTTGTAGGAAAAGTCCATCACAGGTTACAAGTCATGATGGAGATGTGTAATCTCCAGGCTTAAAACCAGGGTCCTTCAAGGGCCAGATGCAGGGGAGTGGCATCAGGAGACAGAGATCCAGTCTCGTGCGCTCCCAGACGCATCTGGTGGGGCCACTTGTGAGATACAGGAAGCTGGACTAGATGGGCCTTTGGCCTGATCCAGCAGGGCTCTTCTTTTGTTCTTATGTTCTTTCACCCTGTGGCTTTCGCACATGAAATGTCTTGCCGCCTAATGCGTTGCTGCAGCCACCATGCGCTGATGCTTGAGTGCATCTTTAGGAGAGGGGCTGCATCTCATTCGTGGGGGTGCCTCCTTTGCATGGGGAAATCTCAGGTTCACGGGGCTCCATTGAAGAGGGTATCCACATTACCCCGTCGCGGCAGCCCGAGACAGCTCTAACTGCCGTGGCTCCTTCCGACAAAGCTCAGGATTTATAACACGGCAAGGTACTTAACACTCCCTGCTGTCCTTCCAGGGTTCGCCAGCTCTAGCGCGCTGCAGTGGAGAATAATAAGCACCTCACCAAACCTCCCAGTCTTCCATGGGGTGGAGCCGCGGAAGGCGCAGCGGTGTCCAACTGCTGCTGCTCTAGGGTGAGATCTGCTGGTTTCCTGCCTTTCCAGGTGGTCCCTCCCTCGGAACAAGGGCCCCCCAGCCCCTCCAGCCATCCCAGCCCTCCCAGGAGCATGAAGGAAGCCTCCGTCGTCCTCGGCAGCAACCCAGTCTCTTTCCAGATCCGCTGCTTGACATCAGAAATCACCCGTGCCAGCCCGCAGAGTCCTTCCCTGGTCTTTAGCTACTCTTAGCTCGGCACGGAGGCCCGGCGAGGGCAACACGCCAGCTCGAAAGTGCCGGTTTTGGAAGAGCCGATCTTTACAAAGAAGGCCACGAGGACGGATCGGCACAAGGAACATTGGACGGCCGTGTCGCAGAGTGATAATTTATTGGGCTGTTGTTGTTGTTTTTTAAAAAAAGAATTTTATATTACGTTTCCTCCCTCGTCCCTACGCCTTCGAAACAGAAATAAAGCATGACTTCGCTGAACAGCCGGGCATTGTTGTTTCCCAGCCTTTGCCCCTGCTTTTCTTCCACCCTCTCCATGTGTGATGAGGCGCCTTCTTGCCTGCATTTGGGGGTGAATCATCAACCCTTTCCCCTCCCCAAACAAAGGGGGGGGTTGATCTGGGACTGTGCAGCTTGCCTGAGGCCACCTGAGATAGCTCTCCTCTTTGGAGGCACCCTCGGGGGATTGAACTCTTAGCCTCTGGCTCTACAGCTGGAGACCAAAAACCCCTGATCTATCCAGACAGCTTCCCTGCGTGAACCTCCCCATGGACTGGCAGCTGCTTGGATGAGCAGCGAAATGTTTCAATCCCTCAAGAAAAGAAGTCCAGTTGCCATGACTCAACTTCCAGATGAACTCAACTGGATGACAGAGAATCTTCACAGGCATGGAATAGAAAATGCCAAAAAAAAAAAAAAGGATCTGGAAGTTGAGTCATGGCATCTGGACTTCTTTTTCTTGAGGAAGCGTTTTGCTGCTCATCCGAACTGTTTCGTCAGGACTGACATAAAGCTGTTTGGATGAGCAGCGAAACATTTCAGTCTCTCAAGAAAAGCAGTCCAGTTGCCATGACTCGACTCCCAGATAAACTCGCCTGGATGACCGAGAATCTTCACCAACTCTCCAGGGACTTTTTGCTGATGCTGTTATTTAAAAGGCTAAATCTTGATCCAGGGTGAGAAAAAATGGAACCAATCCACTTTCCAATTGGCCGTGCTCGCGGGCATCCACCTGGAACCCTCCCCCCAGATCACCAGTAAATTCCCGGATAACATACAGTAACTGAGGCTGAATCTGATCCTCACTCAGTGTTCCTGACTAACAGCAGCTCTTGTGGAGATCCAGGCAGGACTTCTACTGGAATGGTTGGGAATTCATCCTGGGACTCATCTGCATGCAAAGCATCGGTTCCTGTCCACAGCACCCTTTCTGAGAGATGTAAGAGCTTGTGACACTTGGGATCACCAGGTGATCTCCCACCTAAGTCCCCAGCCGGCTGAACAGCCAAGATCAGATGACATTAAGCGTGTACAAGGCAGAGGAGTCCCAACTGCCATGGTGTCTCGGGGGGGGGGAGTGATAGGACTTGTGGTCCCACACAATCTAGGTAGGTAGCTATGTTGGAGAAGGCTGATAAGGTAAAGGTAAAAGTTTCCCCCACACATGCGTGCTAGTCGTGTCCGACTCTAGGGGCGGTGCTCATCTCCGTATTCAAGCCAAACAGCCCGTGTTGTGCAAGTCCGTGGCCACGTGGCCAGCATGGCTGCAAGGAAACACTGCTTTACCTGCCTGCTTTTTACGGTGGTACCTATTTATCTACTTGCATTGACATGCTTTCGAACTGCTAGGTTGGCAGGAGCTGGGGTTATGAGCAGGAGCTTTGCAGCCGACAGTTTTCGGAAGCCTTAGCCCACTGAGCCACCACACCCCACTGGAGAAGGCGGATACGGATCCTTAAATGAGACCAAAAGAATTGGTTGGTAAGAAAGACGTTAAAGATGGCGTGGCGTGCAGGGTATCAAGGTGGTTTCAGAAGCAGCCTGCTTTCTTTTTCCTTGTTTTCTTCTTCATTGTACCCTCTTTTGAAATATAATTCCTGTTCCATGTTAAATAGGGAATAATTCTCCTACCAGATTCATCGGATCTAAATCTGGACAAAGCAGGTTCTGAATCTCCCTGCCTCTTGAGCAGATTCCACTATATATCTTAATCTAGTGCTTCTCAACTTTGAGCTCCCAGATGTTCTTGGACTGCAACTCCCAGAAACCCATGCTGGGACAGCTAGCGGCGAAGGCTTTGGGGAGTTTTAATCCAAGGGCATCTGTGGATCCAAGGTTAGGAACCACTATTTTAACCCAACATGGGGACCAAGCTGTCAGAACAGAGAGGGTAATTCCAGGAAAAGGACAACAACCAATTACAAGTTCCATCTTTATTAAAGGCTGTTTTTCAAAGCGGTCATAAAAGCTAATACAGTGTGTGTTCAGGTCTCAACTACTGCACAGTGATCGTACAATTTACTTGAGCTAGTCTTTTTAAAAAAGAGTAAAAATGAGACCGGCACCATGGCTGTGTCCCCACTGCATCTACCGTGAGGAGGAGGAGGAGGAGGAGGAGGAGGAGGAGAAAGATTGCTTTAGAAGCAATGAAGACACGAGTTTCGTTCTTGTTTCCTTCAAAAGTACATACATATATATATAGAAAAGCCACCTTTGTTTACGCAGCCAGGTCCGCCAGGGCCCTGTCCAAAGGATCAATGTCCCAGTAATCATCATCCCACCCCAGGAACCAGCCAGTGAAGGTGGGCGGCTCGAACCCTTGTCTGATAAGAGTGACGGGAGTCCTCCGGTCCCGATTAGAAGGGTCAGTCTCGATGTATCTTCGTGCTGTAAAAGCGCAAACAAAATAATAATAATAATAATAATAATAATAATAATAATAATAATAATAATAAGAAGAAGAAGAAGAAGAAGAAGAAGAAGAAGAAGAAGAAGAAGAAGAAGAAGAAGAAGAAGAAGAAGAAGAAGAAGAAGAAGAAGAAAGAAGAAGAAGAAGAAAGAAAGAAAGAAAGAAAGAAAACCCCATAAAGACAGAAGCTAGCTTTATGCTGAGATCCCTCCACATTCACAGCAACTTTAGCCATCTAAGATAATTAATCTGAAAGAAATAAGATTTCCCAAGGAAGAAATCCACCAGATGCATACTGGATGGAATGAGGCAACAGCTAAGGATTGCTTGCCTGTTTTTGAGCTAGAAACAAACCTAACACTTAAAAGAGGTGGTTGGAAAGGGATTAGAAAATGTAACTTTGGGTGCACTGTGGCAGATCTCTCCTAAACGACTGAGCCTGCTGGCGGGTAAGTTTGGGGAGGCAGAAGGAATCGAGACACCGTGTAGGCATGGTTTCTCTTCCCCAATCCACCCGTCCTGTGGCCTAGATGATACGGAGAGGGTGACTTCCCCACTTACACCAAGAGCGGGGTGTCCTGTGATGCTGACCTCCACCCCCACCCACAGGTTAAGTAGAGAAGGCAGTGCCCCAAGTACCCTCAACCGGCGGGATTCAGGCTTTGAGTCGTGTATGTGTGATGTGTTTTCACTAGCTTCTAAAAAGCTTGAAGGATCTTTGAGAGGAAGAGAATATCTTGAACCAAGAGGAGGCATCTCTGGCCAACCCACCTGAGGCCTGAGCTTCTGTCTTCTCTTCTTCTTGAGCTTCTTTCCCAACCCAGATGAAGACCTTTAAAAAGCCAAGCAAAAGTTCCTTGGGTCAGACAAATCCACTTCTAAGGCATGGTGTGTGTGTGTGTGTGTGTGTGTGTGTGTGTGTGTCCCTGCTGTAATGTGTTAAAGATGAATGAACAGCTTTCCTTTCAAAAGAACAACACACAATAGAACAACACACATATATGGGGTGTTAAAAAGTTCCAATCAATTTTACGGGGCTTAGGGCGCTTTTACACGACCCCTAAAATCTGAGGCAAAGGGCTCCCAGATCCAAAGCTTAAAAATGTTTTCCCACCAGGTCCGGACTTAAAAAAAAATTAAGTACGACCATGCCCACCTAAGCCCAATAATAAATTAAAGCATCAAAATCTGGGATTAGATTTGTGACTGGTTGTTGTTTAAATGCATTTTAAAAACTTGCTGATTTGCTTGCTGTTTATGTGCATTTAAAAAAAACTTCTCTGAACATTGATCTGTTTACCGTTGGGCTGAGAGCAATCTTTAGGTTTCATGGAGGTGTTAAGCTGGTGTTAATTCCTCCTTATTGAAGAAATAAAAGAGTTGGATTGCCACAGAAAAGCCAACTAGGGTGAGGACCGATATGCAATGTGAGCAAACTCTGTAGTAAATGATCCATTATTATTGCACTGAACTGGAAGGCGGACCTGATGAGGTTCTTCAGCAGAATGCTGAGTCCATTCGATGCACAACATCTGTTGTCATCTGGGAGGAAAAAATATATATATACCTGGTCCCAGGTGTCCAATAGCATCACGTCATCTGTGGCCAAGTCACTCTGAATCAGGTCCCCGGGCACTTCTTCAATCTAGACAGGAATTGCAAGAAGGTTGTGTGAAGGGGTGTAAATCTCTCAAAGAACACTTAACGCGAGGTTTAATCCACTCAGAGTTTCTGTCCATTGGACTTGGTGGTAGCCATCTTGAATGCATACCATATGTGCAATGGAATAACAACAACAATAACAACAACAAACAAATTGTTGTATTCATCAAAAATGCTGATCATCTTTATCTATCTATCTATCTATCTATCTATCTATCTATCTATCTATCTATCTATCTATCTATCTATCTATCTATCTATCTATCTATCTATCTATCTATCTCTCTATCTATCTATCTATCTATCTATCTATCTATCTATCTATCTATCTATCTATCTATCTATTTGAATTTATACTGCCCATCTAGCCCTAAGACTACTCTGGGCGGTTTACAACATGGAACCATAGAATCATAGAATCCTAGAGTTGGAAGCGACCTCAAGGGCCATCCAGTCCAACCCCCTGCCATGCAGGAACCCCCATCACAATATTTCCAACAGATGGCCATCCAGCCTCTGCTTAAAAACCTCCAAATAAGGAGACTCCACCACCCTTCTTTGGGGCAGCATCTTCCATTGCCGGACAGCTCTAACTGTCATGAGCTTCTTAACAAGCTAACAAAGGAATAAATGTAAAAAAAAAAAAACCAAAATACAAGGAGCATAATAAAACAAAATACTGTATACATAAAGCAACAGCAATAAACTAAAATTAGGCTAAAATAAAGATAAAAATAGGAGATTGATAAAAGAGGGTGGAAAGAGAAGATATGCAGTAAAAAGAATAGTGTCTTATTTCATCGCTTGGTATTTGTCAAGTCTGGAGACCCCGAACAATACGAAGCGATAAATATTTACCCTTTTTAAATCATCCCTTTTGCTCGGTGGAGTGCCATTGCGTAGATGAAGGGGGCAAAGAACTCCCTTCCTAGAGCCCAAGCAAGCTTGTCTTGCCTATGTGATTCCCCGAAAAGCAATGGCATAGGCAGGGCAAAGCTGACTGGGATAAAAAAACCAATACCCCAAAACTGACAAACGGATGAACTGATTTGTGGTTCATCATTGGGGTCAACATTCATGAGTGGGTGGTTTGCCAGGAACAAAGGTGACATGCCATTTGGTCCCCACCTCGAAATGGAACCTTCGGGCTGGGTCTTCCGTTCACCCCCACCAAGCCCGTGAGAGACTCACCGTGAACCGCCCACTCTTGTTGGAGCAGGCAAAGAGGCGAGGGGGGTGCGTGTCCATCTTCTTGTCCTTCAGCCGCGGGGAGGTGCGATAGGCAGCTTTCCCGCCGAGAGCAGTCCAGAAAGCACCTGGAAAGCAAAGCGAATGCTTTAGGCAAGGTTTTGCCAACACCCTCGTCCCCTTGCTTGGGAACAGTGTGGGCCTCCATGGTGTTGCGGAAGACAACAGCACTGGTTGGATAAAACACCACACCTGGAGTCGTACAGAAGCAGCACAAACTCATGTGTGTTTGATCCGAAACGTCATGCCATTAAACAGAAATAGTAACCATTGGCTTCAGGCCCATCTCTGCCATTGTCCTGGCATTTGAGGCTGAAAGCTGTTACTAAGGACTGATCGTCCAAAGCTGGGACCAGAGCAGGCCAGTGGGATGGAAACCAGGGTGGGCGGGTGGTTGGTTGAGGAAGTCCCTTTTCCAACCTGGCTCTCTGCCTTCTGCAATCTCTGTAGCGCGTGCTCCCAAAACTTTCACCAGCTCCCGGGCGCCGGCCTTTTCGCTGTCACTGGCGCCTTGGCCCACCCAGAGGTAGGTGGCAGGCGGTGTCTTCAACACAAAGGCATCGTTGGAGTTGAGAAGCGTGGCAGCGGTGTCCACCTAGGAAGAAACACAGATGGCACGGCATCAGACTGAGTGAGCCAGAGGCCCCATGACTGGGTTATCTCAAATTCTTCTCAGCTTTCATAGAGTCATAAGAACACGGAATCATAGAGTTGGGATAGACCTCAAGGGCCATCCAGTCCAACCCCCTGCCATGCAGGAACCCTCATCGCAGGACTCCCGACAGATGGTCATCCAGCCTCTGCTTAAAAGCCTCCAAAGAAGGAGACTCCACCAACCTCCTTTGGGGCAGCATCTTCCACTGCCGAACAGCTCTAACTGTCATGAAGTTCTTCCTAATGTTTAAATGGAATATCTTTTCCTGTAGTTTGAGACCCTGAGTCCTAGTCTTTGAAGCCATGGAAAACAAACCTGTTCCCTCTTTGAGATGACATCCTTTTAAATATTTAAACATGACTAGTATCTTATCATCTCTCAGCCTTCTTTTTGTAAGGCTAAACATTCCCAGATCCCTAAGCCGTTCCTCTTAAGACATTTTTTCCAGACCTTTAGCCACCCTGGTCACCCTCCTCTGGACCCATTCAAGGTGGTCAACATCCTTTTGAAATTGAGGTGCACAAAACTGGACACAGGACTTCAGGTGGGGGCTGTCCAGAGCAGAACAGAGTGGTACTATCACTTCCCTTGATCTAGACCAGGCATGGCCAGACTTCCGCCCTCCTGATGTTTTGGACCACATCTCCCAGAATCCTAAGCTTAGATTGCAAATGGCAAAGGACTGTCGGAGTTGCTCTCCATTTGTTTGTTTGTTTGTTTGTTATATTTTTATACCGCCCATCTTCCAGATGGAACTCTGGGAGGTTTACACTTAAAAACAAAACAACAGAGAATACAAAAGGAGAATGTACCAATAAAATAGGATGGACAATACCCTCCACAAAAGAAGACGCGGGCGGCAGGGAAAAACATCTGGAGGGCTGAAGTTACCAAAACATCTGGAGGGCTGAAGTTTGGACATGCCTGATCTAGGCCCTATGCTTCTGTTGATGCTACCAAGAATCACATTGGCTTTCTTGGCGGCCCCATCACACCGCTGACTCATTCGAAGGCAATTCGTTTGCAGGGTAGGTCCTGTGCCACTGGGGTTCACTTTTCCCAAAGATATGAGGTGGCAGAAACTACCACTGGCCTTGGAAGAATTTTTGGTCAGCAGCTTAGGAAGTCTAGTGGCTGCAAAATGATAAATCTTCACTTGACTGTAGCGCTGAGGGGTACATTGGAAGCTGTCCATGGTCCTGAAAACTGCCCACCTGAACATGCCAAGAGTCAGGAGAGAACAGGCTTTCCTTAACCTACCCAGACTTATTCTCTCCTGATCTGACTTTCTGACATGATGGGATTTAGTATCTGAGTACACCAACCTCTTCCATTATCGCTCCAAGCTTCAATGGGCCAAAATATTTTTGGAACTACACCAGTAAAATATTCCAGCCCCAGGCAGCAGTACAGCAGCTGTCAACAAGGGACCAGGTTAAATCAAACTGCAAATAAAATAGAGACCACCTCTCCGATAGATGACGTCAAGGCTTAGCAATCCCAGTGAAAAAGTTCATTGCCGTCCATTCCCTCAGTCTGGCTGGAGAAATTTCTCCAGGAAACATTGGCACCTTTTGGATTTCAGCTCTTAGGGGGCTCCTCTCGGTCTTGGAGTCTAAACTGCACGAACCAACATGCACTTGTTTGGATTGTGAAAATGCAGAAACAAGAGCCTGGAGTATTGTGTACAATTCTGGTCACCACATCTCAAGAAAGACATAGTGGAACTGGAAAAGATGCTGAAGAGAGTGACTAAAATGATTACTGGGCTGGGGGACCTCCCTTATGAGGAAAGGCTAAAACATTTGGGGCGCTTTAGTCTGGGGAAAAAGCGCCTGAGGGGGGATATGATTGAGACATACAAAATAATGCAGGGCATGAGTAAAGTGGATAGAAGGACACTATTCTCCCTCTCCCAAAATACCAGAACTAGGGGACATCCACTCAAATTGAGGGCTGGGAGAGTGAGAACAGACAAAAGAACTTTTTTTTTACCCAGCGTGTTGTTAGTTTGGGGAACTTCCTGCCACAGGAGCTGGTGATGGCATCTGGCCTGGATGCCTTCAAAAGGGGATTGGACAGATTACTGGAGGAAAAGTCCATCACAGGTTACAAACCATGATGGAGATGTGTCATCTCCAGGCTTAAAACCAGGGTATTTCAAGGGCCAGATGCAGGGGAGTGGGATCAGGAGACAGAGATCTAGTCTCATGCACTCCCAGAGGCATTTGGTGGGGCGACTGTGAGATACAGGAAGCCTGAATAGATGGGCCTTTGGCCTGATCTAGCACGGCTCTTCTTATGTTCTTATGTTCCCCATTCAAGCAGTAAATATTTCAGCAAGCCCCTGGTTTTGAAAAACAGTTGTGTATCTTACAACCCCAAATGAGATGCAAAGCAGTTAACACTGGTTTACCAAGGACCATTGACTTTTCTATGAAATAAGAGAAGAAGAGAGAGACATAATTATCAATGGACTCAATCTATGACTTTTATATATATATATATATTTTTGGGGGGGTCACGTACCTCTACCGCCCTGGTAGCGCCAGATGTGCTGGACCGGACCTGGAAAAGCCGTGTGGGTGCAGGCTCGGTTTGTCCCCCTTCCCTGGATGTGCCGCCTTTGTACACAATCAGAGGCTTTGCACCAAACAAACTGATGAGGTGAGGTGGCTCTTTCCCCTGGACCACTCGTTTCTGTGAAGAAACAGACCCCACGGAATAAAAAAACTGAACGCTTCCCCTTGTCTCATCTCATTATGTGAGGCTGGCATGAAAACAAGCCAGCTCAGTCACCGATCATAGAAAACTATGTTGGACTCACTGTTGGCCTTTGAACTAAAACCACCTGCTAATTAGAGACTCTCTCTTCTCATCTTTTTGGGGACCTTGGTTTTCTGCAACCTCTCTTCCCCCTATAGCAGGCATGTCCAAACTTCAGCCCTCCAGATGTTTTGGACAGCAGCTCCCACAGTCCTTTGCCATTGGCAATCTAAGCTTAGAATTCTGGGAGTTGTGGTCCAAAATATCCGGAGGGCTGAAGTTTGGACATGCCTGCCCTATGGCCTTAATTCTCCAGATGGTCTTGGACTGCAACTCTCAGAAATCCTGGCCAGCACAGCTGCTGGCGAAGGCTTCTGGGAGTTGCAGTCCAGGAACACCTGGGGACCCATAGGTTGAGAACCACTACTCTGTGTCAACATTCAAATCCATTTCCTAGCCTTGCGCAGACAAATATTTCACTTGGGTTTCTTAGTAGTGTTGTTTACTCTCAATTAAAAACTTTGCATGTTTTCCTTTGCAGCCTTTGGACCACACAGCAGGGATAATTTGTGCCCCTTTTCACTTTATATGTCAAGATCCCTGTTATAACTTGGACTTTTTCCTGCTTCTCTTCATACGCCTTGTTACGGAAGCACAGCTTACGTAAAAGAAAAAGTGTGCTGCTTATATACTGCCCTATATATACATGCAGGGTACATTTTAAATGTTAAATTTTAATTTTATCGTAATTTTGATGTTTTAATTGTTTATTTTGATTGTGAGCCGCCCAGAGACCTCTGGGTAGTGGGCAGCATACAAGCTAAATAAATAAATAAATAAATACACATTTTCCCACCACCAATCTCAAAAGGATGGAAAGCTGAGTCAGTCTTGAGCTGGCTACCTGGGATTGAACCCAGGTTATGAGCAGAGTCTCCACTGCAATACTGCAGTTTAACCATAGAGCCACAAGGTGATGTAACCCATCTAGAGTTGTCCCTGTGTTTTATACCTGCACTGCAGTGCCTCCCAGCTGCTCATCCAGTTGGACGGTCAGGAAGGCAGAAGCTGTGATTTCATCTTGAGTAGAATCAGCACCTTGCCTGAAAACATGCAATAGAATTGAAAAACACAGTTTGAGTGCATAGAGCATGACTGATTTTCCAAGCCTGGAGAAACAAAGTTTTGGGTGCAAGAGGAATTTGGCAGTAGAGAGACAGCAAAAAAAGACATCTTAATAAAATAGAAAGCCTCAAGTAGAATCCCTAAAGGGAAGGTTATTAAGGAGGCATATGGCGACCTTTAATTTAATTTATTTAATTTTTATATTTTTTCTTCCCGCCGCCTGATGCATCTTGCTGAGGGTTTCCCCCCTCTTTTTGCTTATATTGTTGTTTTAACTTGTTGTAAACCACCCAGAGTTCCTGCTGGAAGATGGACGGTATAGAAATGAAACAAACAAACAAACAAACAAATAAATAATAAGGGCAGGAATCCAATAACCTTGGCTGGTGGATCACCCTCATTGTTTTTACCTGTGTTAATTAGTTCATTTTATATACTGCCCATCTTGCTACAGGGCAATGCTAGGTGCTTTGCAATAACACCGGGAAAGAGTTAAAACAGACAATAACTCAGTGAATTAAAATAAAATTAAAACCAGGCAACAGACAAATAAACAATAACTAACAATTGGTCGATGGATTTAAAAATAGATCATTTGCACTAGTGCTGCTATGCATTTCCCAAAAGAACATTTAAAATAATAATCAGGTGCCCTCATGTCAATTCTGACTTATGGCAACCATTTTCCAGAGTTTTCCAGCCAAAGAATACTCAGAAGTGCTTTACCATCCCCTTCTTCTGCCATACCTATATTGCTTTATCTCCCACCATCATCCCGGAAGCTGAAAGTCTGTATTACAATGAGAGAACCATAGAATTATAGAGTTGGAAGAGACCTCAAGGACCATCTAGTCCAACCCCCAGCCATGCAGGAACTCCCATCACAGTATTTTTGACAGATGGTTATCCAGCCTCTGCTTAAAAACCTCCAAGAAAGGAGACTCCACCACCCTCCTTTAGGGCAGCATCTTCCACTGCCGGACTGCTCTAACTGCCATGAAATTCTTCCTAATGTTTAAATTGAATTTCTTTTCCTGTAGTTTGAGACCACTGCCCCACATCCTAGTCACTAAAAGCTATGGAAAACAAACCAGTCCCTTCCTCAATGTGACATCCTTTCAAATATTTAAACATAGCTATCATATCCCCTCTCAGCTTTATTTTTGAAAGGCTAAACACTCCCAGCTCCCTAAGCTGCTTCTCAGACTTTCAACCATCCTGGCCACCATCCTCTGGGCTCGTACGAGGCTGTCAAAATCCTTTTTAAATTGAGGCGTGCCGAACTGGACACAGTACTCCAGCTGGGGTCTGACCAGAACAGAGAGAGTGGCACTATCACTTCCCTTGATTTAGACATGGGGTGACCTTATTTCCCCTCTTTGTGATCTCCTAGCACTCAGGCCTCTCTCACTTCACAACTCTTGTTTATTAATTAATTATATCTATACCCTGCCCATCTCGTGGTGTTCATCTGTTTGTGTGCAAAACAAAACACTTTCATACCAAGTGTAGATGATTTTCCCTTGCTTGTTTCCATGTCTGTAATCATACAAGATAATATAGCTGTCTCCACCGTAGAACTCGCCGTAGGTTGAAGGATCTACAGGTACCTTGGCTGAACCCTCTATTCTCCAGATCTGCAGTGGTGGAAAAAGAAGAAATAATCTTATGTTCTTATGTTCTCAATCCCAAACCAGAAGGAGAGAGGTCAGTCATCTTAAAGCAAAAAGCAAAGCCTGCTGCTTAGATACTTCCCCATAGCATTTATGTAAAACACTCTCTGGGCTGTTTACAATTTAATTACGCAGGGTACAGAGGGCTGACCCCCTCTCAGCCAACTGGGTCCCCAGCTGGCTGATCTTGAGAGGAGCGAAGACTGAGTCAGCCTTGAGCAAATTATTGGGTCTGAATCCTGCTTGTGAGCAGAGTTTTGATTGCAGCTCGGCAGTTTAACCAAGATGTGAGGCTCCAGTTAGTCTACAGGTGGCTACAGCCATTAATCCAGAGGTATCTTTTAGACTTTTAATCCACAGAAAGATATGACAGAGTAAACCTTGCTAGTCTAAAAGAACCCACAGGGCTGTTTGTTACTCCAGAGAAATATCCAGGCTCTTTATAGTTTTTGCCTCTAACAATCATATCCTATCTCAAAATATATATCACACATCCAAAGAAAAGGTCACCAATGTGACCAAAGGGATGGAGAACAACATTTGGGTCTTTCTAGGATGGCTGGGCAGAGAAACTAGTGTGGATCGGGACATCTACTATTAAAAGAACGCAAAGATGATTCAAAGAAGGTTCAGGAGAAGGAAAAAAGAGAAAACCAACACCATCAAGACTTTGTCCCATCATCCCCACCACTGTGGCAGGGGGATGATAGAAGATATAGTCAAGAAGCAACTTGAGGGCTCAAAATCTAAGCTCCTGGATTCTTTTGGCCACGCTAACAGGCAGATTCCAATTTTATTGCTTTTCTCTCTGTGAGGTTTGAACTTTCCAACAGTGGAAATCTTTGGTTTTGGGTCCAACGGGGTAATGATTCAGCTGCCGCGCTCGCGCATCTTAGTCACCTGCTTGTTTCCAGTGCCATCATCTTCCATGCCATGCTGGGCAGCCATCGTCGGCATAAGGTGCAACGTGGCCGCGTCGAAAGGCACTTTCTCGATCTTGGCCACGTGGCCGGTCATGTGGGGTATCCCGAAACCGTCGGTCTGGTCCCTGTCACGCCAGTTCTTAAAGAACTGCTTGAACAGGGGGGTTTCCCCACTCTCCGGGAGGACCTGGATCTGAAATAAAGAAAATATTCCAAGGTGGAAGAGTGTCATTCCAATCCATTTCAGACTTCCGTTTAGGAGCAATACAATGGCACCCCGACTTAAGAGCAGCTCAACTTAAGAGCTCGACTTAAGAGAGAAAAACTGTTGGTATTTTAACTGCCACCTTACAAATTTTAGATATGGTCTGCTTGACTTGCATATATATACTGTATATTATTTTTTATCTTAATTTTTCAGTTTTTAAAATCGGTACCTCGACTTAAGAGTAGTTCGGCTTAAGAGCATGCATTCGGAACGGATTAAATTCGTAAACTGAGGTACTACTGTAATTTGTGCTTAAATTGCCATATAAAGTAATCGTGGAAAACCCATGCCATTCCTGACCTCAACAATTTTCTGGATTCTAGCTTCCATATCCTCCAGCCAGCAGGGGCTTTATTAGAGTCCAGGATGATGGGAGTTATGATCCAACTGCAAGTGGAAAGCATGTTCTTTTTCTGCTTAAAATATCCATGCTACATCTTTCTCTCCAAGAGAACCCAAGGCAGTTTACAGTACTGTAATTAAAACTCCTAACGTACAGATGTGTGAGTTCCTACATTCAGTATTCTGGCTAGCGCCGACTTTGGGGTACAAATTAACAAGAGGCTGATACAGAGATCAAAATAGCCCTCCTGATGTTTTGGACCACAACTCCCGGAATTCTAAGCTTAGCTTGCCAATGACAAAGGATTGTGAGAATTGTGATCCAAAACATCTAGAGGGACGAAGTTTGGATTAGTTGAACATCTTTGGTTCAAAAACAATGGCCACCATTTTGTAAAAATGGAAATGGTAGCCATTTTCTTTTCAGTAAGGCCATGGAGTTACCATGGTGGATCCAGCATAATAGTTATATCTGTCCATATTATTACTTCTGGGAATCTTTTAAAATATATATTGTGTGAGATGTTTCTAGTAACTGACACGTGGAAATATTGGCCCCATTTGACTAAATATCCACAGCCTATGATTTGACCTCCACATTCCCCCATTAAACCATTCTGCTTCCATTGCCTGCCCTCTTTAAACTCACTCACATCCCACAACTACGGTTTGACCATTCAGCCATCACATTAAACCAGCATTAACACGAGCCACTGGGTTAGCAAGAAAGCTGCTTAAACCAGGGTCTGTTGTGATGTTGGAAACATGGGGAGGCCTTTTGAAAATTATGAGCTTTAAATAATGTTTTGAATATGTATACATTGTGAAGTCTAATCTGAATTAATTTATTTTAATTGGGTGTTGATTTTTTAAAAAAAAAACACTAGGGAAGAAAGGCAGGATAAAAATCAAATGAATTGTGCTTGCGCTGTGCACAATCAGATGCACAACCACTTGTGCGCCCAATTGCACAACCCCAACAGTTTCAGCTCTGCCACAGAGAGCCTCTCTGAGGGGGTTAATAAAAGATACATAATCAATCTCTTGCAGTCACGTGAATAAATACAATTTTGACCATCATTCCCCCCGCCCCAGTGTAGTTTGTTGGCCCTCCAGATATTTGGAGGGATCGCTTCCCAGAATCCTTTGTGCCTAGCCATTCTCACAGGGGGCTTCTGGGAAATTAAGCCCCCAAAATCTGGTTGCAAAACTATTGTTTACTAAGCCTATTTTTTTTCTTCATTATAATCTATAAATTCCACTCAAAACACCTGAAGGATGGGTACGGGCAACCTTTTCTTTCATCCTCACCTGGGTGTGAGGGGGATAGGACATCTTGGTGATGAACTCTGAGGCGGTTTTTAGGGCTGCTTTCCTTTCCTCAGCGTTGGCATGTTTACCTAAAAATGACAAAAAGGGGCGTGAAAAGACATATACTGTATTTGTGCACAGGTTTATGTGACGTTTCAAAGCCACGAGGGGGGAGGATTTGTTATGCTGAGGCATGAAGGATCTCCAATTAAAGAAGAAATTTAATTATCAAAATAAATATGGCGGAAAAGAAGAGCTTCCATTTTGAGACAGAACAGTTCGATATGTGTGTAATAATATATAAAATAAAATGTGTGAGAAGATTTCATATGTACACACTCACACATTTGTGTGTGGGGGTGTTTGTTTATGCCTAGAACCATAGAAAGTATAAATATGTGAGAAGATTTTTATACACACACATTTGTGTGTGTTTGTGTCTGTAGAAGCAAATAAAGTATAAATATGTGGGAAGATTTTACACACACACACACACACACAATATGGTATATGTGTTTGTGTGTTCCCTCACATTTGTATTTTCTGGCTGAGATGTATGTGAGTGTCTATAAAAGTACAATTGTGCAAGATTTCATATTCACACACTCACACATTTGCGAGTTTTTGCGTGTGTAAAAGTATCCAAAGTACAAATGTATGAGAAAATTTTATACACACCCACATGTGTGTTTATTCCCTCACATTTGTATTTTCTGCTTCAGAATCATCTGTGTATAAAAGTACTGGTATATAAAGTACAAATGAGTGAGAAGATTATATATACACACACTCAAACATTTGTGGCGTTTGTGTGTGTGTTTCCCCTCACAGTTTCTGCCTCAGATCTCTGTGTGTACATACACAGAGAAACACATTTCTACTTCCAAAGTCATAGGATGTAAATAGCAAACTAAGATAACTGAAACTTAGTTACAAACTACATATGAGAATTAGTAAACTTCTTAAAAATATGTTTCAATCTTGTTGGATGGTAAGACAGGTCTCATTTTTCTTCCTAAACAATCTATATTTGATTTTTCTCTTTATATCTTCGTTAAAGATCATGGTATAGGCACATTTGTTGCCAAAAATGTCTACTGGGCATTTGGGTTCCCTCAGAAGGATGACTGGGATATCTGTTTTTTTTTTTTTCTTAATGATGAGGCAAACTGCTCTCCCTTTGTCATATTGCAACAATATTTTTCTTTGTTTGTTTATGTTTAATTTCTATTTCTCTAGTGAAAAGCCACTGCTGTGGGTGGTTTACGTTAAAAACATAGCCATCCTCCCAATCACAAGCTATAAATCTAAATTTGAAAATGGCAACAAAATAATAAGGATAGCAACAATAAGGCCATGAGGTGACAGCTGAGATCAATGATACAAGTGAGGGTCAATAGGAAACTAACAAAAGGAAAGGATGCGGTTACAAAATGCACAAAATAATATTATTTATTCGTGCTTTAATATTCCACCTTTCCATCAATGAGCAGCCTACTTATAACTCTCCTGGTTTTATCTTTCCAAGGAAGGAGAAAAAAGCTGCATAAAAAGGCAATTAACAAAATGAGATCAAATAAAATAAGATTTTTTTAAAAATTATGAAGGAGGCCAAGGACCAGCCCAAGGTCACCTCAGTAAGTTTTCTGATATTTTTTTTTTTGGGGGGGGGGACTCTTTCCAAGACCTTAATGATTAAGGATTAATCACTACACCAATGGCTCCCAACCTAGGTTGACCCAGGTGTTCACAGACTGCAATTCCCAGAAGCCTTTGCCCCAGCTGTGCTGGCCCGGGGTTTCTGGGAGTTGCAGTCCAAGAACACCTGAGTTATCCAAGCTTGGGGCACTGCTGCATTACGCCATGCTTTTCATCAGAGTGACCATGTGGTCGTGTTTTCCTGATTGTTTAGAAGGAGAGGGCCTAATGCATATGTCTAATGCCTCGTAAAATTTACAATCATGAATTTACAGTGGTACCTTGTATAAAAGAATTAATTCGTTCCAAATGTAATTATGTTAAGCAAATTTTCATTTATACAAATTTCCCAAAGGAATGCATTGAAAATGGAGTCATCCCATTTTTATGTTGTACAGATTTACCCCATAGGTGATTATATTAAGCAAATTTCCCCTATCTCTGGAATTTTTTATGTTGTACAAATTTTATGTTATACAAACTGTTTGTTATACAAGGATCCACTGTATTCAGTTACTTAATGACTCAAATATATCTGCTAGTTCCAGTCAGACTAGCCCCATGGAATCAATGGCTGAATGGCAGATCAAATATAAATCCTGTGGGGTCTCCTAGTGACCAAATATTTATCACTTAGGCATGCAGTACTCCCTAAAAGGAGCTGCCTAGATGCCCTAAGCACATCCAATCTCGTCTGATTTTGGAAGCTAAGCAGGGTTGGGCCTAGTTAGTACTTGGATGGGAAACCACCAGGGAATACCAGGTGCTGTCGGCGCCTGGAGTAGGAACTGGCAAACCACTCCAGTATCCCTGCCAAGAAGACTCCATGGACATGGGGTCACGAAGGGTCAGTCACGACTGTAACGACACAACACACACACACACCCTAAAAGTGTTGAAACCCCTTACAGTATAACTTGCTGCCCCTTCTAGTTCAATAGAACATACATTGGTGTACAGTGCACCCTCGTATAACAAATGGTTTGTATAAGATAAAATCTGTACTACATAAAAAATTCTGGAGATAGGGGAAATTTGCTTAACAGAATTACCTATGGGGCGAATCCGTACAACATAAAAATGGTCACGATGAGGGATTACTCTGTTTTCAATGCATTCCTACGGGAAATTTGTATAAAGGAAAATTTGCTTAACATAATTTTATTTGGAACGAATTAATTCCTTTATACAAGGTACCACTGTATTTTAATTTTTATTTACCTTTCCAGACAAAGATTTTGCCATCACTCCCGTGGTCAAGAATGAAGCAGTCTTCTGAGTTTAAGGCTGCCTGGGTGAAAGGATTCTCATCCGCCACCAGAGAAACCACCATGTTGCCTGCTCCGTTGGACACCTGTGAGTGCAACACAACCAAGACGCTTATTTTTATTTATGCATTTTACTGGAGGAGGAACTTTGGAGTGGCGGAGACATGCAAAGGGACTTCATTAACAAACAACGCCGGAAAGCTGGTGAAGATCTATGCTTGTATGAGCGCAACAGATGAATTTGGAGCAAGAAGCCGCTAAGAAGGAATGACTTCCCAGATGAATTCTTAGCAAATGTGGTAAGTCACAAAACAGGCACGCTGGGAGGAATCAAGGTAAGTGATAGTACCACTCTATTCTGCTCTGGTCAGACCCCACCTGAAGTCCTGTGTCCAGTTCTGTTTGCCTCAATTTAAAAAGGATGCTGACAACCTTGAGTGGGTACGGAGGAGGGCGACCAGGATGGTTGAAGGTCTGGAAGAAATGTCTTACAAGGAACGGCTTAGGGAGCTGGAAATGTTTAGCCTTACAAAAGAAGGTTGAGAAGGGATATGATAGCCACATTTGAAAGGATGTCATATTGAAGAAGGGACTGGTTTGTTTTCCATGGCTTCAGAGACTAGGACTCAGGGTGATGTTTTCAAACTGCAGGAAAAGAAATTCCATTTGAACATTAGGAGGAACTTCATGACGGTTAGAGCTGTTTGGCAGTGGAATATGCTGCCCCAAAGGAGGGTGGTGGAGTTTCCTTCTTTGGAGGTTTTTAAGCAGAGGCTGGGTAGCCATCTGTCGGAAATACTGTGATGGGGGTTCCTGCATGGCAGGGGGTTGGACTGGATGGCCCTTGAGGTCTCTTCCAACTCGGTGATTGTATGAATTCAATCGAGGATCAATTCATTAGTGACTTTTAGTGCATTCTGGCTAATCTGTTTTAAGGGGATGGTTGCCTCTTTCCAGAACCTCAAGAACGGCATATGAATGTCAGAAATTTAAAACTGAAAATAGATTGGGAAATGGGGAATAATGTGAATTAATTTTATTAGTCCCTAAGAGGCTTTTCTCAGACTCCCTCCCACAGGAGGCCAGGCTGGCCCCATCTTTGTTGTCCTTCTGCCAAGGAGACCTTTCACTTCAGGCAAGCTTTCTCTCAGTGACCAGCTGCCTGAGCAGGGATTTTGAAAAGGATGGCTGTCCCTTACTGCTTCAAAGGTGCTTTTGGTATCGCTTCTATTTGCCATCTCTTAAAGCGGCTTGATCCTTTTCAGTATTTGTGCACTTATTGCTTTTAAGCTTCAAATATTGCATTTGAATGATGCAAACCACCTTGGTCCTTTTTAAGGAGAAAGGTGGGGTAAAACTCTTTCAGATAAATGAATCAATAAATGAATACATGAGCAAACAAAAAAGAGGAGATGCTACACTCTGGCCCTCCTAGTGGTGTTGAACTGCATCTCCCATCAGCCTTAGCCAAGGAAGGATCCTGTAGTCAAGGAAAACAAATACAGTAGGACCCCGGTATCAACTGGGGATTGGTTCAGGGCCTTCCTGTGGATAATGAAAACCGTGGATAACAGAGAACGCCTGTCTGCCCACCTCCAAACTGCTGTTTCCTGACAGTAGCTTGCTTTATGACTGCTGTTTTGAGACAGTCGCTTGCTTTATGGCCGCTGTTTGTGACAGTAGTTTGCTTTACAGCTGCTGTTTGTGACAATAGCTTGCTTTTGTGGCTGCTGAATTATTTTTTTTTTCCTCTGCCAACCGTGGATAACTGAATAATTGGATAATGAATCAGTGGATACGGGGGTCCTACTGTACCAGGAATTGTGCGCCTCCTTTAGCAGGAGCTCTCCTGGTAGGAACTGAGGATGTACTGCAACACAAAGTTGCTCTTGCTGCTGTCATCAATTCCTTTCCTGGAAGCATTGCCCTCCTGCTTTTCAGAGGCAGATACTCACAGTGCATTTACATTTCTTCGGGAGATTCCCGAAACCAGGAAGAGAAAGGGAGAATCGGCCAAGGGCAGGTGGGTGGGTGAAGAGAGTGTTGTCCTCTGTTATATTCAGAGACAAAAGGCATGTTCTCCACCCCACGAGGCCTCGTTTTGCTGCACCGGCCATCTGCATCTTATTATACCTTGTACAGTTTAGCCATCCTCCTGTTGGTTGTATCCACTTGGGTGTCATCAGCAGTGGATTCACGCAAGCTGGGCTTGGGTCCCAGGACCTAGAAGAAAAATAAACAATTCTTTATGAATTTAGCAGAAAAATTGAGAGCAAACGAGAGGGAGAGAGAGAGAGAGAGAGAGAGAGAGAGAGATGGAGATCCACCAAAACCTCCAATTTTTTGTGTGTGCGTGTGCACGTGTGCACGCACGCACGCACGCACGCACGCACGCAGTATAGATAATATTTTTAATACACACAGAGACCATTTTATCCATAGTGGTCACTGAAAATGACCCCCTACAATGTATTGGTGAGGAAACAAAAACCGTAAACACATCTCTGGACAAACCAAGAGTCCTGTAGTGCCTTAAGGACTAGCACCTTTAACTTGACACGCACATTCCTGACTTAATGGCAAATAAAAGACCTCAGTTGCTGTGGTATCACAAGACGTCCCTGTTGCCAACTCGTTCTCCAAAAGACACACCTGAAGCATCTCTTCCCGCTCGCTGCCTTCATCGACAACATAGACCCTTGCGCGCCCGCTTCTCTCGTTGTCCCGGATGCCTTTGGCCACCTCGGTGGCCTTCAGCCTCTCAAACCGATTGGCCTGGGAACCGCACCATTGGTGAATGAACTAGAGAGAGGAGAGAGGGAGGAAGATGGTCAAGGCATAAAGAATTACTGTACACACAAGACGCAGGGGAGTCGAATTTCTCACACCACCCAGAAGGCTTCCATGCCCCAAGAGAAGTCCCGTTTAAGGCCGCCAGAGGTCAGGATCTGCCACAGATTTATTTATTGAAAACATTTGCATTCCGCATTTCCCAGAAAAATAGCAACTGGGAAAAAATGGGGGGTGGTGGTGGTTATTTTGATCCTCTAGTGGCCTGAAGGGAATGTTTCAGGCTGGAACAGGCAGTTTTGTACGGCCAGCTGCGAAAACAAGTTTGCATTCCAGGAGCAGCTTGTGACAAGCCAGGATCGACCCCAAACTCAATGATATAAAAATAACAAAAATATCCAAGAATAGATTTGTGACCTGACTGGTTGAGGGCACTTTTTCAGCACATGGCTTGCTCCCGAGGAGCGGGGCCAAGGGGCCATTTTGCACCGCTGCCATTAAGAATACAGTGGTGCCTCGACTTACGAATTTAATCTGTTCCAAATGCATGCTCTAAGTCGAGCTGCTCTTAAGTCAGGGTACCTATCTAAGGGCACTTTTACACGACCCATAAGATCCGCTGGTCCCTTAAATGCGGACCAGAGATCTTAGGGGCTTGTCGCTCTTCCTGTGTTCCCACCCCCTCCGCACTTCCTGGCTGCTGGCTGCGTGAGGGGAGGGAGAAAACAAAGGAAGAAAGACCATGGCTCACCTCCGTTCTGCCTTGTTCTGCCTCTTGCTCTTGCCGGCTCTTGCCGGGGCAACATTCCAGTAGCTCTTTAGTAGGTCTTAAAGGGGCAGGAGCCAAAAAACAGCAAACAGAAGCGAGGAGAGCCCCGCACTCACTATCTTTGCACCGCATCAAAGAATTTTCACCTCCAGAGAGAAGGTACTTGAAAGGTGCGCTGGGGCACGCTAAAGTGGGCGTGGTCGCACTTAATTGCCTGTAAACTCCGGAGCTGGTGGGGAAACATTTTTAAGCTCCAGAGCTTGCAGCCATTTGCTGCGGAGTTTAGGGGTCGTGTATAAATGCCCTAAAACATTGAAAAAATAAGTTAAAAATCCAAAAAATGAAAAAAAAAATTGTAAGTCGAGCAGGCCATATCTAAAATTTGTAAGGCGGCAGTTAAAACACCAACAGTTTTCCACTCTTAAGTCGAATTGCTCTTAAGTTGGGGTACCACTGTATGCCGATTTGGCTGGGATCCTGAGTCTGTGTTGCCAAAAGCGCCACACACAGGTTCAGATCCAGCAAAATAAACGCTTTAAAAAGAAAGATCTCCAGAGTTGTAGACAACCTACTAGAAACCAACAAGGGATAAAATGTCACTTATTCTTCATCCCCTAAAGAAACACAACACCCGGCTGTCCTTACTGTGGTGTGCATGACTCTCCGGGAAAGTCGGGCGGCCTAGAAATGGAAATAATAAATTAACAAATAATTACGTTGCCCAGATCCAAGATGAAACAATCGCCGGTGTTGAAGCTGTCCCAGCTGACAGGGACCTCTTTCGCTCGGGCCGTTCGTCGTCCTTTCACTTGGAAAAGTCTCTGAACCGACACTTCATTAGGAACCACGTGCCGGAAGCCCGAGGCCACACCGCCAGCCTAGAAGAGAAAAGAAACATCTGGAATGGCTTCCCACAGGATCAACAATTCTGCAGCCTTGTTTTCCTCCCAATCTACTCTTCTCTGTGGGTCCTGATTTCGTGGCCGGTCCTACCATTAGAAAGAGGGAGGCAGCCATTTTAGCCAGTCTATCTGGGGCACCAGAAAAGGTCAGAAAGTTGTCAGCCACCTTTTCGCTATAAAATAGTTCATTGCTTCTGACCAAAGGCTTTGACAAATTTGTAAACATTGCCTTTTTATTGTCCGGCACGGAGAGAGGTATTTGATGGTTTGGTTCCTAAGTTGTCTAGCTTCTACCATTCTGCCCCTTTAGATGGTGTTTGCCTCAGACAGCAAAATGACTTGGACATGCCAGAGTTTCACATTTTTAATGGGGTGATTTGATGGGTTTGGCCCAATGAATTGCTGTGTGGATGGGTAGATAAATCTGGATGTTTTGAAAATCACATGTATTCCAAGCTGGCATGTATTCCTTTTTTTTTAAAAAAAGCAAGATTTATTGCAATGTTTAAATCAAAACGAAAGGACTCGGGTCACAGGTTTCTTTTGGCACCATAGGGGGATGGAAGCTCAAAGGAGATCCACATTTAAAACTCTCATAAAATGGAAGAGAAAGCAATGGGTGGATGCATGCTAGAGGGCACTCCATGAAACTTTTGGGTGCTAGATCTCAAACAAATAAGAGAAAGTACTTTTTCACCCAGAGGATCACTGGCCTGTGGAACTCCCTGCCAGAAGAAGTGGTGACAGCTGTCAGCCTTGACAGCTTTAAGAAAGGATGAGTCAAGTTCATGGAGAACAAGGGGATCCATGGCTCTCATGAGGGATATCCTTAAGGACAACCTCCGGGTTGGAGAGATAGGCAGGATATCTCTCAATGCCATTTGCAGGGAATTGTAAGCAGGTGAAGACATCTGCTGGGGAATACCCTGAAGCAAATGGTGAGCCGCTGTGTGAGATAGAACGCTGGACTGGATGGGCTGTGGCGGCCTGTTCCAGCAAGGCTGTCCTTATGTTCTTGAATGAAGATGTTAACCACTGGCCCAGATCAGCAGTGAGAAAAGGATTCCCCCCCATATGGCTTTATGGGACCCTGGCATTTCCACATGAGACTGGACTCATACCTTTCATATTCAAGATGTCGGGAAGAGTCTAAACTATGGGTTTTTGGAGCTACAACCCTTATCAGCTGGGCGTGGGCTGTGGTGGGGGGTTATGGGCACGGTAGTTCAAACAAAGCTGGAGGCACGCAGGTACCTATGCCAGATCTCTCCCCTTGGAGGGCTGCTATCAGCCTTTAAGAACATCCAAATAAGAATCTATAATCCCCTAAAGCTGTTGTTTGCTTCTCCTGGGTGGGACAAGCCACCACAGGAACCTGTGGTCAGTGAGAGACCGCCGGGCTCCCTAGGAGGGAAAAGGCTAGACCAGCACATACCTTGTACTTGAGGCCTGACTTGAAGTACCCCAGGAAGGTTGATGACTCGTGCCCTTGCACCTCACGATGCTGGATCGCCCTCCCGCCCAGGTAGTCGTCCAGCTGCACCGTGAAAATGGCAGCAGCCCCGCTTTCGTCTTGGCTGCACTGTTCACCTAGAAATCAGAGGTGGGAGAAGAACGAAGCAGTGATAGTCAGCCAAGTCATGATGTGGGAGTTTGCGGTGCATGTTACTGCATGGCATGATCCCATAAGGTTCTGGGTGGCCTCAAAGTTTTTCCTTTTATTTTTGTATTTCATTCATTCATTCATTTCTGAAAGAGACTTGCCCTTTTCAGCAGACAAGGACTGCTTCTTATTTATTTTATTTTATTTTATTTTATTTTATTTTATTTTATTTTTGCATTTCTAGACCGCTCCGATTTTCTCAAAGGCAAGCCAAATAAACAAAAAGCAATTAAAATCAATAAGCAAAGCAATAAAACAATAAACATCAAACACATCAAATCAAGCAATATCGAGCAAAGCCCGGCAAGAGGCTAAGGAGCTAAAGGGTAGAGGGAAATACTTTACAACATGAAACAAGGGGGAGCAACACAACATTATAGTTCTTTAAAAAGCCAAGACTGTAATGCTTTTTGACCTGACTTCTTCTTTCTCTCTGTCTTGAATAATTATTTTCTACTTTGAATTCTTTGCCTTGGGACAGCTCCTGGCATTCCTTGTCAGAAGGCACCCTGATGCCATTTCATCTCTCCCCCCCCCCGCCCGCCCCTTAACAAACTTCTCAGGGTTGCAAAACCAATGATTTACACTGGAAACAGCAATGGGTGGATCCCTCTTAAATCCCTTGAATGAGGGGTTTTGGGAAACAAAAGTCCACCAGGAAGGACTCTAAACCTCAGTTTAGATCATCCTTTGCTTTGAGGCTTTTCCTTGATTTAGCGGTTTCTGGAAACCATTGTCTAGCCAATGGTTTAACAACTGCACGAACAAAATAACCCTTCCAGCAGGAAAAGAGGAAGACTAAATGGGAGATGTATTGACTCCCTACAGGAAACCACCACCTCAAATTTGCAATAGCCGAGCAGCACAGCTGAGGACATTTTAAAAGTCACTCATTCGTAAGTTTGCAGTAAGTTGGAGGCCATTTCATAGCCTGTAACAAGGTCACACATTACTAATTGGCCTTTTCTCACTCTCCACAGGATGTCTGTGTGAAATATTTTATCATTTAATTCTTATTGGCTAACAAAGTAAATAATCCTTCTTCCTCCTAAATCTGTTCTCACAACCATCCTGTCAGGCTGGTCCAGGTGTGCGACGCAACTTTTCTCAAAGTTGCTGAGAAAAAAACTGCCTCTCGCTCACCACTCCACCTCACTGCCTCTCTTCTCAGCCGCCGTGAGCCATGAGCAACCTCCACCCGGTTTCTCCTAGGGAGGGGGCCTGGGGGAGATCTTTCCCTTACCAAGCCAGAAATGAAGGTCGTACTGCAAGTTGCCGCTGCGCTGCCGGATGGTGTGCAGAATCACGTAAGCGTCGCCCGTGAAGAAATCCCCGTAAAGGTTTTTCGGCACCGGCACAAGATCAAACTTCTCGATCCTCCAGATCTGAAGGCCCGGCTCCTTCCCGGCTTTGAGGAATTCGGCGTGTTCCACCATGCTCACAGGCTGAGCGGGAGAGAGGGGGGGGAGAGAAGACCTGTTAGATGCTTCTTATTTTAATTCTCCCCCTGCCCTCAATATCTGCTGGGGATTGGTTCCAAGCCTTCCCGTGGATAATGGAAACCGTGGATAAGAGAGAACATCAAAATGTCCCCAAAACTGCTGTTCTGTGATAGTAACTTGCTTTACAGCTGCTGTTTTGCAACAGTAGCTTGTTTTACAGCTGCTCTTTGTGACAGTAGCTTGCTTTGTGGCTGCTGAATTGTTTATTTATTTATTTCCTTTGCCAACCGTGGATAACTGAATCAGTGGATATGGGGGTTCTACTGTAAAGCCGCATTTTCCAGGGAGGAACCTGGTCCCACAGGCCTCCAAACCAACAGAGGAAATAAGACATTTAAAAGTTTCCGAGAGGGTAGCCATGTTAGTCTTTTCAAGAATGGCAGGCAAAAATCAAAGAAAAACAAAACAAAACAAAACAAAAATCCTTTTAAAAAAGAAAGGTGATAAAAGCAAATTCGACAAGATTTCAACACAGCATTTCTCCAGGTTTCAAAAGCTGTGTTTATTTATTTATTTATTTTACAACAGGGCAGGGATGAGAGAAGCTGTAGTCTACGCCTAAATCTAAATTAGAATCCCATATATTACTATTTATTTGTTACACAGATATCCTGTATTTCGAAATGTGAGCTGAAGACAGCAAACTCTTTTTTGCTTTTTTTTTCACAACAACTCTATAAAGTAGATCAGACAGAGAGAGAGAGAGAGTGAGTGAGAGAGAAAGAGAGAGAGACAGGGAGAGAGAGAGAGAGAGAGATTACCTCCAGTGTCATTGGAGATAGATGGGATTCCAGATCACCCCAGCCCTGCACTCTAACAACCCAATAAATACCTTGGTTTTGTGCCCATTAAACTGCTGAATATTTAGTCCATGCTTAGATAAACCCCATGAACTCAATGGAATTGGCAGTCGATTGTTTAAACTTATTTATTTATTTTGAATATGTTTACCCCACCTTTCTCCTTGGAAAAGGAGCCAAGGTGGCTTACAATAATGAGGGACAATCTACAGTGCAGAACTGTACCATACACAGCACAGAATCCTAGAATTTTGAAAGAGATTGTGGCTAGTCAAGGGTGATCTACATGGGCTAGGAGTAGGATTTTAGAAAAGGCTTTGGGGAAAACATTTTAGGACTATGGTGCCCTCAAACCTGACCTTTGGGGAAGCAGAATTTTGAGATTCAGAAATCCATAATCTGGTTTCAGATTACTGGATATTTTTTGCATGAAAGATGCAGTTTCCCCAGTTTCGCATTTCTAGGTATAAATCCACGGGTGCTTTCTGATACAGATACCTTTTGACGGGGGGGGGGGGGGACACAGCCTCTCTACTCATCCTGGTGTCAGTCAGCAAACAAGCCACAAGATAGTGGTGTGAGTCACAAAGCTTGACTTGGAACAATATGTTTTTGTTATGTTACTTGCACTGCTTTAGAACAACTCCCTCAGGCAATTCCGAAGGGTTCCAGGCTGATAAATCCTACAAGACAATGTCAATGCCGCAGTTTCATGCCAGCGGGAAGATGGAAAGGTTACCAAACTGGTCCAGTGACATAATTTTATGGATCTACAATCCATTTTGACCCCACCTCTTTTGTCCCACTCCTTAGCTATGAAATCAAACCCATTCAGCAGAACCAGCTCCTGCTGACTGATGCCTTCTAATTCCTTTCTGAATCTCACTTCTTCAAAATATATATACTGTACATCTCTTTTGCTTTAATTAAAGTCGATAAACTACGGAACAAAAGCCAAGACGTGACCCAGACTGACAAAAGACTGCCTATAACAAGGAAGGACACAGCTACAAAAACCTCAGCGGTATCTCTCTTTTATCTTGATTGGTTGATCAACAATCAATTAAAACTGCCCATCAAAGGATAATTAGAGTTCTTTGGGGGCTGGGCACTATATTAATAATATAAAAGGCTAAACAATACAGCAATCATTACAGACCATAGATAATAAAACCAGGATCAAGTCAACATTGTCTGAGCATGGAAGAACATAAAAACCACCAGGCACATAAAGGAGCACTAAAATTCATTCTTGATATGGTTTATTCATCTGCAAACTCCCCCCCCCCCATGGCCACGGTGCTAAGTGAGCCTCTGTGCAGAAGCCAGTCCACAAAACGATTGGTGGGGCCAATGCAGAAAAGTCCTTGTAGACAATATGATTCATATTACAGCTGTTTAAATTAGAACACTCATTCCATTTTCCCTGTGGAAGAGATTACCAAGGGTAGAGAATTGGCTTTACTTATGACGATCTCCATCACATTTTAATCTTAATTATAGAATTAAAATTTCTTCTACTTTCTGCCCACCCTTCTTGCCCTTGGCAAGACAGTCAACAATATCATGACAGTAGATTCAACCAGAGAATCTGGTTGGGATCAACCTATCGCGTCTTGTGGGTTATAATAGAAGTTATTATCTCTGCATACACTTATTCAGAGGTGAGTCCTGCACTCTGTTTTAACAAGGCTACCTCCCAGAGTCATAAATATGTTATTTTAGTCTTGGGAGCAGACATTCATGCATGCTCGATTTTCAAATACATTCCCATGTCATTGTTTTTAATTTAAAAAATCAGTGCTAGATCACTGGAGTGCCTTCTGTTCTACAGTGCTGTAATAACTGCACTGAAGTTCAAACACACTGCTACCAAAGAAGGCGGCATAAACCAGCCTCTGTATAGAAAATGACCAGAGTTGAGGAAAGTCTTTAACTCTTTCGATTAATCATTCAGATGGAAACAGATGACTTTTACAAGTGTGCCTGTGTCTTAGACATGTTGCTACCTTTAAAGGAAAGGAAGAGGACCCCTGCCATAAGTTGGGCAGTGGTTCTCAACCTGTGGGTCCCCAGATGTTCCTGGACTGCAACTCCCAGAAACCCCTTCCAGCACGGCGAGTGGTGGAGGCTTCTGGGAGTTGCAGTCTAGGAACTTCTGGAGACCCACAGGTTGAGAACTACGGATCCAAAGGATCTCTTCCAGCAATGCAGTTCTAAAGTTATTACTATAAGACGAATGGCCCATCTTTCTCCTAATAACAAAACCAAAGGCAGCTGAATTACATAAATAAAATAACACCAATTGAGCCGGCCGCAACAGACCAGCCCAAAACTCAGAGGGTTGCTTGCAACGCAACCCACAGCCACCCTTTCCGAAAGGCAGATGTCACTCACCACAGCCGAGAGCACGGCAAGAACGCCGACGAGAGGAGCAAACCCCCAAAGCGCCCTCATCTTTGGACGAAATTAATCTGCCAGCCCACCGTCTAAACCAACACACCAGCTGCTGTGCAGCTTGAGGGAGCTGGCTCTGCTTCTCCGTCTGCCCTGGCCGGAGAAAGGAGAAAATGGAAGCATCCCGGGACTGGCCTTTTATTATCTCCAATCAATGCACAATCGTTGGCTGAGAAGCCACTCAACACCCCCACCCTGGCACGCCCATCCCCAGCTGTGATGCAACAGCTGGACCAACCTCATGTGCTGCTTCTGTTCCTGGCGAACAAAAGAGCCCAGGAGGGCCTCTTGCAAAGCCCGGTGGAATCTGTGGGAAACAATCCAACCTCAGAAGTTACATAAGACGAGAACAAGGCACTCGGGGGCCAAGATGGGTTGAAAATGTTGGGTTCATACCAAAAGCTGGGAGGCAACAGGGACCATGTGCTAGGGAGAACCATAAAGGTGAAGGAAAGGACAGGGAGACTAAAGATAGTTCCAGAGGGATAGCTGTGGTAGTCTGTTGCAGAAATAGAAGAAGAAGAAGAAGAAGAAGAAGATCAACAGATCAAAGAGAAACAGCGTAGATCAGCAGCAAAAGCACACAAGAACAGAGAAACAAACAAACAAAAGTATAAATCAAAGCAAAGTGTTCTGCTTATATACCGCTCCATAGCACTTCAAGTACTCTCTGGGCATTTGACAGTTTTAATTACAGTATGCAGGCTAAACATTGCCCCCTCCCCCAGCAAGCTGGGTACTCATTTTACCCACCTCGGAAGGATGGAAGGGTGAGCCAACCATGAGCCGGCTACCTGGGATGGAACTCCAGGTCGTGAGCACAGTTTTAGCTGCAGGACAGGCATCTAACCACTGCGCCACGAGGCTCATAACATACATATTGAGCACAGCCGGCGCCCAGGGAGACCAAATTCCTGGCCAATTACATCCCTTGCCATGTTTGGACTTCTATACCTGCTTGGAAAAAGAGAGCCTGTTCTTGAAAGCTCAGCAACTTTTTTATTTTTCTTCTAGCAGCCTATGAAGATATCACCCATAGTCTAGTTTTGCTTTGGTTTTAATGGCTGCATGGCTCCAAACCTCATTTTTTACTGCCAATTTCCTGAAACAATCATTAAGATTATAACCCCCACACTAATGCACATATATCATATATACATAAATACATGCATATGTTTAAAGATGAGGGTGCCATTTCTCGCCTACAAGCTAGTGCTGCTGTACAGAAGCTGGCAACTTTAATTGTTACCGATAGACACTGGTCTGCCAAGAGATAGCGTGTATAATACGCATCATTTCTTCCAGGAATGCTCTGTAGGATTGGATGGATAAAGGTGTCATGAGAACCGGTATAGAAGGAACAATACAAGACGCGACCAGTAAATAAATTATATTCATTTAAATATACATTATATTTAATATAAATATAAAATATAAAAATATAAAATATAAATTTAATTTATATTAATTTAATATAAATATTTATATTCAAATATTATGTTTAGTAGCAACACCTTAAAGACTTGCCAAGTTTTGCATGGCCTAAACTTCAGTGGAATGCCACACGTGATGCAACCCGTGAAAATTTTATTTATTTATTTATTTTATTTTTGAGTATTTTTTTACTGCTCCTTTCTCCTTGGAAAAGGACCCAAGGCAGCTTAGAGTAAAGAGAGACAATATACAGTCCATTACACTTAAAACATATTCAGTTTGAGAAACAGGAAATTGAGGGGTCTCTTACCACATCAGAAGGCAACATTAAAACTAACAAATTCAATTGATAACATAGTGTCAATGCAATCACATAAGGATTGCTATAAACACAAAGTTATAAATTTTTATAAACACAAAGGCTGTGTAGCCATGTATGGTAGATTCATATAAAAGATACATAATAGGGAGTCCATCATTCAGGGAAAGCTTGCAGGAAGAGAAAGGTCTTTGCCTGTTTCTCGAAGGACAGCAGAGATGGGGCAGTCCTGGCCTCCAGTGGGAGGGAGTTCCAGAGTCGGCACAGCAGCCGAGAAAGCCCTTTCATGGGTTCCCACAAGACGTACCTTTGAGGGTGGCAGGATAGAGCGAAAGGCCTCTCCTGATGACCTTAACACCCGACCTGGTTTGTACTGTGAGATTCAGTCTTTAAGGTATCTAGGACCCAGGCTGTACAGTGCTTTGTAGATTGTCAGCACTTTGAATTGTGTCCAATAATTGATTGCCAGCCAGTAGAGCTGTTTTAAGAGGGGTGCAATGTGATCTCTGTACCCCACCCCAAACAACAAAGCAAAAGCAAAGCAAACTGTTCTGCTTATATACTGCCCCATACCACGTCAAGTAATCTCTGGGCGGTTTACAGTTTAATTATAGAATGCAGACTACACATTGCCCCCCCCCCAAGCAAGCTGGGTACTCATTTTACCGACGTTGGAAGGCTGGAAGGCTGAGTGAACCTTGAGCTTGCTACCTGGGATTGAACCCCAGGTCGTGATTTGTGAGCACAGTGTTAGCTGCAGTACAGGCATGTAACCACTGCTCCACCGCAGTCTGGCTGCTGCATTTTGGACCTGTTGAAGTTTCCTGAAACTTTTCATCGGAAGTCCCACATAGAGCACATTACAGTTGTCCAGTTGGGACTTCACTAGGGCCCATGTCACTGAGGCCACAGGAGGTTTCTCAAGGAACAGGAGTAACTCTATCAAATAAAGCTAATTGGCCTCCAAGGCAATTGGTCTGAATCAGCAAGACTTTGTTTACGATCTTCTGAATCCACAAGGAACATCTGATGTTTAAGCAAGTGGCTTCAGACAAGCCTTTCGGGTCCTACAGAGTCCAGGTTTGCAGGAGTAAGTGGAGGAACAGCCCTCCAGATGTTTTGGACCACAATTCCCACCGTCCTTTGTCACTGCCAATCTAGGCTCGGAATTCTGGGAGTCGTGGCCCAAAACATCTGGAGTGCTGAAGATTCACCACTGCTGCTCTAGGCCCTTGGTTGCTGCTTCTAGACCTGGCCATCACTACCCGTGTTTCCCTGAAAATAAGACACTTTATTTGTCCCAAGAAGATACACTAGGGCTTATTTTTGGGGTAGGTCTTATTTTCGGGAAAACAGGAACTGCAAGCAAACCTGCTACGAAGTACGATAACTTTGGTGGCCCAAGCGAAGGGGGGGAGAAGGACCATGGATGGAAAGGGAGGGGCAACAAACACTCTGTGTGTGTGTGTGTGTGCGTACACGCGTGCACGTGCGCGCACACACACAGCCACAGCCACAGCCACACCCATCACTAGGTCTTATTATCGGGGTAAGGCTTATATTTAACAAATGCATAGAAATCCTGCTAGGGCTTATTTTTGGGGTAGGGCTTATTTTTGGGGAAACAGGGTAATACTTGCCCATGGCTCCTGCTCTTCAGACTTTAAAGAGACCAGCCAGGTTTCTGGCGTGACATGTTCCCCCTACAAATCACAGGTCCATTTATTTCCCCAGATGTTTCCTAGTTGATAACCATGCTAGATTCCCCAATGGTTCTGAATAAACTACTTGGTGGTTTGAGGGTTGTCTTATTATTAGGGCCATTCCAATTCTTTTCATTGAATCACTTCAAGGTGGTACATTTGGGTCTTCTCCCCACAGAGCTGCCGTTGTGGGGGACAGAACAGAACCATTTTGTTTTCATTTATACATCTGGCTTACCCTCTGGTTCATAACCCGGGTGGTATCACCTTTTGTTCGTAACCAAAGCAGGGCATGAGTAAAGTGGGTAGAGGGAAGTTCTTCTCCCTCTCACAAAATACCAGAACTAGGGGACATCTACTCAAATTGAGGGCTGGGAGAGTAAGAACAGACAAAAGAATTTTTTTTCACCCAGCGTGTTGTTAGTCTGTGGAACTCCCTGCCACAGGAGGTGGTGATGGCATCTGGCCTGGAGGCCTTCAAAAGGGGATTGGACAGATTCCTGGAGGAAAAGTCCATCCCAGGTTACAAACCATGATGGAGATGTGTCATCTCCAGGCTTAAAAGCAGGGTACATCAAGGGCCAGA
Source organism: Phrynocephalus versicolor (assembly GCA_023846285.1). Lineage (NCBI taxonomy): Eukaryota > Metazoa > Chordata > Lepidosauria > Squamata > Agamidae > Phrynocephalus > Phrynocephalus versicolor. Next base: position 2,623,322 of record JAHTLZ010000089.1, on the reverse strand, counting down.
TGCAGGGGAGTGGGATCAGGAGACAGAGATCTAGTCTTGTGCGCTCCCAGAGGCATCTGGTGGGGCCACTGTGAGATACAGGAAGCTGGACTAGATGGGCCTTTGGCCTGATCCAGCAGGGCTCTTCTTAGGTTCTTAGGTTCTTATGACTCCCTCTGGTTTGTAACCAGGGTGATAATCCTTAGGTACACCATCACATCCAGAATTCTTGATGTGTCCAGTTTAAGCTTTAAAAACAACAACACCCCAATAACCAGCATGTTCAGTTTCTGAACATGACAGCTTCTCTTCTAATCCAGGAAGCAGAGAACGGTGTTTGTTTTCGCTTGAGATAAGCACAATTCTTCAGCTAAAACAATAAATAAAAGAGTGTTTTATTGGAGATATAGAGGTTTTTTGTAGGTTTCAGTCTGCTTTTCTTATGCCAAGCGAAACATTTACGATTTCATGGAGCAAAAAGACTTGTAAAAACAATTTTGGGCAACAGATTGACACAGCCATTTCCACGAATGATGGTGCCGCCCCCCCCCAGGCGGCGTTTGAATTTTTTAAAGGCAGCTTTCCTTAAAACACACACACCCCCTTTGATACAAAAAGTTTGAAGCAAGAACAGTATTGCAACATACGATGAAGAAGTCCTGACCTGGGGGCTTAGATTTTGCTTCAAAGCCTGAGATTCTTATCCTCAAATACTGACAAGGAAGGCAATTTCAGACTACGATTCTGGAAGTTTGATAACAGAGTCATTGGAATAAAAAAAAGGATGATTGATCGTGCTGGATCCATTCATCAAGACTAATCAAATGGTCTGGCGCCTTTCACATTTTCCCCCAAAAGCCTGCTACTGTAGAGAGGCAAGCAAGAAAACAGGGGTCAACACTCTCTCTTGAATGAAGATCTGCCAGATATTATTTTTCCAGTTGAGTGGTGTTTTCTTTTCACCAACACATTGGATATTCATGCACCAATTAGCAGCGTCCTCATTAACAAGGAGACTGAATAAATATTCCTTTAGACATCCCTTGAAGCAGAGTTTCATCCTAAGTCTTTCATGCCCGTAAGAAAAGCTCAAAGCAAGTAACAACAATGAAAACCATCGGCATGTCAAAATATATATATCAAAGGATGCCATTTGCAGGCCAGCAGTAAGGTGTAAGAGTTAGTGCCTTGGGGTAAAGTTTGGGCCACGAGGGAGGTTCTCAGCCAGGTTAGCTGGAGTCTTCCTCTCACACTCTGTTATCAAAAGTTGTTGCCTTTATTAACATATGACTACAATCTGATTATTACTGATAGTTTGTGCCTGATCGGTGAACATTCTTTCTCAATCAGTTCTCCTTTTCTACTTCTGATATCCCCTCATTTGTAGACGTGACTGCGTTGTCTGGAATTTATTTTCTTCCTCAAAACCAGCAGACATCTGGCTGCCATTCTGGAGTATAAAGGATCAAAGCATTTCCTACCCAAACTAATCAATTTCCTAGCTTATCTTCTCTAGCAGCATAAAATATTGACGCAATTTAATTCTGCTTGATATGCGGTTGCGCCACATGATTATCCTATATGTGAACTCTTATGTCTATTAAATTGCCTTGGTCTCTCCTGGTCTCCTGCTCTTGTGGTATCCTGGGTTGGTTTCCGGCTCCATGGTTGCACGGAATTTCACAACAGAGCTCAACCATTTGACTGAATCGAGGCCTGATATTTATATGTTCTGACATTTGAAATCAAACTTTGCATCACCCTGTACTGAACCTAATTAATGGCAAGAAACTATGTCTTTCAATAAGGAAGGAATAGATAGAGAAAGGAAGGAAGGAAGGAAGGAAGGAATGGATAGAGGAAGGAAGGAAGGAAGGAAGGAAGGAATGGATAGAGGAAGGAAGGAAGGAAGGAAGGAAGGAAGGAAGAGCTTTTCTATAAATAATAGTAATTTTATGTAATAATATCTGGGCAATTTATATGTGATGACTCAGAAACAAGGAACTGGATCTCTGGTCCTCACCATAACCTTTAGGATAAGCCAGGGGTCTCTCTTTTTTCTATTTGACAGCTTTTGGCCCGTAGACCCAAGAGGTATTTGAATTGTGCCACAGGCCTTGTCTGGATCCGACCAAGCAAGGTCCACCAAGTTTGTACCGTTGACTCAGACAGCATAAGACCATAAAAACGGTTGGTACCACTCGTCCATCTAGCCCAATGGTGGTGAACCTTCGGCACTCCAGATGTTTTGACCCTGCACATGAGGGGGTGAGGGGTAAGGAACCCATGCTTCTTGGACCGTACAATGCTTGCTTGGTGCTATCACGTTGATCCACCACAACATGGAACCCAAGGGGATGATATCCTGATGAATGTTCCAAGATATGCAGTAGCACAGCTGTGCAGTTCTTGGGCCACCGACAACCAGGCTCTTCCCCGACATTGCAGCACCGGGATCCACCACAACCGTCCTCTCCTGCTTCTCATGGGGATCACAGGAGAACACTGTGTTGAGCTCACTCCGTTCCCGCCCTGCTGAGCTGACGACTCTTTGTTTTGTTCCACTGCTCTTCTCTGGCAGCGGCCTCAGCAGGGCCTTTGCGGAGAACATCTCCAAACAAAACAAAGCAAAACCCAGAAGATGTCCTCAGCTTTCTTCTGGGTTGCTCCCTTGACCTTC
>JAHTLZ010000089.1:2599604-2617233 GCA_023846285.1 Phrynocephalus versicolor | reverse complement strand
CCCCCCCCCCGCCCCTTTAAGAGATCTGAATGCTGCCGGGAACAGAGCGAGACCGGCAGAACGGAGGTAAGCCAGCATTCTTTTCTTTCTTTTTTTCTCCCTCCCCTCACGCAGCCAGCAGCCAGGAGTGCGGAGGGGGTGGGAACACAGGAACAGTGACAAACCCCTAAGATCTCTGGTCCGAATTTAAGGGACCAGCGGATCTTAGGGGTCGTGTGAAAAGCCTCTATTCTTCTAATGCATGTTTAGACAAGCCTGTATTTTTGCCTTCATTTCATTTTAAAAATGTGAGATTCCCCTCCCCCCAAATAAAGAAAACTTACAAGAAGAAGAAAAACAAAGATAAAAACGCACCACTTTCCTACTTGATGAAAACAATTTTTTTTAAAAAAAAAAGGTGAATGTCCCTTAAAATACATTACTACAAGTCCCACCATCCCTGGCCATGGGTCATGCTGGCCCAGGATGTTGGGACCAGCAGTCCAGTAACATCTATGGGGAAACATATTCCTCACCCCTGATAAAAGTAATGGTCTATAATCACTTTACAACCACATCAGGGAATTTTGCACCACCTTGAAAACTAGCAAGTTGAATTTGGGATAAGACTTCCTGGTCCCCACCCTACTCATTCAGATGCATATGTACTAAACTTGTTGTTCTTATGTTATCCCAAGCTGCTTCTAACTTAGAAAGACCCTCAGGAAGTATGATCCCCAAAAGTTCCTATCATTAATCAGCTGGGCATGTCTTGAAATCTCAAGGCTAATGCTTCCTATAGGGCAGTGATGGCAAAATTTTTAGAGACCGAGTGCCCAAACTGCGATTCAAAACCCACTCATTTTTCGCAAAGTGCCAGTACAGCCATTTAACCTGAATCCAGGTGGCTGTGAAGGGGCGATGTCGGGTGCCCACAGAAAGGGCTCCTTCGAGTGCCACCTTTGGCACCCACGCCATAGGTTCACCAACACCACTATAGGGAATCAACAGATCTCATATTTGATCTCCATCTTTTCCTGCTGACTTCCATTCTTCTAGTACAGTGTTGCCGAATCTATGGCACGGGTGCCAAAGGTGGCACGCGGAGCCCTTTCTGGGGGCACCCGACATCCCCCCCTCGTAGCCACGACACTTCCCCCTCCGCTCTGAGCACACCACTGTCCTCCCATGCAGAGAGCCGGGCAAAAGGGAGGCAGTGGCTTGTAGGCTCATTTGTAGCCCCAGTTTACTCTCCAGCCATGCCGCTCTGGGCATCCCAAAAGCAGCGTGGCTGGAGAGTAAACTGTGGCTACAAAGGAACCCACAAACCGCTGCCTCCCCTTCGCCCGGCTCTCTGCACGAAGCCATTCAATGCAGTAATTGGGAATACAGTACTGCAATATGGATGATCTTTTTGGCTTTGGTGACCTGTCCTGTAATCACTTATCTTCTATCAAGTTGACTCTCCAAAATAGAGCATTATATATATATCCATTACTTCAGAGATCTTTTTCCAACTTTTTAATGTCCTAAGCCAGTGATGGCAAACCTTTTAGAGACCGAGTGCCCAAACTGCAATTCAAAACCCACTATTTTTTTTTTTTTGCAAAGTGCCAATACAGTAATTTAACCACAGCACAGGTGGCTGTGAAGGGGCGATGTCAGGTGCCCACAGAAAGGGCTCTGAGTGCCACCTTTGGCACCCATGCCATAGGTTCGCCATCACTGTCCTAAGCTGAGGCAATCCTCATTTTTGGGAGGTCCACCTATGTGCCATCAAACTTACAAAGAGTGGATTGCGCTAGGCTTGTGAATGGTTTCAGTTCTTCCACAGACCACGAGAGGGCAGAGATAGACTATTGCAGTATTTGCTATCTAACAAAATACAAATGAATCAAGAAGGGCTGTTACTAGCCATTCATAGAAGCCAATTTGTCATTTCAGCCCATTCCCTTTACCAGATCTCTAAGAAGAGCTTTCAAGTCCTCCATAATGATTCACCAGGCCAAGATGGTGTAAAACATGGGGTTCCCGAGGAAACCCACGAAACTGAGCCTGATATGATGTCCACCGCTCATGTAGTCAGGTTGCCAGGAGGGCAAAATCGATTCATGAGACAGAGCTGACAAAGGCATCCCTTTTCAGGCCCTCTTTAGTAGTGAATCTATAATTTCACATTACAACGACCCAAGCGAGCAGCTGTCGTGACATCTTGTGGCAGTGAGTTCCACAGTTTAACTATGTGCTAAGAGAGAGAGAGGGAAAAAAATCATACTTTCATTTTTGCCTGTCCTGAATCTTTCACAGGTGATCCTGAGAGTTCTAGCATTATTGTCCATTACAAGTCCCAGAGGTTTCTAGGGAAAATAAAGCATATTTAATACTTTTACTGTAGGACCCCATATCTACTGATTCATTATCCATTGATTCAGTTATCCACAGTTGACAGAGGAAAAACAATTAAATAATTCAGCAGCCACAAAGCAAGCTATTGTCACAAATAGCATCTGTAAAGCAAGCTACTGTCACAAACAGCAGCCATAAAGCAAGCTACTGTCTCAAAACAGCAGTCATAAAGCAAGCTACTGTCAGGAAACAGCAGTTTGGAGGTGGGTGAGCAGGCATTCTCTCTTATCCACGGTTTTCATTATCCACGGGAAGGCCTGGAACCAATCCCCAGCGGATACCAGGGTCCTACTGTATTTCTTTCACAAATTGTGATGCTAAATGATGCAACCAGGACTCTTTTCATTGCAGGGATGCTGGGAAGTCTGGGTCCAAGTCCCTAGTCTGTGCCTTTCATACAAAGTCCCAAGTCTGAGTCCCTATTTAAAAACAAGATTCCCACCACCACCACCTGCAAGAAAAATGGGAGAAGTGTCAAGTCCCAGAGTCAAGTCCGAGTCAAGTTACTGGAGTGACTTAAGTCCAGCTCGAGTCCTGCAAATCAATTCCCCATCGCTGGCTCATTAAAACAAGGCATGGGAAAGTTACAATTTTTGTGTTTGAGAGTACAAGCCTGCAGTTCCCCAGCTGACATGTCCGTTTTAGGAAATGGAGCCCCAGGAAAAATAAATTTTCCACGCTCGGGGGCAAAGCCATTCGTATGCTCCGGTATAACTGGTTTACGGATCAGAGGCTAAGCAAACTGGCTAATACAACACAGAAGGCTGTTCTCAGGCCGGGAGAGACAACCCTCCCGCAGTCCGAGCTGGGAGGCGCCTGACTCAGCCAAGTGGTCCCCCCTCTAAAGAAACTACGGGCAAGACCGCAACGGGGCAATTCCGCACCGAGCCCGCATCCATGCCTAAAAACGAGAGCGGCCAATGGACCGACCCTCGGAACCCAACGGCCTTTCCCATGCCATTGACACCCGGCGGTGTGAAATTTTGACCTGGTTTGGGAAATTTAATTCCGGTTTCACGAGAAGCAGAAAATGTCTGTGAAGATTCCCAGTCATCCAGGTGAGTTTATCTGGAAACTGAGTCATGGCTACTGGACTTCTTTTTCTTGGGAGATAGAAACGTTTCACTGCTCATCCAAACAGCTTCATCAGTCTGAATGCAGCTAGTGCAAGTCCTCCATCTTATAGTCAGCTTTGACTTCTTGTCACCCTGGTCTGAATTAGGCTCATCAGACGAACAATGGCCTGAATAGGCTTGTTAGGTCGACAACAGTATCCATAGCCTTAAGGTAAACCTATGAGCCTATTTCAGACCAGGGTGACAAGAGGTCAAAGCTGACTATAAGATGGCGGACTCGCACTAGCTGTATTCAGACTGATGACGCTGTTTGGATGAGCAGCGAAACGTTTCGATCTCTCAAGAAAAAGAAGTCCAGGAGCCATGACTCAACTTCCAGATACAAGCGGAAAAGAAACAACTCCCTGTTGGGAGCAGGAGGGCAGCCGTTTTGCTCTGACACCCCAAACACAAGGAAAATCTTGCAACACGCTGGAGTCCGACATGTTTTATTTAGTAAGATTGCCTTCAAGGGTGGCACCTCATTCTCTCAGATGGCTCCCATGACAGGTTGCAACCCACAAGATCACAAGCCAAATAAATAAAACACGCATGTCTGAACAGCAGGACTCTTCCTCGACTCCCTTCTTTAACAGCGCCTTTTCTCTTTGGAATTTGATTAGGATGCAATCAAGTCATGAGTTGTGCTTAGACATGAAGGGTGTCATAAGAACATAAGAACATAAGAAGAGCCCTGCTGGATCAGGCCAAAGGCCCATCTAGTCCAGCTTCCTGTATCTCATAGTGGCCCCACCTGATGCCTCTGGGAGCACATGAGACTAGATATCTGTCTCCTGATCCCACTCCCCTACATATGGACTGAAGTACTCTGGTTTTAAGCCTGGAGATGACACATCTCCATCATGGTGTGTAACCTGGGATGGACTTCTCCTCCAGGAATCTGTCCCATCCCCTTTTGAAGGCATCCAGGCCAGATGCCATCACCACCTCCTGTGGCAGGGAGTTCCACAGACTAACAACGCGCTGGGTTTAAAACAAAGGTCATCCAATCTAGCCTTGTTTGATGGCCATTCATAGGTACAATATCTCTAGTGGCTAACTGTGCAGCCCCACCTTAAAGGCCCCGACGTGAGAGTCCCACCAACTGCAGGAGGGTAGGCAAACCCGTACCCCCTGGTGTACAGCAATTAGTTTGGGGTTTATGGGAGTTGTAGTCATTGAGACCTTCATCTGAAATGCTAGTGAGCCACTGTCTCTCAGTCAGAGTAGTCCATACCCAACTAGCCGGCCAAAGAGAGTGTCATCGTAACATGGCCGCTTATGTTCCTGCCTAACTTGAGGACTACAATCTTAGTTTATATCTGGATGAAAGAAAAAAGTGGGATGGTGGCTCATGGGAGGCAGAAAAGGTCCTCAACTCTAGAGAGGATGAACTTCACGGATGGTTGGGCTACTTAGGAAGGAATGAGAGTAACGAGGAGTCACAACTTAACGGCTAGAAACTTAAATTCAAAGGAAAACAGAAAAAAAAGATGATTGTTCCCAGACAGAAAAGCTATTGTTTTTTCTGTGACCCACCAGGCTGATCCGTTGCAAATCTGAACGGAATGCAGGGGTTAGGAATGGAGGTAGCACACATCCTTTTGAGGTTTGCGAGGCAGTCCTCCCAGCGCTACGCTTAAACCGAGCAGGACAAACCAGCGTTTTCTGTGTAGTTTCCTAGCGGTGAACTGCGCAGAAAAAGATTGCGGGCTAATCACGAAGAGAAGTAAATTCCGGTCCCGGCCGACCACGCCTCTGGAACAGCAGTTTCAGGGAAGTTTCCTAAACCACTGCCAGGGGCTGGATTTAGAAACTTCGCTCGAAAATGCTTACTTATTTGCTTCTGTAACCACGGCAGGACCCCGAAAATACGCAGTAAAATCCGTTGTTCCCCTTTTTCGGCAGCTTCCCGAAGTTAAACACCACGGAGGCTTGGAAAGTAGAGCCGGAAAGAAGGGGGAAATGCGAAGTAGACAGGTAGAGACGGAACCAGAATAGGAAAATACGACGCAGAAGAGAGGATACTAACTGCACATTAAAAAAACATATATACGCAGAAAACTATGGTAAGACCGCAGCCTTAGAAGCACAAAATTGCAAGGGGAAAATCCTGTTCGTCCTACACAGCTTGCAAAGAACGAATATCTGTTGCTCTCTGTGGGATGTAAGCCTGTTTTCAATTCAGGACTATCCGAGGTGCCATTGTCAGTTCTCTCTCTCTCCAGCCAGCACAAGGAGTGGAATTTTCAGCTGGAATGCATACAGGTTTTTTTTTCTTGGTTCAGCTCTTGGGTTTCCAGTTGGGTGGAAACATTTACGAAGGTTGCCTGCCCAGCGCTCGCCTCTCGGATGCTTCCCGGGGCCTGCTCGCCAGTTCCTAATATGGCCAACTTGTTTTCCAGCACTCTCTCCTCCAGGACGGCTTTCGGCACAGAGATGGAATTGGCCACGGGCGCATCCAGTTCTGCGCGGTCAGAGCGGAGATGGAAAAAACGGGTCAGGCCTGACCTTTTCCAAAAATTCCCTTTAATAACAGCAATAATAACCCTAGAAATGCAAAAATGCTGGAAGAGACTCTGCCATCTGCCATCAAAGAGGCCCCAGAGGGGAATTGAACTCCCCACCTCGCGCTCAGCAACCAGATGCCTTAAACCACGGAGCTACCCAGCAGCCTGTTGGCATTTCCCCAAAATGCCTCTTCAAAACAGCTGCTTGGTAGGAATGACCAGGCTTGCGTGGTTGCATGAAAACGGACAGGATGCCGCAGATAACAAACAAACAAAACAAAAAGACCACAATCAACACTTTTCCAGAAGTGAGTTGTGAATTGTTAAAAAAAGAAAAGAAAAGAGAAAAGGATGCACAACTGGTTCTGTTGCAACTCTGAATGATATACTGTCCTTCCAAAAGCAAGGAAAGGCTTTGTTCTTTTCAGACAGGCTTTTCATGCTTGCAGAAGGACCCAGAAAAACAGGGCCAGCTTGGCTTCCTGTAGGAGGGAGTTCCAGAGTCTGGGATGAGGAACACAGAATGCCCTGAATAAACTTGCCAGTCATGGAATAAATGGACAGGTCTTGTCCTGGATCAGCAACTGGGACAGGAAACGGAGGGTAGCGCTAAATGGACACTTCCCCAAGTGGAGGGAGGTAAAGAGTGGGGTCCCCCCAAAGTTCAGTACTGGGACCCCTGCTTTTCAGCCTCTTTATAAATGATCCAGAAGTAGGAGTAAATAGCAAGGTAGCCACATTTGCCAACGACACTAAATTATACAGGGTAGTAAAACCTGAGGAGCTCCAGGGGGATCTCGTGACACTGGGGGAGTGGGAAAACCAGTGGCAAATGAGCTTCAACATTAGCAAGGGCAGAGTGAGGCACGTTGGGGCAAAAACCAAACAAACACCCAATTACGTTTATAAACTGATGGGGTCTGAACTCTCTGCAACAAACCAGGAAAGGGACCTTGGTGTCCTGGTGGACAGCTCAATGAAGGTGTCAACCCAGTGTGCCACAGCAGTGAAAAAAAAGCAAACTTAATGGTAGGGATCATTAGGAAGGACATAGAAAATAAGTCAGCCAGTGTCATTTTGCCTCTTTATAAATCTATGGTGAGGCCCCATCTGGAGTACTGTGTACAATTCTGGTCACCATATCTCCAGAAGGATATTATGAAAATGGAAAAAGTACAGAGGAGAGCAACCAGAATGATTAGGGGACTGGAACACCTTCCTTATCATCTGAGGCTGCAACGGCTGGGCCTCTTCACTCTTGAACGATGGTGCCTAAGAGGTGACCTGATTGAAGTTTATTAAATCATACATGTTGTGGACAAAGTAGATAAGAAAAAGCTGTTTTCCCTATCGCACAACACTAGAACTAGGGGGCACTCCGTGAAACTTTTGAGTGCTAGATCTCAAACAAATAAGAGAAAGTACTTTTTCCACCCAGAGGATCACTGGTCTGTGGAACTCCCTGCCAGAGGAAGTGGTGACAGCTGCCAGCCTTGAGAGATTTAAGAAAGGATTGGACAAGTTCATGGAGAACAAGGGTATCAACGGCTATCATGATGGATGCCTAAGGACAACCTCTCAATGCCATTTGCAGGGAATTGTAAGCAGGTGAAGACATCTGCTTGGGAATAACCTGAAGCAAATGGTAAGCCACTTTATTTATTTATTTATTTATTTATTTATTTATTTATTTATTTACCACCTGTCTTCTAACAGAACTCCGGGCAGAGTTCTGTGAGACAGAATGCTGGACTGGATGGGCTGTGGCCTGTTCCTACAACACTGTTCTTATGTTCTTATTTTATTGATTGATTGATTGATTTTGAATATTTTTACCCCGCCTTTCTCCTTAGAAAAGGACCCAAGGTGGCTTACAATAATGAGGGACGATACACAACCCAGAACATTGAAGACATATTGGAAGTTAAGAACAGGGAATTAGAAGAGGCATCTTATAACATTAAAAGGGATCATTAAAGCTACAAAGAGCATGCAAAAAGAAAAATAAATCCATTATGAGGGGTGAAAAGTAACATGGAAAACACCAGTGTTCTTATGAGATCAGTCCATGTAATCATGCATGGCAATCCATATAAAAGTCACATAGTAGGTAGTCCCTTATTTATCCCCACCAAATGCCCCGGTGAAGGTGGTGGGACTGAGAGGAAGGCGTCCCCTGGTGATCTTATGACTCAAGCAAGCTCCTAAAAGGGAGAAAGGGTTCTTGAGATGTCTTGAACCCAAGCTGTTTAGGGCTTTGCGGATTAAAAACAGCACTTTGAATTGTGCCTGGGAACAGATGTGCAGCTAGTGGAGCTGCTGTGACTGGGCATGTGTGTTATGTTTGACCCCTGCATCCAACTGCTTGGGAAATCGAGAATTTTAACCTTCGCCGCATATATGAAAAAACATACACATATATGAACACATAGAGTAGCAGATCTTGGTGTGTTGGTGGACAGCTCCATGAAGGTGTCTACCCAATGTGTGGCAGCGGTGAAGAAGGCCAATTCCATGCTAGGGATTATAAAAAAGGGGGTTGAAAATAAAACAGCCAACATTATAATGCCATTATACAAAACGATAGTAAGGCCGCACCTGGAGTATTGTGTACAATTCTGGTCACCGCATCTCAAGAAAGACATAGTGGAACTGGAAAAGGTGCAGAAGAGAGCAACTAAAATGATTACTGGGCTGGGGCACCTCCCTTATGAGGAAAGGCTAAAACATTTGGGGCTCTTTAGTCTGGAAAAAGAGCGCCTATAGGGGGATAGCATTGAGACGTACAGGGCATGAGTAAAGTGGATAGAAGGAAGCTCTTCTCACAAAATAGTAGAACTAGGGGACATCTACTCAAATTGGGGGCTGGGAGAGTAAGAACAAAGGAAAATATTTTTTCACCCAGTGCGTTGTTAGCCTGTGGAACTCCCTGCCACAGGAGGTGGGGATGCCATTTGGCCTGGATGCCTTCCAAAGGGGATTGGACCAATTCCTGGAGGAGAAGTCCATCCCAGGCTTAAAACCAGGGTCCATCAAGGGCCAGATGCAGGCGACTGGTATCAGGAGACAGAGATCTAGTCTCGTGCGCTCCCAGAGGTATTTGGTGGGGCAATTGGGAGATACAGGAAGCTGGACTAGATGGGCCTTTGGCTTGATCCAGCAGGGCTCTTCTTATGTTCTAAAATTTCCAAAGTTTGCCCTCTTGTGTAGATGCTAGCCAACGCTATAATACACACATGTCCAAACTTCAGCCCTCCTTCTAAGCTTAGATTGCCAGTGACAAAGGACTGTGGGAGTTGTGGTCCAAAACATCTGGAGGGCTGGCGTTTGGATATGCTTGCTATAATGCAAGCATGATAGGGATATTTATAGCGGAATCTCTGTTCTTTGGCTTAGAAATGGAGATGAGCACAGCCCCTAGATTCGGACACAACTAGCACATGTGTTTGTGTCTGGGGGGGGGAACCTTTACCTTTTACCTCTGTTTTTCCATCCACAGCCCATCTGAGGACTTCCAGACAGGCCCTTTGCAAACAGCTACCATCTATTGCAGAAGGTTTGCCTGAGACTACTGAATCATGGAACCATTTACTTTGAAATCAGGCCACTTGAATTTTTCCATCACAAGGCAATGACTGCTGCTGATTCATGTGAACCCAAGACACAGGGTGGGTCTGGTAGGTTTCTGCTTCCTGTTAAGGTTCTGATCCAGTGGGTATCCATGTAGACTGAAGCCCTGCGGAATTAGGAAGGCTTTCTTCTAAGTCTGGACAGGATCGAGCAGGAGATTGGTTGCATCTGGTAATTCTCAGCCTCAAGCAAGCTGGCTTTCACTTGAAAAAAAACATGATTTATGTGAGGAATGCCAGTAGTTGCAACCTGGACGGCTCTTGCCTCCACAGCCATTGTTCAATCCTGTTCCAACAAGTTCCGGCAGGAGGGCATCGCTTTACGATCGCATCTCGCAACCTTCACCTACAGGTGGGGCAGTTTGAGCCCTCTGGGTGCTTTGGAGGATTCTTGAGCTTCTAAGCCAGGGGTGTCCAAACTTTTTGCAAGGAGGGCCAGATTTGGTGAGGTGAAAATGTGTGTGGACCGACTATTCAACCTGAAGAGAGGAGAACGGGTGTGGTTCATGCACATCTGCAACAGCCACAAATGCTCCGGTTTCAAGATGCCCAAGGGTCCAGCGGCTGTTGCATGGCCCGAGAATTGGCCCATGCGCACCGAAGACTCTGCTCGCATAAGCTGCCCTCCTTCACAAGGAGGTGGGTAGACAGGGCGGGTGGTCAAGGGGGTGGACAGAGGCAGGGAGGGCAGGCAAACCATGAAACTGCAAGCTGACATATCCAGCTAACACAGGGAGGGGAGGAGTGGCAGGCTCAGCCGGCAGGGAGAAGAGGCTGAGGGCCGCTTGAAATTTTAAAATGGGCTGCATTTGGCCCCCGGGCCGGACTTTGGACATGCCTGCTCTAAGCGAAGGTCCGAGGCTTCAGGGGGAACCCCAAGAAATGTTTGGAACTTGCAAAAAAAAGAGAGAACGGAGCTGATCTACCTCAGTGGGTTGGAGCCAGGAGCTAGGAGTCTGCATAGCCCACTGTACCTGTCCCTAGGGAACAGCCAGCCAAAGTGACCCAGCACATGTGCAGGCGATGGGGTGGTATGCCTTGACACCTGGGTGTCCTTGGGAAAGCCACGTGGTTCCCCTGGAATGCAGGTGGTGGGCTGGGAAACCACTTCGGAGGACTTTATAATAAATAAAGTCCTAATGACACAGGGATGCTGCACCAGCTTTGTTAACCTTGGTGTGTGGGTAGTGTGTACGTGTTTGTGTGTGTGCATGTAGACACAAACGTATCTACGGAGCATGCCAAACCCTTAACATCCAAAACAGAATTGTTTAGGAAGGCTTAAAGGTGCAATGAAGAGGTTATACACTTGGGGGTATTGGATCATGCACCGAATATGTAAATTAAATGTAATTTAATAAGAAGAAATGTTACAAGGAAGGAGGAGAGGGAGGAGGTGCCCGATGACATCAAACACCTTTCGTTTGTTCGAATTCCCTCCCCACGCACCCACCCCCTTCCACATCATGCTGAAGGAAGCTTTCTGGAACCATGCACGGAGGTAGGTTTGGAAACAAGAAACTTAAGACAACGGTAGAGAGCCGAGGGAGCAGAACCACATAGAAAGGGGGCAAAGATGGAAGACCGGATGGACAGTCCACAGGTTAGCATAGTTGGATTCATTTATAACATCCAAAATGAAGCAAGTTAAAACATTCGAAGCAGTTTAGATAAAGTGGGTCTTACTTACTCCCTCGGCGTCTTTGACACATGTCAACCCCATAACTTTTTTTTTAAACCACTCTCCCTAGGAAACATTTTAAATAATAGTTTAGGTCACAACGGTCGAAAGGCATCCATTAAAAGAAACACACAGCTCTAGCAATTTTCTCTGCGATTTCTAAACTTCCCATGGCGAACATATGATCTGCGAGGGGGAATAATTATGTCACGATGAGAAGAAACGTCCACGCAGAGCAACAAAAAGTGTATTCAAACCACCCCCCACCCTCTGAATCCCTGGCATTGAGATCCCACTGTGCTATTTTTACTCGCCAGCCTGCCTTGGTCACAGCACAGCCAGGAAATCAAGATCTGCTAGTCATCTCTGCTGAAGCCTTGCCACCCTCCTTACCCGCCCAAGAACGTAGCAAGCAAAAGAAGGAAGCAGCCCTGAAATGGATCCCGCTGTTTCTGCCTTCAGAGAGAAGCAAAACAAATGGAGGAGCCGTGTAGCCATCACAAAAACCAAATACAAGAGTGGAACTGGTGATACCTTGAGGCTATTAGAAAAAATCACAAAACCGTTGCTAATATTTTGAGGGTGAAACCCCCTTCCTCAGAGCAGTTACAATAGGTTATAACATGGCAAAAGATGGATTGGCCAGGAGTTGTTTCTTACATGTAAGGTCCTTGGCAAGATTGGGGGGGGGGGGGAGCCAGGCAGTTTCTTAGTTGAGGCTTGGAGCTTGGATGTTGTTGGTTGCATCCGAATTGAAGGGAGGGAGGTGTTTTTATTGCCCCAGTCCTTCCAAAGACATGTCAGGCTCACGTACACACATTCACATGATTTTTCTAGTATCCTAAACCTAAAGGTATCACCTGTTCCACTTTTGTATTTGCCTTCAGAACGTTTCCCTTTGACACCTTGGGAATTGTTTTGTTTTTGTTTATAACAGTAACAGCAGCGGCAGCAGCAGCAGTAACCTTAGAACTGCCAAGTTGGAAGGGTCACTATGGATCAGTGGTTCTCAACCAGTGGGTCCCCAGATGTTCCTGGACTGCAACTCCCAGAAGTCCTGGCCAGCTCAGCTCGTGAGGAAGACTTCTGGGAGTTGCAGTCCAGGAACGTCTGGGGACCCACCGGTTGAGAACCACTGCCCTGGATTATTAAATGCAGTCTTTCTCAAGGAAGCACAGCGGAGAATCCAACCCTCCCCCCCCCCCCACTAACAACTGGGCAATCCAGCAGTAGACACGCACTCAAGTTGCCCCTGAAAAAGTTAAGTGAATGGCAGGTAGGATCCTAGACATGTTTAACCACAAGGGAGAGGCAACCTGGAAATAAGGAGAAAATTCCTGATAGTGAGAGCTAGTCAACAGTGGAGCCGCTTGCCTCCCGATGTTGTGGGCGCCCCAATCGCTGAAGGTTTTCAATAAAAGATTGGACAGCCATCGGTCCGGGATGGTATGAAGTCTCCCGCCCTAGAGCAGTGGTGGCAAACCTTTGGCGCTCCAGATGTTTTGGACCACCACTCCCACAGCCCTTCCTCATTGGCAATACAAGCTCGGAATGCTGGGAGTGGTGGTCCAAAACATCTGGAGGGTCGAAGGTTCTCCACCACTGGACTAGAAGACTGACGAAGGTTCTCCACCACTGGACTAGAAGGTCCTTAAGATGATTCTATGGTTCTAAGTAAGCCTCACTGTGTCAAGTTCCCCCATATTAGCTAGCTTGCTTAGGGTCAAGATCTGGGTACTGCATCAACAGTGGGCAGATGGTAATACCCCCACCCCCCAAATTAAGGTTGCATGTGTGATGAATACACATTCTGGGCATCCGCTCACTGCCACCACCAGATTAACTGGACACTTGTATATATGTAAGAGAGCCAGACAACAGGTTTTATAGTCTGAAAACAAAACAAGAAATGTTTATTAATTTACAATTAGAAGTTTAATATTATGATAGCTTTAGCTGATGATGGCTTGTTTAAAAAAATCATGAATTCTTATGCTGTGGAATTGGATTCCTGACCTCTGACTCCGATACCCAAACCACTGAGCTGTTCAACTATTTCTAAATCTGTTTCAGATCAGCAGACATCAGGGTTGGGGAAGATCAGAGCAGGTACTTTGGAAGGAATCTCAGACCACTGAAAGCCATTTTAAATGATGAAATCGGAACAAAGCAAAACCGACAATCCAATAGCATAAGATTTCCACCACCTCCCCACCATCCCCAACGCCGGTGAGCATCTGGCATACACTCAAGTGTATTGTGATGGGGATGCCTTGGGTTTGTAGCTATGGGTAGTTGCTGTTATGTGTAACATGTTGTACACCGCCCAGAGTTCCTTCGGGAAAATCGGGCAGTCAATAAGTCTAAAAACAAACAAACAAACAAACAAACAAACAAACAAACAAACAAACAAACAAACACTGCCAACACTATGCTTCCATGGCACCTTTCCTCTTTTGAGGAATCTCATGATTCTTCCACTTGGTCGTTTCAAAGGGTAAGCCACTGAGCCTACTTTATTTAAGACCCGATCCTGCTCAGTCTGGATTTTTTTTGCTGCCCCAAATGCTAATCCAATTTCCCCACTACATTTATTTATAAAAGGGAAGCCGTTGTGTGTACCTTTCGCTCTAGAGCTGCTAAAGCCGAGAAGGCCTCTGAGGTGGGAGGGCCGTTCCCCAGTCCATAAGACGGCACACTTGAACCTGGGGCCACCTCCCACGGCATTTTGCCTGCAGTTCACGGTTTCAGGTCTGGATTTTCCGAGAGGAAAATGTCAACTCACTCTCTCCCAAGAGAAAACAGCGCCCGGACAGCTCAAAATATGCCAGGAATGAAGCAGGAAACCCCAGCCTTTAATCTTGCCAACCACAAAAACATTCCCAAAGGAACTCAAATATGGATTTTAAAAAAAATCATCATCATCATGGCAAAGCCTCTTCATGCCTACCTCAAGCAACCAGGCTGCTAGTTTGAAAGACTCAGACAAGCGCCTGGCCTGCTATTTGAGAGGGTGTGTCTGTCTTGTCCCGCTGTTATAATTGCATCCTATCCTGTTCCCGTGGCGATGGTCACTTTGCTGCCACATCAGCTGGACCGCGCGGCTACCGGCAAAAGAATCAGGCCACCCCAAAACGGAATTTCCCTTCCTGCATCTCTTGCAGACACATCTGGTTCCGCCCTGCTTGCGACCGGAACAAGTATCGGCATCCAGAATCCAGGCATTAAATAAAGGGAGATCTGGTTGGATCCACAGAACAAAACACACTTGACTCCTGAGAGAATCATAGAATCATAGAGTTGGAAGAGACCTCAAGGGCCATCTAGTCCAACCCCCTGCCATGCAGGAACCCCATCACAATATTTCCGACAGATGTCCATCCAGCCTCTGCTTAAAAACCTCCACAGAAGGAGACTCCACCACCCTTTGTGGCAGCAGTTAAGGCTTTGTTTTAAACCAGTGGTTCTCAATCGGTGGGTCCCCAGATGTTCCTGGACTGCAACTCCCAGAAACCCCTCCCAGCATAGTGAGTGGTGCAGGCTTCTGGGAGTTGCCATCCAAGAACATCTGGGGAACCACAGGATGAGAACCACTGTTTTAAATCATTTAATGAATAAAAGCCTACCTAGTTTTAAAAAGTCCTGAATCTGAGAAGGCGTCAAACAAAGCTCTGGATACCTGGCCAATCTTGGGCTAGCTTTCTAAAGAGGGTGGTGTAGATTCCTACAATCTCCTGTATGTCCTAGTTCAGTGGGGGTGAACCTTTGGCCCTCCAGATGTTTTGGACAGCAACTCCCAGAATTCCAAGCCTGTATTGCCAATGAGAAAGGACTGTGGGGGTTGTGGTCCCAAACATCTGGAGGGCCGAAGGTTCGCCACCACTCAACTTCAAGGGTACATTAGAACAGTTAGATCTTTTGATTACATTTCCCAGAATCCTCCACGGGTTATCTGGGACATGCTGGGAGGTCTCGTCCAACAAAGGAACTTCTATGTTAGTCAGAAATACTGGCAACAGTAACCTGAAACCATCAGAGGAGGTGTCCAAGGGCTGGCAAATGGGGAGCCTCTTTTGCTAGAGGATCTAAGGATGGGTGTGGGCATTATGAGCAAATCAGATTCTCAGCTTTATGAGTCAGAGCCTCAGCCTCCTTCCTCTTCTTGTGAATTTGACAGGATCTGATTCACAGCTGTGGCAGCTGCACACACACACACACACACACACACACACACACACACACACACACACACACACACACACACACACACACACTTCTCTTCCTGTACATCAGTGGTTCTCCACCTGTGGGTCCCCAGATGTTCCTGGACTGCAACTCCCAGAGATCCCTTCCAGCACAGTGAGCGGTAGAGGCTTCTGGGAGTTGCACTCCAGGGATATCTGGGGACCCCACAGGTTGAGAACCACTGATGTACACCTAGAAGGCTGCCAACTCCAAGCAACAGACCCATCAGGCAATCATGAAAGAAAAAACTGCACAGGACCTGATGCTTTTCAATATTTAAAATAACAGAGGGCTGGACTACATGAACTTTTAAGTGCCCTACTTATGCGCTACTAACTTTTGGGGAAGGGGGCCACGCCTTCACCATAGAATCATACAATCACAGAGTTGGAAGAGACCTCGAGGGCCATCTAGTCCAACCCCCTGCCATCCAGAAATCCCCATCACAGTATTTTTGACAGACGCCCATCCAGCCTCTGCTTAAAAACCTCCAAAGAAGGAGACTCCACCACCCTCCTTTGGGGCAGCATCTTCCACTGCCGGACAGCAATAACTGTCATGAAATTCTTCCTAATGTTCAAATGGAACCAGATAGAGAGCAGCCCAGTGTGAAGAGATACAGCAACCTGGATGTATTTTTTTCTATAGAAAACTTTTGCTTACTCATGCTCTTTTTAGCAAACCGATAAACCCAAAGGTGCCAAATTATGTTATTCTGAGGACTAGCGACTCAGTCCTTAAAACGGAATTCAAAGACTGCTTCTCTGCAGTGTTCTGGGCCTTACATCCCCAAACCATCTGTGCGCTGATGTTTTTTAAAGTTAATTCCGCACCATGGTCCCATGGCGAAGATCTCGTAAGGGCCTCGGTGTGTCTGTGTTTGTGCGTAGGGAAGGTTGGTGACAGGAAAGGAGAAAGTCACCTTTGAGCAAGTCACAGGTTGTTGACAGGGATGCAAATCTTTCCCACTCATACAACACCGTGACTCAGAGCATCGGTTACTCGGATGCTCGTTGCCACCTGTTCCTCTTTGCTTTACACTGCAGAACTCAGGGGGTGTCAGAGTTGCAATTTAATCTCCCGTGGAGAAGTCGCGGAGCATAGGCTTATAGCATAGAGCTAGTGCTGGTGGTGTCATTGTTCTGGTTCACAGGTGGCCTCTTGCATCTAGGCCAAAACAGGGCAAAAACATTAAGGACCACAAAAGGTCTCTCCCTCAGCAGTCGCACAGGAAGCCCTGGTGCCATCCTTCACCTCTGGAGGTTGGGCGGCGGGGGGGGGGAGGAGAAACACTCCCTGTCCAAAGCTTTGGTAAACAGCTGCTGGGTTATCACGGGCTGAGAGAAGAAAGGCATTGTCTGTGGCTGATATAACGCAGCCGACCTGGCGCTAAATAAGAGAATGATCACCTGGAAAGCAGGAAGGTGAACCTGGCTGAAACCTTCAGCAAAAGACTAGGAGGCCAAGGTGTCTTATGTTGTCATCAGCAACTGCTCAGGGAATTGTCTGCCACTAAATGATGATGATAATGATGATGATGATGAAGATGATGATGATGATTTAAGTGCCACATTCTTTCCTTGATCTGAACTCTTTGACATGAACTCGTGTTTGGTGACCCTACTTTCCACCATCTGTCTATCAACCATCTACCAACTATTTCAAGAAGTGGTGGTGAGTGTTAGAGGCACTAAAGAGAAATTTAGACAACCACCTGGCAGGTATCCTATATGATTTTTATTCCGGTCGTGAACAGGGGGTTGGACTTGATGTCTGTGCCGATCCCTTGCACCTTCATGATTCTATCTATCTATCTATCTATCTATCTATCTATCTATCTATCTATCTATCTATCTATCTATCTATCTATCTATCTATCTATCTATCTGTGCCTTCTTTCCTTCCTTCCTATCTATCTATCTATCTATCTATCTATCTATCTATCTATCTATCTATCTATCTATCTATCTATCTATCTGTGCCTTCCTTCCTTCCTTCCTTCCTATCTATCTATCTATCTATCTATCTATCTATCTATCTATCTATCTATCTATCTATCTATCT